>CAKKXW010000001.1:108768645-108953900 GCA_920937365.1 Sphaerophoria rueppellii | reverse complement strand
CTGATGGGTGGGGCCCATCGTGTGAGCCCGTTTTTACCGACTCTAAAGCAGGTTGTATCGCGTTTGAACAGCTGGCCGATTCACCAAGTTGTAGAAGCAGCTGGGCGGCAGCAAGTTTTTCTAGTTTTTTTCCGTACTGGTTCGTTTTCTTTTTGGGTTTAAAATCCACCAAATTGTTCATTGTCGCATTGCTTTATTTTTTTGTGTCGGAACCGTGGAAGGAGGTATGCACACTGAAGTTTCCACACTTCTGTGGACAGACGCTATTGTAGTGTCCTTAATCAAAAACACGTGCAGCAATTTTGATCCGCGGAAAAACTAGTATAAATTTAACCATCCAGTTGTAATTTGTTGGAAATAACACTTGCAGACAAGTCTGCTTTATTTTAATAAACGTATTTATTTAAAAACTGCACACAAAAGTGAACAAATTGTTAGTATAAGTCTTTTCGAATTTTAATAAGGATGACAAAGTGCTTTCTTAGAATCACAGCCTTTTCATTGAAATAAAAGTTTTAACACTTTACTTTGAGTAGCTTTTTTTTAAAAATATTGTTTTTCTACTCTTTGGATGTAAAATAGTTATTTTATGTATCCACACACAGTCGAATAAAAAGTTTTTTTTTTTTTTTTTCTCTGTTAAAATTGGTTAAAATTGCGCTTTAATAATGGCGGGTTGCGTCCTCTCGGTTTGCTGGTCCAATAAACTCTCTTTTGATCAAGCATTTTAACTTTTTTTAGTGACAGTGATTTGATAACAATTTGCTTAAGCAGATGTCGCTTTGGAAGTTAAGAAGAAAACAGTAAAGGTAATTAAACTTTATCAGATTTGAAAAATATTTTTAATTTTAATATTTCCAAAATTATCTGAATATTAACGCCGTGTACCAATTGGATGAATTGTGGTTAAAAATGGATGAATTTTTAACTACTATTGTCATATTTTAATCTGCTCCAGAGCTAGTCTAATTTTTAACACATTTTATTTAATGCGAAGTGTCAAAATTTAACCAAATGTCAAGTTTTAACCACTTTTTAACCCAATTTGAACATGGCCTAAGAAATGTTTGTGCTTTCTCCTCTCTCAAATTTTCTGGTATAGTTATCCCTTTCCATTTTATTGATCTAAGAACTTTCTTATTTTCTGGATCACATCAACAGATGTATCTCCCGTCGCCCGACGACTGAAATTTGTATGTAAATGTCAAAAGCGTTGAAAAATAGTTCAATTTTGTCGCTAAGAGCAACATTAATTTCAGCTGTCGTACAACGGGAGAAGGATGCATTCTTTTTACCCCTTAATTAACGTACACAAATTAAAACAAAATAAATAATTTTTTTTCTCGTTGGCCTGCACTGTAGCACATATTGGTTTCAATTGACAGATGTCGCTCTGGTCGGTCAGAAGTAGATAATAACAAATTTCCCAGCCGGCTTTTTTGGCCCCAAAGATAAAACCCCCAATAACTGTATTTAGCGTCCCCACCAATAATTTTGAAAGACATTTCTGTCAAAAACCCCACAACCACAAGAAAAAAAGACGACCATCTAAAAATTTGGCAGCCAAGATTTTCACAAAAAGTTTTGCTCTCTCATCTTTTATTTCTCCCAATTGATTTCAATTATTCAGACGATACAACTGGAATTTAACATCTTTTTTTTATTCCAATCTATTTTTTCTCCGTTGCCCAGTTAATAATAACTGTTGTGATTGCTGATCGAAAATTGAACAAGAAAAACGAAATAGAAACCAATTAAAAATTCTCGAGATAATTGCCAATTCGGAACAAAAAACACGAGAGTGAAAGTGATTCTTTGAGACGTAGTACATTCTTTTGTTTTAATTAATACAAAAAATAAGTGAGACGACGAAATAAACACACCGAAATGTCTTTACAAAACACTCCAGAGAAGACCCTTGGCACCGCTGCTGCCGCCGCCGCTGTCGGCAAGCCACCCATCTGTCCACGTTCGTCTAGCCATAGTCCTAGCCATGCTAATGCAAGTCTTCAATTGCCAAGTCCAATTATTACGAAACGCACAAGAACTGCCTCAACGTGAGTTCAAGCACACACAAACTTAACTTGAGTACCAACCTACCTACCTACCTCTTGTCCATAATTTTGTTTTTGGGCATTATTCCAAATCAAAAAAAATATATAGGTCGATTGATTTTTCATTCTTTTTCTTTCTCTTGTCGATTTATTAAAGATCTGCTCGAGCTCTCGAGAATCCAGTTGAAACTGGAATTGTTAAATCATTCAGTCGATCAAAAGGTCATGGATTTCTTATTCCACATACCGGTGGAGAAGATATTTTTGTTCATATCTCCGAGTGAGTAATAGCGATTAAGAAATTGTCATTGTTGTCTCATGTTTTTGTCTACGCAGTATCGAAGGCGAGTATGTTCCACTGCCGGGCGATGAGGTCAAGTACCGTCTGTGTGCCATTCCACCGAAATATGAAAAACATCAAGCCGTTCATTGCCAGATAATCAACCTCACACCAGAAGTCCACCACAAATGGGAAGAACCTTTCCAAAGTTGTCACGAATCCGCCGACAAATAAAGCCAAGTTTTGTTGAAACCAATCGAAAGACATTTTTGAAGATGATTAAGGAAAAACGATGGAACGATTTATAAATACACTTAATGACCCTCCGTTGGGTCTTCCAATATTACTTATACAAAGACAAACACCAGATGCTTATGAGGTTATACAGCTGAATGTAGTATTTTTTTATAATGAGGTTTAAAATATTAAAAAAAAAATAAAAAACAGCGCGCAAATCAGAAGATTAAAATGTTAAAAAACGAAAATTAAATATTTTTGACAATTATTCAGAGTTGTTCTCTTCAAAAAGAAATAAGAGAAAAGCTCATTACTTAAATAATAATAATTAGTCGATAGTTGTTCAGCAAAAAAGCAAACTCTTCTCTAGATTACTTCCATGTCTTCTTAAAATTTCGTCCGGTATCGGTGTGGCATCTTCCTTTTTAATTATTTTGTTTTCTTTTGAGTTTGAGTAAAAAAAAAACGATTTGTATTTCCTTAATTTCAAATTTTTATAACTGAAAAATAGTAATTTTAATCAATAAAATGGTAATTTAAATATGTTTTGGGTTTGTTTGTATTTTTATTTTCATTTGGTCCGGTATTGTTTTTATTTTTTTAGCCGCAAACACCTCTAGCACTAGCATATATGTCTACTTTAAGGACTACGATTCTAAGTTTTTGTTACTCATAGTGTTAGCTGAATGTTAATTGCTAAATGGGGTTCATAAGAAGCCCCTTTTCTAAAAATGTTAACTATTAAAAAACAAATAAACGAATTAAGATTATGAAAATAAAAGACGATAGAGCCTACGAACAATCATTAGAAGGCCAGTTATGCAGATGGTATTGTTTTAAATTTTGCTTTTTCTTTTGTAGTTCAAAGACGAGCATCAAGGGAGATAATGGCACGTTTTTCGCGTAAACACCTACCTACAACCTAATGACTTTCTTCATTAATTGAGTTTAAAGATACTCAAAAAATCGTATCCAACGTGCTGTGTGAGCGTCTTGAACCGTTCTGCTGCCCAATAATCGGCACGTATCAGTGTGGTTTTAGGCCAGGCAGAACAACGATAGGCCAAATGTTCACACTGGGGCAAATCCCGGAAAAGAACAACGAATTTCGAGTCGAAACCCATCTTTTCATCGATTTCAAAGCTGTTTTTGATAGCATCCACCGCCAAGAGCTTATGATGGCGATGTCTGAATCCGAGATCCCTAACAAACTGATCCAGCTGTGCAGCATGACGCTTAACAATACGCAGTGTAGTTGTAACGAGCGTTGTTAAATGAGGTACATGCATGTACCCATTTATTAGCTCGTCGGTTGGGGTGGTTCCTTGACCTATCAACTCATTACAAAAAAAAAAAAAAAAAAATTAACATGTCAGACTATAGCATCGTAGTTATTGGGACCGTTGCCGATGGAAAGCTGCAGTGTCTTGCGCTGAGATCCTTCATGGATTAGGAGCTGGCTTAATAAGTATGTAAATTAAATAGAGTGGCGCGAAAGCTCTTGAAGAGCCAAGGCTTAAGTGGCTTACTCTCATCAACAAATCTCTGGGTGCGTGTGAAGAATTGAGGGGACCTACAGTTTAACGCCGATTCCGAACGGCAGCACTCCGAATGAGAAGCACTTTTTCATGACAGATTAATACACTTAGAAGTTTTGTCAGTTCTTCGCAAGAGGCAGTGCCCGTGAAAGATGAAAAACTATGGGCACGAGTAGGACTCGAACCCACGACGTTCTGCTTAGCAGCCAGCGCACCTAACTACTAAGCTACGGAATCGGCGTTAAATTGTAGGTCCCGTAAATTCTTCACACGCACCCAGAGCATTGTTGATGAGAGTAAGCCACCTAGGCCTTGGATCTTCAAGAGCTGTTGGGCCACTCTATTTTTTTTTTTTTAATTATCTGGACAATTTAGGCTCGGAATTTAGCTTGCTTTCAGTGGTAGGCTCAGAACCCTAAAATATGTAGAATTTATCGAAATCAAGTTCCTCATGATTTTCAAAAATTAACATGAACTAACCCTTTCCAAAATTTTGGACAGAGAAAAAACCCATCAAATGAACTTATACATCAAAAGAATGGTCAACGCGAACCCTATTCGTTGAAATGTGTAAAAAATTGTTGGAAGACCTGGTAGTCGAACTATTGGCAAAAATGTGAATTATTCGCAAACATTTACCCCCAAAATCAAATCGATATTTCTCACAATTTTTCCCACCTTAAGTGGTTCACCATTCATCATTCTAGCTCTCTTCTGACAAGGTCATCTTCCTTTTTCCTTGCCTCTATAACAGAGCAGGGATGACGAAAGTTGATCTTTCTTAACTTGTCTTGTCGTAATAAACCGTTAAAAGCACCACCATAACCCAACGATGATAATTCAAGCCATTGTACATTCACCAGAGCAATAAAACAACCAGGATTGTAATTTCTTTCTTTAGATAACTTATATAATGTCGATATAAAAAAGAAACAAGAAAACCATTGCTATATGTAAACATAACTATAGTGGCGTTAATCCTAAACTATAATATGATGTAAGTATGTCCAATCACAATAAAATACTAAACATTTCTTTCGGGGAATTTTGTTGATCAACAATCGTTTGAATTCATTTTTTTTTTTTTATTTTAAATTAATAGCGGAAAATGCAACCAAATATAACTTACACCTCTCCTAAACACAGTTCTTTTCTCATCCAAAAGCGTGACGTCTAAATAATAAATAAACAACAAAAACTACACGGCAAACTGATTTATGAACTACTCATTGAACTTAAGAATCATTTTCGATTAAAAAAAACTGATCTCAAGTTTTACACGACGAATTGCTACCTCTTTTTCGATTTCTTGCCAGAATTCGATTCGTTTACCACTAGCCATTGTCGCGTGGGAAGATTTTGTAGGTATTTAATCCACTTCCTACCGAAATACAACCACACCAGACCGTAGAGCATACAGACGCATGATTCGATATAATATCCATCGAAGACAATCTCACATCGGCCACCCGAAGATGTACATTTCTAAGGGAAGGAAAATACTGTATAATATGTGCGTTTTTTAAATCACAATCAAAACTTACATCAGTTTGTTCCTTATTGAGGCAAAGATTTGTAGAAGCACCCTCGAAGTCACCACTGCATTCCTTCCACGTGAGCACATCGACCAGCCACAGAACGACAGTTGTTGGCCAATTACCTCCCAAGTTACAGACTGTATTCAACAAAGTCATATAAGTACCACCAACCGCCGGATCGGAGATTTTGGCAAAGAAGGCCATAACAGCCACAAACATGCAGTACAAGAAAATCTGATAGATTCCGTAATTGACGACCAATAGGACATAGAAGTAAACAGGAACTTCTCCGTTTGTGATCATCATTGGACAGAAGAAGGCAATCATTGTAGCTGTGGCGGCAAACACCATTCGGTAGGGTATCGCTTTTACATAAACGGCCATCGGTTTTGGTCCGTTGGTATACCGACTCACAACTATCGGAAGAACAATTTGCAATGGAATCATAGGAATGGCGAGAAGAGCCAGTTTTTCTTTCGGAACTCCGGCGTCAATAAGTTTCAACGAGGTAACAGCATCACAAGCTGCAAATGTAACCTTCACCGTAAGCAGGATCGCCACCAGAATCTGAATTGGTCTCATGCGAACAATATCGAATAGAATCTTATAGCTTTCTTTGATATCGAGCTCTGGATGATCGGTGTACCTCTGTGCAGAGTCTTCGCTGTTCTCGTGCTTGAATATCGCCACCAAAGTTGTGGCAGCCAGAAAACAAAGGCCCCAGAACCATAGAAAGTCGGGCAGGGTGACCATTCCCTCGTCTTTTGGTTCACTTCGCAAATAAGTGTTGCAGAAGTCTTTCGATTCCATGGCAATGAACGCAACATAGCCAAGGAAGTAACCAGCCGTCTGTCCAACGCTATTGCAAGTCGATGCATATCCAACATTGCATCGCTTGAGCATGGTCAGTGCCCAGCCGTCAACGGCAATGTCCTGAGTTGCGGCAAGAAAATTCAGACCGAAGAACATGGCAGTGAGAATGGGCACATTGGGTTCGACGCCATTGCCTCCCAACCAAGTGTCCACCTTCACCGACAACAGCAACATAAACAGCCCAATGAGATACTGCGTCGGAATTAGCCACGATTTTCGCCTCCCAAAGCGTGCCACATACATAGAGTCTACAATCGGAGCCCACAACAATTTTAAACTAAAAGGCCAAATGGCAAAACTAAATTCGGCTTGTTGCTTGTAACTGGCTCCACGATTCTGCAGCAACATCGGAATAGCGCCGATCAATCCCAGCGGGATGCCTTGCAGAATATACAGGAAGAGAAGGATTGCAATGTTTCCTTTATCGCCGCGCAGATCAGTTTTTTCATGCACTTCGACATGATTTGATAAAATTAATGATTTTTTAGCGGATTCAGGTCCACCGACTTCTGTTCTTCTGCGTAAACTCATTTTTGCTGATAATCACCGTGTGTAAGCATGAATTTTAGGATTCTTATCGGGCTTGAGTGTTTTGGAGAGCGCCACGGTTCGTTCGTTTACTGCTGTGATGTGAAAGACACGTCAGAAGTTCAAAGCACTTTTTTTACTTGTTGAATTCCGATGGTTATGATTTTTTCGATAAAAAATTCTATTGAAGAAAATAGGTGGGATTGTTTTTGTGTTTTGGAACTTTTGAATATTTTTTGATTTCATACAAAATATGTAAATTAAAAACCATGTACGAGAGAGAACCAACACGACAAAAATATCTTATTAGAAAAGCGGTCACATCAAAAGTGACATTTACCTTGAAAACACCTGCAGGAAGAAAACAACAACAAATGGAATTGTAACTCTACTGATTACAGTGACATCTATCTGTGATCATAATTTGCAAATGATGAGCAATTTTTATTTCTTAAACCCCGTTGACATTTCATAAGTGGATTTAAGTAATCCATGCACGATGCACACATATTTATTTGTATGGCTGTATTTGTATTTGTACAAATGAATTTTATAAAATGATGAGGATGACCACATCGGCACATTTCAAGAAAACAAGCGCAACTTTGTCGCAAGAGTAGTTCCACTGTTTTTCAAGAGATCTGCGAAAGATGAGGGCAATAGCAAGGTTAGTAAGCTGTAGAACGATGTTTTAACCGGTTGACGATTGTGCATTAATCATATTTCTTCACTAAGTTAGGTTAGGTTAGGTTAGAGTGGCTGTCTAGATGTTGTTGACTCACTTAGACCCCAAAGGTCCATTACTCATAGAAGAGTTATGAACATAAACCATTTTGCACTTTTAATGAAATTAGAGAGACATCTGGAGTCGAGCGTTGCCAGTTCACTAGTACTATCCAAGGAGGGATTACCGAGAGACATATTCCTTCTATTGGAGAGTGTCATGTATACCTATAGAAGGTGTTGAACATTTTCTTCTTCCTTCTCGTCCAAGCAGCTTCTACAGAAGTCGTTAGAGATAGATCTCAGACTCAGGTCAAAGCATGTCAGCGTCCTGTTATGACTGCAAGTGTGGAGCTTATATTTTGTCTGCTCAGGGAAATCAAGCCTTTTGACCGCTTCAGGTCTATGCTTGCGCATATTTGTTTAGTTGCTAGACAGGTGGTACCTTGTGACCTAGTATTTGTTTATTCTTGTTTGTTTATATTGTTTGAGACTCGCCAGGCAACATTATGACATTTCAAATTCGCTTTCGAACGTATTCCATTGGTCTTTTTTTGACGTTTCTTCTTCTACCTCCAATGGATTATGATGAAAATGTCATTCTTCGGACGCTTCTGTTTTCAAAACGGAAAGTTCTTCTCTTCTTAGAAGCATTCCGTCTGTCAATTGAATGGTTTCAGAAGGCTTCTGGACTCTTCCGAATGCTTCAGGACTGCCAATGGAAAACGAATTTGAAACGAAGCAGGCGAAAGCGAAAGCAATAATTGAAAACTACTGTCAAACTCGTTAGCAAAACGATTTGCCGCGAATCCCATAATCAGTGTAAAGAATGTAAAAAGAGATATAGGAAAAAATGAACAAAGCAGGAGCAAACTTTTCTGCAGGGAAGTCCATTCAACTAGCTTACAAGAAAATCTTCCAAAATTGGCAAGCACCCGGTTATTTTCAAGACTTTCCTAGAAATTTTCGAATTAAAAATGAAACAATTCAATTTACTCTTTTGAACAGATGTTTTATTCCAGAGTAGTTTATTACAAAAATCCATGGAACTCCAGTCAATGGGACACTCGATATTTTTTTTATTATTATTACAAATGATGGTTGGGAAATAATTTGTTCTTAGAGAATAAGCAAACGTTCAAATACTCTTTTTGGCTTTGATTATTCTTAAGGGTTTTTGCTTGAGACAAATATATTCTTCTGGTGTTTAGAAATACTTCCAGGAGTCTTCTTGATTCTTTTGTTTATTTTTACGCTCCACCAAACCAGTCAAATGCTCCGACCTCACCGACAATGAGTCAATTTTCTCAACCAACTGCTGATACGGACTTAGCGGTTGAGTTCCCATAACAACGTGTCCCAATTTCGAATCGATTTTAGCATTCAAACGTGCATTACGAATCAGATTGACGATCCAGCATTCAGCTTCGCTGGCCTTCATGTTTAGCTTGTCGGCCAACATACTGATCGTGATGCACTGATGAATGCGGCAGAATGTTTCGAAGATCATCAAACGGGCATCTTCAACGAATTCATCCAAACAGGCCACAATAAAGAAATCGTTGAGAATAACAGTTTGGCATTCGTGCAACTTCATTCGGGCACCCTCGAAGTCGAAATTAACGTACAGGCATTCGAGGAATTCAGTAATGGGGTCACGGTAGGTGTATGATTCTTGCTGAATGACTTTGATCAGATCCTTGAGGGCATTGCGACGAGTGCGGTTGATGATTACGGCGGTTGCCAGATAACGTAGGATGTGTGGGCACATTGTTTGAATGGCGTTCAAGTAGAGTGGCTTGTAGAGGAACATCTCGATGATGAGATCACGTCCTTTCGGGTGATTGAAGAAGACCAGAACACCCCAGTGAATGAGCCAAGTGCGTTGCTGTAAGGCTTGGATGTTGGTGTAGTTGCTGTTGTCGATATAGTCGCGAAGACGATTCAAATCCTCCAAAGCAGTATTCCAGTTGAGAGTAAGAATCTCTGCGGCCAACTTACCCCACAACACATTGAGGTAGTTCTTTTGTTTAAATCAGAATTGCAAGTATTTTAGTTAAAGAAATCAATTGTCAAACTTGAGACCATCACATAAATTAAAATTTAAACAAAAAATAAACATACCTTGTCATTGGGCGACATAACAATCAAACAAAAGTACAAATACGAGGTCGATTCCTGGTAGTTACCGCACTCGTACAGGTACTTGGCCAATTTGTAAGCACTTTCCAAATGTTCAATCTTAAAGTTGTAATCCTTTTGCAAGGCATTCACGAACGTCTTCGAATCCTTCATGCTCTCACCGTTCTTGAGAATATCGGTAGCCTTCATTATTGGCGCAACTTCACTTTGCAATTGCTTGAGCGTGGCCAATACCTCTGCCTTACGCTGTACCAATTCTTCGGGCATTTCTTTGCTCAAATTCAGGCGCTTCCTTGTGTCCATGGTGTAATCAATCATGTTTGTTTTGTTTACCGTGACCAAAATGTATTCCAGTAAATCTTGTTGATTGTAAATCTAAAAAAGATGAAATTTTAAAATATTTTTTCCCATTTTGTGGAAACTAAAAAATGCAGCAAGTCGGTGTTTCTCCCACTCTTAATGGAAGGGAGGATGCTATCGTCATTTTTGCTTGTTCTAACCTCTTTGCCACACAAAAATTCCAATAGCGGGAAAGTTAAATGCCTATCCAGGAATTGGCAATTTTTAGTTGTTAAATCGAACTGCGCCATGATTGTTTTTTATATATTTTTATAATAATTTTAGCGATTTTACGGCTTTTTTTAATAAAAATAAACGTGTTGTCTTGGGACGAATAACTCACGACGTCGCCTATTTGGCGAAAGGGAGACTTTCAAGCGTATACAGCGCCAATTGAACCAAGTGTTGGGAATCGATAATATTTTTGACAAGATTTTTTGAAGCACTGCCAGGTTTATAAAATAATACTAATAAGGAATAGTTCTCATCCATAAAACACTCAAAAAAAATGTATCGAAAATTTGCTTTCTTCGGAAGCAACAAATATTTATTGATTGATTGATTATAGTACTCGGGCGTACTTATAATGTGCGTTGACCAGTAAATTTGAATTCTAATCGTGTCTTAAATGTTATTATTTCATCCTTTATGCATCTTGCGACGTACTCACAGAGTTGGAAGACATAACTTGTCAACAAAACCCCGCATGTGCCGACAAAAAGACAAGGGCGCAAAGTTATAGTCTGCAAATGAAAAATTTTAGTGTGATACTAGCTTAATACGTTTGATACGTTTGAGTCATGGCTGAAATATCATGTTAAGCTAGTATGATACTATAATTGTTCATTAGGATTGCGTCAAAGCTTTCTTCAGTTCTGTAGTGATATAACAACATTTGTCTTTTTCTTAATCCACGGTTCAGAGTTTACCCTCGATAGTACAAATGGCAAGTAAAGAAACATTAAGGCCCATTTTATAATTACTTAAGTGAACTTAGAGCACTATTCACATGAGCACGACCAACAAATGGCGAATGAATGAAGAAAAGTGATTTTAGATACGCTTGAAGCCGTATGTCCCTACAAATTCTCAACAAAACGATCGATGTAAAGTTTATGTTTGATCTATGATGCATAGTTAACTTTTTAATCTTAAGGCCGTGTGCGAATTGGGTTAAAAAGTGGTTAAAACTTGACGTTTGGTTAAAATCTGACACCTCGCATTGAATAAAATGTGTTAAAAAATTAGACTAGCTGCGGAGCAGGTTAAAATATGACAATAGTAGTTAAAAATTCATCCATTTTTAACCACAATTCATCCAATTGGCTACTAGGATACGCAGACGACATTGACATAATTGGAAGAACACAGCGTGATGTCAGTGGAGCGTTTGTGAGCCTTGAGATGGAGGCCAGGAAGATGGGTCTAGCGGTTAACGAGGGCAAGACCAAGTTAATGCTGTCGACAAAAAAGGACAACCAACATCGACGTTTTGGAGCAAACGTCAACATAGACAGATTTAACTTCGAGGTAGTTAAGGACTTTGTCTACCTGGGATCCGCTATCAACTCAGACAACAACACCAGCGCTGAAATCAAACGAAGAATCACTCTTGCCAATCGCTGCTTCTTTGGACTTAGAAGGCAATTGAGTAGTAAAGTCCTCTCCCGAGCAACTAAAGTGACACTCTACAAAACCCTCATCATCCCGGTCCTCATGTATGGTGCAGAGACATGGACTGTGACAACATCTGATGAAAACGCTTTGGGCTGCTTTGAGAGAAAAATTCTTCGAGTGATTTTTGGTCCTGTCTGCAATACTGGGGAATGGAGGAGAAGATTCAACCAAGAACTGTACGAGCTGTACAGCGACACTGACCTAGCCAGAAAAGTTAAGGTCCAACGACTTAGATGGTTGGGTCATGTTGAGCGAATGGAAAATAATGCTCCGGCTCGTAGAGTCTTCGAATCCAATCCGGAAGGACGTCGCAGAAGAGGAAGACCGCGACTGCGGTGGAGCACACAGGTGGTAGAGGACCTGAACCAACTTGGCGTGCGAAACTGGAGACAGTTAGCCAGGGACCGAGCTGGCTGGAGAAGTTTGTTGGGTGAGGCCCTGGTCCGACCTGGACTGTAGCGCCACCATAAGTAAGTAAGTAAGTAAGTAAAAATTAGACTAGCTGCGGAGCAGGTTAAAATATGACAGGGGTGGCTAAAAATTCTTCCATAAAAATGGATGAATTTTTAACCACTATTGTCATACAAGACACCATTGAGTTTTCGAAGTATTAAACTCTACACGGTTTTAATTCCCCTTAGAACAATGCTGTTTAAGTCAGAGTTTAATGAGCTTATCATATTTGTCCGTTGCGGTTCGCCTTCCGAAGAGGAGGGATGTGAATCTGGGAACAAATATGAGAAGCTAAGGGTACTATCGTCAGTGAAACAATTTATTGGATTAGAAGTAACAGACAAGAGATCATTGATAAAAATGAGATAGATGGTCGGAGACAAAACGGCTTGAACCATCATTTGAAATAGATTGTCTCTGAAAATATTAAATGATACCAGACATTTTAAATTGTGTTAATTTTCTATCAGTAATCAGTTATGACAGTTTATCAACTTCAAATACATCGTATTGTTAGTGATCTTGATGGCTTAGTTTATTTCAAATTCACCGAAACTTTAAGTAATATTTCCAAAGAACTTGATCAAAATCTGCTTAATACAACTGTAATCAACGTCGATATATAAAAAGCCAGAACAAAGAGTTATGACACCTTATCAGTAACACTATGAATTTCATTAATGAACATAGATTCCCCCATTTATTTTTCAATACCTTCTTTGATACGAATCTATATTATTGCGCCACCATTTCGTTTGCACTTCACCACATTCAATACAACTGTATATTGAGATAACCCCCAAATTTATATTAGCCCAATAAAATCAAGAAGAATTTTTACGCCCATTTTAAATTGAATTAGTGGAAATTAACAGAGTCTTATAAACAAGATCGCATGTTAAGACACTCAAAGCAATATGTGTTATGACAGTTCTAAATATGCATACATATAAGAAAACTGCCTGTCTTTAAATTCTTACTATTTATTATTACAATTAAGATGAATTTCATCTATGTTAATGTTTTATAAATATTACTTCTTATGAACTTAAATAATTTCTTACATCATTATTTTAACGTACAACAATAATCACAGTCAAAGGAGATTTCAATCTTTTTTGGTTTAATACATAAAAAAAGATTAAAAATGCAGGTTTATATATATCATATGTCAAAAATTCAAATCTGACAGTAATGACAGCGTGGTGAATTTCTATAACAGTCCAACGGCTGATAGATTTTCTGTCAATATCATTTTGTGCACATCTTTGAATACTTTTTCGATATTTTTTGTATCAGTCGCAATTGTGAAATGGTAATAGCATTCACGTGGTAAATTATCTATCGCCATTCTAGATGGTCGTTTGATTGGCTCTTGGGTAATATCCTGCAAAAGATAAAACAAAATTAATGTTAGTGATTTAGTTCTTTGGAAAATCGTGTTTTGTTGAACTTACAACTAATTTTTGTTTGATGAAATTCTTTGTCCAATCAACTTCATAGAAATAATTTCCCATTTTGGGTGACCTTCTATAGTCCTCATATTCAGGGAAATAATCACCAATACGCTTTCCTGCACGGATTTTCCGCTCCATAATGTCGATTTTATTTAAAAACACAATTATGCCAGCCGACGAGAGAAATCTGTTCTGCCAAACACCACGGAATAAATTTAAGGCTTCTGTTAAACGATTTTGCTTGTTGTCTTCCCTTAGAGTCTGGTCAAAATCACCACATGAGATTAAAAATAGAACTGCTTGTATGCCTTCGAAAACTTGTATCCACTTATTACGTTGATCTCTCTGACCACCAACGTCAAACATTCGAAACTCTTGCTCACCACCGCCTAGTGATTTCGGAATCTAGTGGGAAAAAATTTGTCATTAGAATCATCGAAATTCATTGTCATTTTCGACTTCACCATACCTGAACTGTAAACGAAATTTGATGAATGCCAGTGGTGACTTTACGGCTATGCAGAATGTCATCAGTTGTTGGAATGTAGTTGTAATCAGATATTCTGTCAAAATTATCTAAGAAACTGTAATTAAAATGTTAAATTAGCATATGATTTTCATATTTTTGTTTAGTTTGACATACTATTTTGTACTATCGAGCAGGGGGAATTCATTAGAACGATTATAGCAAGCTCTTATACCGATATCGTTCCAAAGTGTCATAATATGATCCCGATATTCCTGGAATTAAACAAATAAGATCATTATTAAAAAATCTTATGGTAAAACCTTGAAGCAAACAATAAAACTAGACACAAGAACTATTTAATTGAGCCAGACAATGTCCAAAAGTCAATATTAAGCAAAAAGAATTAAACAGAACTTTCTTAAAAGTCTAGTTGATTGATTTCTGATTATTTTATAGCAAGTCATTAGACATCAATAAACAAATTAGTGAGCAACGGCCCTAAGATAAAAGTTATACAGCCAAGTGTATGATTTTTATATACATATTCTAACTTATCGGATAAAGCGTTTTGATAAATAAACAATTAATTATTATTGTTTTCATAAATTGTAGGTGGTTAAAATTTAATATTAAATACTGACCTCATTCATTGTTTCCGGCGCACAATCGCCCATGGATAGAATGAATTCAGCGCTCTTTTTACTAACTGCACTGCTGAATTCTAATCCTAAAATTGTCATTTGCTTTGCTAATTGATGCATGGACTCGTGGATGTTTTGATAGATTTCAGATATCTTTTCTCGGCGTTCTCTAAAAAATGATATAAAAAATGGGAATTATAGCATGTACCTACGATATATTTTATGGTTACTTAAACTTTAATGAATTGATCTATATTAAATTTCATTGAAAGGTCAGTACTTTATACAAAGCAAATGTCTCGTGTTGAGTTGCAGCAGAACATTGCAGTTCAAATAGAACTCTAATCTCGAATCAGCAAAAATAAGGTGAACGTGATTTTATCTGTTGATGGAATTTACTCTTAAGAATTGGACTCAGTTATGCATTTGTCAAACAACAACTCATTTTTCGTAAGCAAATGATTTCAGTTAATTGAACAAAAAAATTCCAATCAGATAAAATATTAATGAATCACATTATTATAGGAAGATTTGTGGGAAAAAAAAATAGCAGAACACTTTAAACTGAAGTGTCAGCATTGATTACTTTAAAGCACAACGTTGGCATGTGTTTATCATTTCTGTGAACGTCATTTGAGAATCTAGGCAAGAGCTGAATGTGACAAGGGATGACAAAGTCTTCTATATTTCTCGAATATCACGAGGTTGATTAAATGTTGGTAAAAGATAGGAAGGCAAACAGGGTGGTTTGCTTTGAATAGCAAAGTCGATTAGACGCTGTCATATGTAGGTATGACAGTTATATGAAGTGCCGGTATTGTTCAATATAACCCCACACATGCGCTTCTTCATCTACACGATGCAATTTAACTTCCTATAATTATAGATTTTAGAGATCTTCGAAAACGGTGTAAGCAAACATTACTTGTGTTTTCTTAGCGGCACGTGAAAAA
This sequence comes from Sphaerophoria rueppellii, assembly GCA_920937365.1. Lineage (NCBI taxonomy): Eukaryota > Metazoa > Arthropoda > Insecta > Diptera > Syrphidae > Sphaerophoria > Sphaerophoria rueppellii. The sequence goes on along the minus strand of CAKKXW010000001.1, from coordinate 108,937,998 downwards.
ATAGCAATTATCTTGATTGCCCTTGAAGAAAGGTTATTTGCTGAATGTCAATTTTTAATTGATTTTGTCTTGTCGTATGTCAAAATGTTTATCATCTACAAATAAGAACCTAATGCCGCAGATGGAGACAAAATGATAAGGTCGCGATTAAATGACATGTTTCAATAAAGGCTTCGCAAGGCGAAACAAGAAAAAAAAACTTACTCATCCGTGTAACCGTTTATGTGTAATATTCGCATTTGCTTGATAATGGTGGTTTTCCCCGACTCAGCGGTTCCGAGGAGAAGAATTTTTACTGCACTCTCGAAAAGCTTATGGTCTTTCGTTATTTGTCTGTCAAGCTGATTGGATCGTATTGTCTCCACAGCCCGGGGACGTAAGAATCGCATCATTCTGGAAGAATAAGATAAGAATAGTTAGGCTTCTGTCAAAATCGTGACTTGGTTAATGAGTTTGTCGTTTAGTTTCCTAACTTTTCTGTCAAAATTTCACTTGGATATCTTTCAATCTACACGTCGCAATTAAGAAATCAATTAATCACTCGTTAAATATTTTTAGTATGACGAATCAAAAAACCATGAAAAGTCAAATGTTAAAATTACTGGAGTGGAAAGGCGCTTCACTGGCATTAATATTTATTTGAACCACGAGGGAAATTGTAAAAGTTATCTTCCCTTCCATCAATTTCAAACATTTATTTATTGCCTAATGCAGATTAACCAACTTAAGCAACTGTTAATCGAAACTTTATTATTGCTATAAAATGTCAGTAACTGATTTTTCTTTACGTTCATATGTACATATTCAAGTTACTTCTTAGTTCATAAGTAGAAATGCTTAGAGAGTGCACTTTTCAAATATACATTAATTCGAACATAGGTTACGATACTTAAGAACGTGACTTTGGAGACTGAGAACCTTTTCAAGAGTCATTTTTTTTCTTTCCTTAAGAAAATGTAAACAAAGAAATCAAATAAAGATAAGCTTTGTTAACATCATGATATTGTATTGGTTACATTTATCTATCACTTAAGCTTTTATTTATGGACTTAAAATCTTTTTAAAGCCCTTAAAACAACTAAAAGCCTGTTCTCACAATGACAACTGCTTTCGCTCATTATTCGAATAAACTATCGCTGTTTTAGAATCGTCTAAGGTACACTATGCCGTATACGTATTTTTAAATCTCACATATGTAATTGGAAATCAGACAGTTTATAAACAGTTGTTTTTTTTTTGTAAACCCTTACATTTCTTTTAACAACCTTGCAAAAGTAAACGAGAATCAAAACCGTTATCTGTCATTATCTTTCGTTCTCTTACCCCAGTCTACTATCATCGTTTATCGAATTGAACTTTATACAACTTCAAACAAACACTTGTTAAAATGATTATTATCTTATGCTCTCAGTGAGTTTAGCTACACTGCGAAAAATAAAATTAACATATGTCCATGGTCTTTTTAGAAGGTCGTTCAAAATATCGATTGATTCCCTGCGACTGCCACACTTCAAACTGGCGCCAAATCAATGGCGATTAGGTTTGACAATTTATCAGTTTTTGTTTTGACTTATATTGTAAATTATCATTGTTTTTTTGAGTTATCATTTCCGCTCCTAATTGCTTTGTTATGGTCCCGAGTGTAGCTTTCCATCAAGATGATCAATTTTATTTTATCAATAAACTTTTAAAATTAACAGTATAGTTGGTTTAAAATCAGTACAACGTATTGAAATTGAAAGTCGAGACATTCAAAATTATGATTGATTGTAGGATAAAAATAAACTATACAAAATTGTAGCGATTTCGACTGCATTTTTTGTGATTAATTTTGACAGTTGATAAACAATGTCTTTTGTTTGTTATTTCTTTATCACAACAAAGGAAAATAAGTACAACCGTATGCATGTTTGTTTATTTTTGTAAAGTTAACACTCTTGTATCAAAAATCTAATAGAGAGGAAAAATACTAACATTTTTGACAGATTGATATGAGTCAATTCGCCCTAAAATAAAACTAAAACCATGTGTTTCAATTTCAATACTAGAGTAGAAAAAAAGTTGTTTTTTATCAATTATCATTTTGAAGCTGTCAAATTAAAGTCAAAATTGAAAAGATTAATAAAACCAAAAAAAAAAAACGGTTTCTTACTTCTCATAAACTTATCTTATTACTAGGGGTAGTAATTTAGAAATTCTGATATGATACAAAAATTAGAACTCGGTCTACATATTTCTGTACCATGGTTGACAAAACAGACTGTAACAAATATGTATGTGAAAATGATTATCAAAAGTACGTACTGAACCAAATTAGGAATGCTTCCAAATCAGCAAATGAGTTTACTGAAATTTGATTGATAATATTATTTTCAAAGACATTTCGATCCTTTCAGCATGATACAGACTAATCAAAAAATTTCGCTTAAACATTTTAACAAGCACGTATGAAACCTCTATCTATTTTTTGTGGAGTAGAAATCTCTGCTTGTTTTCGAATGGAAAATGGGAGGATCTTAACAAAAATATTTTTAGATCTTTGATCGGAACTTAAAACCCTATAGAGGAGAAGAGTTGCATTTAGTTATAAGCATTTCAAGCCTTTTAATTTATAAATTAAAACGTGACTAGTTATAAAGTAATTGATTCCAACTGTCGGATAACGAATATTTCCATGTTTTCTTATGATTTAAGAAATTTCGAAATTTACATAGGGTGCTTTCATAAATACATGGTTGCGAAAGTCTGACGAATGCATGTTTGATGTCAGATGTTCATAAAAACAAAATGTAAATATTTGCAGCGCAAATGTGCAACTATAAAAACTCACATGCACACTGGATTTCTTTCTCAATAAAAGAGACAGGTATATAAGAAAGTAAGTAAAACTTCAAATTCTGACAGTCTTTTGACATATGATGCAAATCATAAAAAAGTGTTCATAAATGCAGCATAAAACGCAAGCGCAAGTATTTTTGTGTGACCTTAATATGATTGCAGTTGATCGCATGCAAGCAAAGCAACCATGCATTTATGAAAGCACCCATATTTATAATCTAAAACAACTCTAGGTTCAGCCATTAATGTTTGGAGTTAAGGAACTTTTGTCTTATTTTATATCAAAATTTGAATGATTTTTACCATTTTATACGTTTTCAATTTTATAGGACCAAATAAAGATAAATATATTTTGTACTTATCGTAATATTTGCAATAAGACATTGCTACAGTCTCATTTTGGATACGTAAAGAGTTAATATTTGTGTGTTTTTTTTTTTCTTATTGTGAAATTTATCATCAGAATGCCGTTTAAGTACTTAAATTCATAAAAAACTTGTGTCCAATTAAAAGGCAAAGCTAGTGGGCGTGTCTAACTACAAAGGAAAACCTGTTATTTCAGTTTATTCCTACAAATTGAATCATCCCTTACAAAAAAGAACCTTTTTTACAGTCTCTTATTTTATTTATTCTTTTATATTTTAATTTTGAAATGACTTAATTCTGGCAATGATGTTTTTTCTGGGAAAGGAACTAACCAGACTGAATGGAACTCTTGTCAATATTTATCCAAATAATGCATATTCTACGATTAAGCAATTAATTTTAAATTTTCAACATGATAATAAAATGTCTGTTTCCTGTCAAAAACCGTATACCGCCCCTTATTTACTTACAAAAAAAAAACTGAAAACTGTTTATGATCCGTACCTCATTTTCATTATTCCAAGATGTTCTGATTTTTAATTTACACTTTAAAATCTTATACTGTCACTGTTTGAACTTACACAAAGATATAACTGTTATACTGTCTATTTTAATTTGAAACTTTAATCTCAGGTTAGGTTTTTTTTTTATTTTGTAAATATTGTTCAGGAACTTTTTATTTAAGACGCAATTAAATGAATACAAAACTTTTGAAATATACCGCCATTGGCACAAGGTCACAAAAATTGCAATGTTTTATTGAAAGTGTTCATTTCCGTATAAACTCGAGGTTTTGAAAGAACCATTCAAGATTTTAAGAACACAAAACTCGGAAAATTGTAGGTAGATAGGTATTTGAATTCAGTGCGAACTGAAACCAATGACTTGTAATACTAAAAAGTTTTTGCAGCAGTACGTTTGCTTAAATAACAATTATCGTTCTTCTGATATCGTGAAACAAGCGACATCTACACTTAGATAAGATTAAGGTACCTCGTTTTATCAACACTAATAATATCACGCTGTTAGGCATGGGAACAAGTTTGAACAACAAATAATAAATAGAGGAACAAATAATAATTTGGTTTTGGATGTGGCACCTGATGGTGTATTACATATTAAAGTTTTATGTTACACTTTCTTGTAGGTTGACTTTTTGTTAAAAAAAAAATTGCTCAGAAAAATACCGAAGTGAAAAACATTATCATGTAACTGTATCGGTGAGCCCCCCAGTTTTCTGTAAGGCCGTTTAATGGCGAACAATGAACTGGAAAGTCATAATGTCCTACCTTTTGAGATTAGCAACTATGTGATAAAGTAACTCATCGATTAATTACGACTGCGGTTTTATCAGTATAATTATATTAATGTAGCACTAATTGAATAATTACAAGTTACGCGTGTAGGAGTCGGAGACAGCATCATGCCATATTAAATTGAGTGCGATTGGGATGAAGACAGTTTGTGGAAATGGATTTCCTGATAAAATATTAAAACGAAATAATTAACATATAATTAGGTATTTATTCTGAAATCTTTTGATTGGTGAAAAGATAGTGACGAAAAAGGCGAATTACTCTTTTGCCTTGTGGGTGTGGTTTCTGTTCCGCATGCGGACATTAGGTTTGTTCGATGTAACCAGCTCCGGTGCTTGTCATACTGTGAACGGAGTTGTCAAAAAAATGTCTCTAGGTTCGCTTTCACATCGAACGCGCAAGTAATGCTCTATTTTTTTTCTTTGTTGTATAGCAACAGCTGATTCGAATAGCTCCGAAATTCTCACCCAAAAAGAAATTGGGCGATTCAGAGCGCTCCCGGTGCGAGCACTGAATACACATCGAACACTGTGGAAATGGTGCGAGAAATGAGCCACATCGAACAGCTCAGTGCGAAATCAGAGCGCTACAGAGCAAACCAGAGCGCAAATCGAATAAACCTATTTTCTTCAACCGAGCTTCATGGTGGTGGCTTTCCTCATTGAATAAGAAGTACAGGAAGGGGTCTTATGAAAAAGAATTGAAGCATTTTTCTAAGTAGTATGAGTTTCACAAACACAAACGTATTACAACAGGACTGGTCTGCAGTTGAATGGTTAATCTCAGGGGCGCCAAGCGAAATTTGATTGAATCAAGATTTCATCGATTTTGCTTCAACTTTTTTTTTCAAACTCAATTCTTGTTTTAGGAAGCATGGTGTTTTAACACTAAAATTGCACTGCACGGTTTTTAATGTTTAATTTTTTTTATTTTCCAGTACATTTTCTTGATTTTTCGACCGTAATTCATCACGTTTATTACATTGTAATACAACCAACAAATAAAAACGTTTCGAAACACGATGGAAGAACTATTCAAAACAACGGTGCACACTACCGGAACTCAACGATTTGCAGCGCCTTACCATCACGAACAGAAATAATACACCTCTGAACTCGACTGACAACACAGTCAAAATTTGACAGCACATACCCCAAAAATTGACAGCACATACCCGAAAAATGAACATCATCAGACATTCCTGTACTTCTTATTCCTGTACTTCTTATTCAATGGTTTTCCGCAATTTGAATGAAGTTCAAGGTATTTCAACGTTTGTCATGTCTGTGTTGATTTTTTGACCTTCACAATGGTTGAAATGTCTTCAGAGCGTGATTGTTTTCTTAAAATGAGGAAGCCATAGTTTATGAAGCAATTCATTCAGGCGCAGTTCACATCGATCAGCGATTCCTAGAATCCTTGATTTTATTTCATTCTCCGTCCTTACGAAAGGTAAGGTTAGACATTCCGTAATTCCGAAACTGTCCTTAAAATTGCTTCTAATATATTGAAGCATAAATAACACACTAACACACGGTGTTTGGATAATTTGTTTCTGGGAGCACTATTTTCTCTTCCAGGCATTTTTCTTGAATTGTGTTATTGCTTCTAGGACTTGTTGTTGATTTTCGTCTAGAGTTTCGCCTTTGCTTAAATAAGTATGTAGTTTTGCTTTCAAGGACTATGAGTTCATTTTAATAAAATAGGGGGCGCTAGAAGAGATTAAACTACTTATAAACAATCCATATAAACTCTACCTTATTTATTGCTGCATTAATTGCTGTTTTGATCATATAATTTTACTATCTAAATTGTGTTGTATGGTGATTACATTTTATGTGAAATATTCTAATTTTACAAAGCAGAATGTTATTGCCGGAGCAGACAAAAAAAAATTAGGTTAGGTACACATAACATTTATAGGTTTTAGAATGATGTTTTGTATTATTTCTACTGCCGGGTATAATAATAATACGTTGATAAAATAATAGAGTGCCGTTTCAATAAATGTGGCGTTGCTGAGCTGAGTTAAATACTTAAATGACTAAATTGTTGATCATTTTCGAAAAATATCGATATCCGAAATATGATCCCTAATAACGATACGGAATGTTTGGCATCCAACAAATAATCTAGGATCAAACAAAAACAATGTATTGTCAAAAAAAGTTATAAGAAATCTCATTTTTTTTGGTAAAAATTTGGCAGGAGGTTAGCCACGATATTTTGGGAAATCATGAGAAAAACGATTTATCAGGATCTTACACATTTTCTGGTTCTCACATCTCACTATCACTGAAAGCCGGACTCAATTCGGAACCCTGGTTTCCGAAATATTTGTATTCGAAGATATTCTTTTTATGGGATTACAATTAGCTGAGGACAAAAACCAAGAAAAATAGTTCTGTGATCATAGCTCGGTAACCAGACCTTGTATATTTTTTTTTGTTTTCAGTGATTAATAGAATGCGAATAGCCCTTTTTTTCGTGTCTCATTTGACACAGGCTACCTCGGAAAATTGAAAGACCTGGTGATTTGAAATCACGGGACATTTTCTGAACACATAAATCAAAAGTGGTTATTTTTTCCCAAAATTTGTTTTCACAGGAACAATGATTGAAATAAGTTATACCTACAGTCAAAATTTTATAAAAATACTTTGAGTGGCTTAAGAGTCTTTACCGGATACACGCACAAAACCACCAAACATCCATTTTATTGTTTATACTAATCTTAAGCTTACCTCAATTTAGTGCGTTCAGATAAGCTCCAAAATGATTTTAAAAGAAAAACATTGAAAATTTCAAAGATATGAAGCTTTTATAACTTAACAACGAATTCTCTGCCAAATGTTTCGTTCTTTTACTAAATTTTCCGAATTTTCCTCCATCAATTTTAAAATTTTTCCATTTTTAAAACTAATTCTTAATCGATTGCATACGATTCCATGCAAAAATGTGATTTTAGTTCTTAAATTCTTCGTGCTCTCCAAAGGTTTTCCGAATTCCCCATAACAAATTTTCCGTTTTTCCATTTGAAAATCAATGCATCTATAATTCCATTTGAATACTGTGATGCTGAGGTAAACTCAGGGTGTCCAGGACCAACCCCAAAGAAAACAAATAAAACTTGGGTCAAAAAAACTTCGAATAAAGATATTAAAGTGTTTCTTATGATCTAACATAACAGAGTATTTCATATAAGACTTACCATCTATGTAGTATGTACAATAATAATTCTTAAAATTACGGTATTTCATATACGGAATTTTATCTTCCAATAAATACTTACAATAAAAGCTATATACGGTCTTATAATAAATTCTCAAAATGCTGCTTCTGTCTCTTACACCAAACTACATAGAAAATAAACGGGTGAACTGTGCCCAATTGATGGCTCCTGTGTCCTGTCTGTGGTGCGCTTAGAAGAAGAATAAAAGTAAAAGGCAAATTGAGCGGATTTTCTGTCTCCGATACACTCAAAGGAAGTGGATCGAAGATTAAAAACAAGCAGATCTCAAAATGCTGCTTCAGCTTCTGTCTCTAGCACCAAATTAGAGAATAAACGGCTGAGCTGTCCCCGAGTGACAGCTCCTGTCTGTGGTGCGCTTAGAAGAAGGGCAACCACAGAATAAACGGATGGATTCGGTCCGGCACAAATGAAAACAGGTCAAGAGAAGCCTTTCCTAGTCAGATATACACTTGGAAGAAGTGGATCTTCAACTGGCAAAAGAAAAACAATTTTAGGACCAAAAGTTTCCGGTTAAGCGGTCATACACGATGTGTAGAGTGTAGGTTACTTGCTTCTCGGCGTCTTCCACTTCTCCGTACACAAGATTGGTACAAACCACAAGAAGAGAAGAACCTAATTTTGCTTTGCAATTAAACCTCCCCTTATGAATTTTTGTCTAAAAACCTTACGTGAATTGTAAGAAAGCAAATAAACTAAATGCATGCCTTCTTCAATGATCGGGCGGTTGGTATGGGATATGTCTTCGAATAATGAAATACATGCATGGTGTGTATGTACATATTGTAGGTACGTATCGAATCAACGTATGAGCGTTGACGTGAAATTCTGGTTAAGAAATGCATGGGCGGGTTGGGGATAGTTTGAAATTTGAATTTAAAAATTCAAATTTATCTTTCTCAACGGTTTCTTGGATTGTTCGATTTTATTATTTTTATTTTCGGTTTCGGTGAGTCGAAGCTAAAATTTGTAACGCTTCGTTACAATACACATTAGCTTTCCGAGTTTTTCATTTAAAACTTTCACAGTCTTATTTATAAACGAGTTTTTAAGGCAGAATGAAGTTATTCAATAACCCATTCTATAACAAATAATTTCGCTAAATAAAACCATGAAGATTTCATAAATATCTGTTAGACCGTTTAGGAGTCTATACCGGACATACAAACATACATATAGATATTTATGACTAATTACAATTATTATTAACTGCATCAACATTTAATAATCTTTCAAAGTTTTCATTTCACATTTCAAATTTTTATATAAATTTAATACTCCCGCAGCTTAACCAGAAACTGTCAAACCTTTCATTTTATAGACACTTTTTATCAGTTTGAGTAAATCAAATCAGAGAATGACTTTCTGTTACCTTCGAAGTTTCTTGACCCATATCTAAGTTTATCATACTGTCAGTTAAAGCAACAATAAATCAATCTTACGAGGACAGTATGAACGTGTGTAAAAACAGAATTTTGTTTAACTTTTGTTTGTTTATGTTTGCAGTATGTCATTATTGCGGTTTTTCAAAATCATAGATATTCCTTCGAAGTGTTTAAATGTCAATAAAACATATCACAAGGGACCGGTAGAAAAAATTAATATAATATCTTGTTGAAATACCAGCATATTCAAGGAATGTCGTCGCGACGTCGTCGTCGTTAAATGAGAGACGATTAAAAAGTACGTATACGCCACCGCATCTCAACAGGAAAATATTTCCTAATGTACCTTACTTACTTACTTACTTAAGGTGGCGCTACAGTCCGTTGTGGACTTGGGTCTCAATCAACAGTCTCCGCCAACCAGCTCGGTCCTTAGCTAGCTGTCTCCAGTTTTGCACTTCAAGTTGATTGAGATCATCTTCCACTTGAGTGCGCCACCTGAGTGGCGATCTTCCTCTCCTCCTACGTCCCTCGGGAATAGTGTCGAAGGCTTTCCGGGCCGGAGTATTGGTGTCCATCCTCTCTAAATGACCGAGTCATCTGAGTCTCTGGACCTTGACCCTTCTGGCTAGGTCCATGTCGTTGTTCAACCCGTAAAGTTCGCTGTTATATCTTCTTCGCCATTCCCCTTCAATGTACACGGGGTCAAAGTTGACCCGAAAAACTTTCCTCTCGAAACAGCCTAAGGCACTTTCATCCGATTTTGTCAAGGTCCATGCTTCTGCACCATACAGCGTGTGTTGTACAATTTTACCTTAGTTGCTCGAGTGGGGGCTTTCCACTCAATTGCTTTCTTAGCCCAAAGAAACAGCGATTAGCAAGAGTTATTCTTCATCTGTTCTCGGCGCTGATGTTATTGCCCGTGTTTATAGCGGAGCCGCTAAACCCATTTTTGCCGCTTCTGTCTCAATTCTCACAAAGGTGCCATTGACATCAAACTGTTACTGTGTTCTCCCATTTTATCAGTATCATCGGCGTACGCGAGAAATCGAAGATAGTGCATCTGGTGTAATGTACCTAGTGACCTCAAAAATACAATTTTAGGAAAATTAAATATTTAAAAACACAATTTTCGTGGCAGTACTATGGGCCTGTGGCAAATGACAGATTGCATGCTTTATAAGCCAAAATTAAATTTATCCATCTAACAATAACAGAACAACCTTAGGAATTTATTACGTCCGATAATCATACAAATAAAAATGCCTTAAATCATGTGAGGGAAGACTGAATTATAGGAAATCGTTGAAGGCGGTCATTACGCTGAATGCTTTTTAGAACAACAAGGTCTTTGCGTTTAATTTTATTTATTTTTCAAGATATCCAACTGTCATAACCATGAGTCACTTGATTAACAAAATAAATAGATTCATATATAGTCGCATGCCATAATCAAGAAAGATAAGTGAAAGTGTCAGTTGTCATAAGGAATTCCACGTTGAAACATTCCAATAGGGCTTCAACTTCCTTTTTTATGTTATTCAGGGCAGAAAGTTGCTGCTTGCCTCAAATAAATAAAGACAAAACCATATCTCTATCAACTTATCGCGTTTTCTGATTCTGTGTGACAGCAAACACGAACGAACTAAAAACTACAAGAATTGAAAAGTGCTTTTCGTTAATTCGTAGAAAAGTACAATAATAACGTACTTGTATGTCAAGTATGTGCTTATGTATGTAAACTGTAAAAAGTAGTGTTGCTACTATTTTATGATTGAAATGTTAACAAGCATAATTATTAGATGAATGTGTCATTCTTCTTCGTATCAACATTTTTTTGGCAGATTTAACACACCTACGGCATTTTATGACTAGTGATAAAAACTGCTGATTTTTTCTGCAGAAATGTGTGTTCTGCGTAGGTTTTGATTGACTTTTGTTTTTGTTTGTTATGATTTCCAAAAACAAATTGGCTGAGGATAAAAATATAATCAAAATTAGGTGTACAGACTTTTGGGGGTTTCATATTAGTTCCGGAGAAACAGTGACAAGGAGAAAATGTTAGAACGTAATTTCGTTCATTCAAAACATTCGTGTTTGGACTCCTCTAGTGGATGTGTCAACAGATGTTTGCACATACGTTATTCACTTTTCATTTTGTTTGTTATTATTTTATGATTGCAATATCTTTCAAGGGAATTGTGACGCGACAGGTTGTATAATATTCTCGAAATATAAAACTAACCAAGACCGAATGACCACATCTGAATTAGGTTCAATTTGAATGAATAATGCCTTAAGACTTGAACAGAATGCATCACCCGTAACCGTTACCCGACGACAAAAGTGACAGTTGAAATTTGTATTGATTCGAGCGAAATCAATTCGATTTTTTTCAACGCGCTACAAGTTTGACAATTCCATACAAATTTCAGCTGTCATTTTCGTCGCCCGGCGATCATGGACGATCATTGAATAAGAAGTACAGGAAGGGGTCTTATTGAAGCATTTTTCTAAGTAGTGTGAGTTTCACAAGCACAAACGCATTACAACAGGGCTGGTCTGCAGTTGAATGGTTAATCTCAGGGGCGCCAGGCGAAATTTGATTGAATCAAGATTTCATCGATTTCGCTTCAACTTTTTTTTTCAATCTCAATTCTTTTTTTTTAGGAAGAATGGTGTTTTAACACTAAAGGTGCACTGCACGGTTTTTGATGATTAATTTTTTTATTTTCAAGTACATTTTCTTGATTTTTCATCCGTAATTCATCACGTTTATTACGCCTATTGTAATACAACCAACAAATAAAAAACGTTTCGAAACACGGTGGAAGAACTATTCAAAACAACCGTGCACACTACGGGAACTCAATGAATTGCAGCGCCTTACCATCACGAACAGAAATAATACACACCTCAACTCGACTGACAACACAGTCAAAGTTTGACAGCACATACCCTAAAAATGGACATCATCAGACATTTTTGTTGCTTCACTCACGTACACTGTACATGTAGCTAACACCGCTTCCTGTACTTCTTATTCAATGTGGGCGATACATTCTGTTCAGCTCTTTAAAATGTCACTTGCGAAAAATTGGTCTAGTGCAAACAAAACTCTACTACAATTTTTTTGGTCAGAAAAGTTGTAAGCACACTTAAGCGACTTTTATCGTGCTCTTTCTGTAAATGCGATTTATTTATTATGCACACTCAAATATTGAATGTTAGTTAAAAATAACCTAACGATAAAGATTAAAATTATTTTAAGCCATAAATATTATTTCCAGCAAATATAACTCAATTCAAATATTATTGAATTGAAACGTGTGCCATTGATGATAAAATGTTTTGAATATAATTAAGGATGCTGCATTAATTACGAAGCACTTCCTAATAATAGTAGTGTCCGTAGCCTAGTGGTTAGGTGCGTTGGCTGCTAAGCAGAACTCGGGTCGAGTCTACCGTGTCCAAGTTTATTTCATCCTTACGGACACTGCTCTCGCGAAGAACTGACAAAACTTCCAAGAGTATCATATGTCATGAAAAAGTGCTTCTCAACTTTGCCGTTCGGAATCGGCGTTAAATTGTAGGTCCTCTCAATTCTTCACACGCACCCAGAGAATTGTTGATGAGAGTAAGCCACTTAGGCCTTAAGTGCGTTTTTGCGCTGACTATAGTTGACTATCCGTTTGCACCCATAGTTGCGATCGTACACTGTCGTTTGCGGTCAGTGTTAATGTGTCAAATCGTAACTATTTCTAACTATTCCCAATTTATCGTAGGAGGCGAGTTGAAAGTAGTTGATGTGTCAAAGTGTTTTTTTTTTGTCTGTTTAATGGCAAATTGTCAATCTGGAATCTAAAAAAAAACATTGGTCGTGCATTTTTTACTACGTCGTAGTCGTCCGTATCCGTATCAAAGGATTTCTATTTGGTCTTCAGTTCGTTCGAATAATCCATTTGCCTTCCTTGCTGTGGGTTGTTAAAAAATAAATAAATATGTTCTTATTTCAATTGTCCTTAAGAACCTACCATAAAAAGATCATTCTTGAATGTTTGCAATAAATTTAGAGCAACAAAAATTGTTGTCTCCTTATCCATTTCAATTATTAAGATCAAACGAAAAGAAAAATGTAACCTCAAAAGATTTGTTTTTTTTTTTCTTGTTTGACAGATCAACCAAACCTAACTAAAAAGCGTTTTTGGATGATTTCAACTATTTCTAACTATTTCAACTATGACACATCAACCATTTTCTTTTTGACATAAAAACTATAGTCAACTATCGTCAGCGCAAAAACGCAATTCTTGGCTCTTCAAAAGCTGTCGCGCCACTCTATTTATTTATTTATTTACTTCCTAATAACTCCATCAATCATAAATTTTATGCAAAATCATTTTTACAACCCGTATAAAATATTGCATCATTTAAAGTCCTATCTAAAGGTCAGGACAGACTTGTCAAGAGATATTTTCATGTTTATAGACTCTGTGGTGATATTAAGACAGAGCAGAGATTATAACATATTGTATTAGTCAACATATTAAGATTAGCCAATATCACTTCTAATGTCTGTAAAGTCCAATAAAACAAAATGCTCAAAAAGTTGAAAATCATAGGAAGTAGAACTTTGACTTTTTTTGTTTTTTGATGATTCAAATAATTGTTTACTATTTTTTTTTGTATAAAGATAATTTTCAGCGAATTGTTTTTGTTTTGGTACTTAAGTCTTTTCCATGTAAACTGCTTTAATAGCTGCTATAGGAGAATGTTAACTTATTGTAAATTCTTGCTTTTTGGGATGTAATCTGATAGTTGTGTTTAATATTTACTACAGCAAGTACAAATAAACGGAAGTAATTACGTAAAATGGTATTTTCACTAATAGTAGAAGCATCGCAGTTGTTGATGGTTTTCTGGTGTATATAGGTAGATATCTCCCCCAATTCTGCGAACTACACAGAACTGTCCGATTCCGGATACCAAACGAACATGCAAATACATTTTTTGCTTTTAATGGTTGGATATAATACAAAAGGGATGAGAAACATTATTTTCTTTCTTCCGGTATGTCTTTAAAAATGTCACTTTTTTAAATAAAATAGAATAATAATTATTGGGAATAGAAAAGGCACCCTGTTTTATATCAGAAAGGTCTAGTACCTTAAAAATATGTTTGATAAGTGTATCAAGCTTAGAAAATTAAAATTTGATGTGTTCCGGATATTGACAATGCTGTAAATTGTACATTATGTTCCAAGTCGTAATTAATAAATCATATGAGCTAAATCAAGTCGGTAGGAATATAACATTAACTTTTTCGGGAGTTTTGTGAAAATTGGCAAATTTCCAGGAGTGAATGAAATTTTGTGGTTCTCCTAAAAAGTAGAAGTACACTTGCGCAAAATTACATCAAACGTCAACAAAATTCAATGTATTTCTTACGGTTTGACAGAAGTCACAAAATCTGCCGCAAGAAATTTATGCGCGTAAAATCGGGAGATAGGGAAAATATTGTTTTTCTTTCAAAAGTGGTGGAACTTACAAAAACGAGTAAAAGAACAGAAAAGTGTGATTATTTTTTTTTTTTTTTGTTATAATAAGCACGCACTCAAGGGGTTTCATTCCCTTTTTATGCCAAAGCACAGTGCGGGCGTTAGGGAAAATGGGATAGACGGAGAGGGTTTAGGATGAGGTGTCGGTTAAAATTGGCTTTGAATTCCTGCACATTGCAATGACTGGGGAAGACAGAGTGTGGAAGACAGTTCCACATCCGCGTAGTACGGCTAAAGAACGATTCTCTGAACATGACCGTACGACCGAAGTTGGGCTCGAGGGTGAACTGATGCGCATTCCTGGAGGAGCGGGTATTACGGTTGAATATCTTAAGAGAAGGAATGCAACTGGCTATTTCTCTAGAGCATATACCGTTGAAATAACGATAGAAGAGGGTGAGGCATGAGACATTACGTCGGTGTTCAAGTGACGTAAATGTCTCAATGATGTTACGGTCACCAATCATCTTAAATGCTCTTCTCTGGATGCTGTCCAAAAGACTTAAATACGTTGCTGGAACACCAGCCCAAACGTGGGAGTTGGAGGCGAACTGCCTAGCAAAAAGGTTAGCTTTCGCGAGAGAGCTGGAGTATCATCATCAACTAGCGTAGGAACCGAGGAAGAAGAAGAATTCTTCGTGTTTTTCACAAAAGACCAAAAATTTTTACTGCCTTTGGGACATTGCAGTATTTTTTGCCTTAGTTTTTGGTCGTATAGAAATTTGGTCCGTCGAATATGGGCATTGCGGGCCTTCCTGGCTTGTTTAAACTTATTCCGGCTTTCCTCAGTAGGGTTGGCTTTGTAACAACGGAAACTTACCTCTTTAACCCTGATAACCTCTTTACAGCTCAGTTTGGAGTTGTAAACCTTAACAAGTTATGACCGTTGGATTTTTTTTTTTTTTAAATAGGTGAATACCTTTATTGACTGGACTACTACGGTAAGCTTTTTATAAGATAAATTCTTTAATCTTTGAGTAGGATTGCAGTCGAAAAAAATACTTCAAAAATATAAAGTATAATTATAATGATAAGGCGGGAGAACGTGAGGACAAGTCTACAAACCTATTTTTTCTATCAATAATTTGGTTCATTCTCCCCCAGAACTTAAGCCAGTTATAAGATCAAATCTGTTTTGGCATTGACATAGATAAACATAGACAAATGTGTTAGTTTAATCATCTGTGAATACGGGAGAAGGAAGCTATAATTATATGTTACATTAATGGCGTTTTTAATTGGCAATCTGGAATCTAAAAGAAAGCATTCTCTTTTTAAAATCAGAAGGGAAATTCTCTTCTTTTCAGAATCACAACTGTCACTTTTGCCCAATTGAACGCTTTCAGAATGCTATTTCTTACTTCCGAATATAAATATTATAAATGGGAAAGTCAGTTTGTTGTTTTAGCCGTCTTTCACTTCGCAACGGAGCAATATTATGTCATTTTTTGTGTGAAGATAGTTAGGTGGAGAAGGGTTTAATCTACTTTAAACCGTTGTAAAATATCACTTTCCCAGTTCATTCGAGCAGAGTCGCCCCGCGCCGGAAACTGCTAAATTTAGACATTTTTGTTTTTATTATAAGGCGCTTCCTGTTTTTGAGTGAGCGGCATACACTCTTTTTTGTTGGTTGCCTATCATTAGGCGTTATTAACTTTGCTTATGCTTCCATTTCCGTTAAAATGTACAAACCACAGATTAGTTTGTCTCTGGTACAAACTTCCTATACTTATATTAGGTATGTTCAGCTACACTGTTTTGCACAGTTAAGAACGGAAAAGTACAACTTTTTGGTGTTCATTGATTCATTTACTGTTCCAAACTGTTCTGATTTGGTGTTCATTGAGTCTGTCTAGAACAGTTTGGAACAGTTTAGGGCTTTAGGCCAGGATTTTCTGTTCCATCTTTTTTAGGTAGAACACTTTTTGTGTTCTAAACTGTTCCCAACTCTTCTGACATTTCTCATGAAGCTATACTGTCTTTTTCTCGCTAAACAAAGCTATTATCCATCTATTTTCAATTTGGTAATTTGTGCTTTGTTTTGCGAGCGTTAATTTTGCTTCCTCGTTGTTTGTTTTGATTGTTGTTATTTTACCAACAAACTCTTGTATTATTAACCACGAATGTGTCTAAATGATACCGTGTGGTAAGGGCAAAGTAGTGGGTTACAGCTAGTATTATATAATGTAATATGTAATATAGAATTGAGAAGTAAGAATTGGTTTGATGTGTCAGCAACTTCTCTCCAAACTCTCCTAAAAGCCTTTGTTTACGCGAGTTCACGAGCATAACAAATGTCCAATTTTTTTTTATCAAAGAAATTTTGACTACGAGGTGTTAGGAATCTTAATGAAAATCTCAATACAGACATGTTTAAAGTGTTGAGTTGAAAAGTTATCTATATTGCTTTATCTTTCGAAAAGTATTAATTTATTAATTGTCTAGGCATTTTTTACCCCTTAGTTATTTATTTTTGTTTTTGTGAGCATTCTGTGAAATACCCAGAATGAGTGGGTTAAAACTGGAAGTTAGCTTTTTCTTAGGCGTTGATTCTCCGTTCATGCTGAATTGTTAAAGCTTTTCTGGATTATTTTTTAGATGTCAAGATAGCAAAGTAAGGACCGGAAATATTGATAATAACGAGGAATACCAAAGTTATTTGTGATCAGAAATCAACATAGTACGATTTTTATAAATTTGTCTTTTCTAAATAGAATTTGATAAGAAAAAAATTTTTATTTAACAGTCAAAATCTAAAACACCAACCCAATCGGGGTCAGGGCCAATTATACGTATCAGTAAAATCCATCAGTAGTTTTTTTATGATTGCAAATGAAAAATCAACAGATCTAACTTTTCGTTTACCAAAACGAAGATTGTGGCTTGGGGCACATATTTTACTTACTTACTTAAGATGGCGCTACAGTCCATTGTCTACTTGGGCCTCAATCAACAGTCTCCGCCAGCTAGCTCGGAATTTAGCTAGTTGTCTCCAAGATCATTGAGGTCCTCTTCCACTTAAGTGCGCCACCTGAATCGCAGTCTTCCTCTCCTCCTACGTCGCTCGGGAATAGTGTCGAAGGCTTTCCGGGCCGGAGCATTCGTGTCTATCCTCTCTAAATGACCGAGCCATCTGAGTCTCTAGACCTTGACCCTTCTGGCTAGGTCCATGTCGTTGTACAACCCATAAATTTTGCTGTTATATCTTCTTCGCCATTCCCCTTCAATGCACACGGGGCCAAAGATGACCCAAAAAACTTTCCTCTCGAAACAGCCTAAGGCACTTTCATCCGATTTTGTCAAGATCCATCTTCTGGCTGCACCATACAGCAGCACTGGGATGATGAGTGTGTTGTACAATTTTACCTTAGTTGCGCTAGAGAGGGCTTTTCCACTCAATTGCTTTCTAAGCCCAAAGAAACAGCGATCCCGGCGCTGGTGTTATTGCCCGTGTTTATAGCGGAGCCTAGGTAGACAAACTCCTCTACTACCTCGAAGTTATACGCGTCTATTGTGACGTTCTGCCCGAGCCGTCGGTGTTGGGTGTTCTTCCTCGAAGACAGCATATACTTCGTTTTTCCCTCATTTACCGCTAAACCCATTTTTGCCGCTTCTGTCTCAATTCTCACAAAGGCGCCATTGACATCACGCTGTGTTCTTCCCATTATATCAATATCATCGGCGTACGCGAGAAGTTGAACAGATTTTTGGAAGATAGTGCCTCTGGTGTTGACGTTGGAGTTCTGCACTATCTTCTCAAGAACGATGTTAAAGAAATCGCACAACAGTGCATCGCCTTGTCTGAATCCTTTTTTGACGTCGAAAGATTCCGTAAGCTCGTTGCCAACCTTAATGGAGCAGCGTGAGTTCTCAATCGTCATTTTGCACAAGCGAACGAGCTTGGCAGGGATGCCAAAACTAGACATAGCTTTATACAGTTCGTCTCTGTAGATGCTGTCATACGCCGCCTTACAATCGATGAAAAGGTGGTGGGTATCGATTTGGAGTTCTTTTCCAGGATCCAGGACCGCAACAAGAAAATTTGATCCATAGTTGACTTTCCTGACCTGAAGCCACATTGATAAGGACCAATCAGATTGTTGACGAAAGGTTTCAGACGTCCACATATTACGGCAGAGAGGTTCTTGTAGCCGATGTTAAGTAGACTTATTCCTCTGTAGTTGGCGCAGTTTAGAGGATCTCCCTTTTTCAGGATCGGGCAAACAATGCTGAGGTTCTATTCATCGGGCATGCATTCCTCTGACCATATCTTACAGATGATTTGGTGCATGCTCCTATATCTAGCTCGTCGCCTGCTGCTTTGAACAACCCATCTGCTCCAACGGCTTTGTTGGATTTCAGCTGTGATATTGCGGTTTTCACTTCTTCTAGGTCGGATTCACGGAATTGTTGGGTATCATCGTGTATGATGAAAGTCTCCTGTCTGACGGCGGTGTTTTGTTCGTCGTCGCCTTGCAGTTGACTCGCTCAACATCCTCGATCTGACACTTTTCATGCTCTTTTTTTTCTCCTGAAAAGCCGGCGTTCCTCTCTCCTCTTTTGCTCGTAGAGCTCACGAGCAGCTCTTTGTATGCCTCCTGCTTGGCTGCATGGGCCTGCCTGCATTCTTCGTCAAACCAGGGATTTCGTTTTGGTGGCTGTGTGAAACCCACACACATGTTGTTGTTGTTAAATGATATTGAACATTTTCTTTTTGAAAATCACTTTTCTTGTTTTAATTATTGAAATGTAATAAAAGAAACATTTCAAAGACAAAAAGTTCAAAGGGAAAACATTAACTATTTTTAAACTTTTGAAGGGTTACCTTGATAGCGTTAGGTTAGGTTAGGGTAAAGTGGCTGTCTAGATGTTTTGTTGACTCACTTCGACCTCAAGGGTCCATTGTGATGTCACTAAAGAAATAAGTTACTCATGGGAGAGTTATTAACTTAAACCATTTTGTATTTTTACTTTTAATGAAGTTTGAGAGACAATTTGTCGATCGTTGCCAGTGTTCTGGTATTATCGAAGAAGGGGTACTGCAGTGGCGTATTATCCTAAAGGCTAAGTTGGCATGTGCCTAGGGGCGCGAGGAAACAAAGGGGTGCGGGAGCAATGAATTGTACAAGTGGCAAATAATGCGAGTTCATACGTGGTTGTTAAAATAGCAAACTTATGAATTCTAACCGCACTTGCCACTTTTGTTAAAATAAAAATCGGTCCTGAGCAACTTACAGTACCTACAGAGTATTTGACTTTCAGCAATCGACATAGCTTCCTTTCATTTTTGTAACGTATAATTTCTTGAAAAAGTTCTAGCCCTTAAAACTAGGTTCATTAAAATTTTCGAACTCATGAGTTCTAAGTCAATTCTTCACAAAATACTAACGCGTTAGAACTTCGATTTCGAACTTTGATAAAATAAGACTCTCGAATTCGAGGGTCTAGTGCCCTTGAACTCAGTTTATTTAAAATATCGTTTTTTCAACGAGCGAAATGATTTTTTTTTATAATTTGCACCCACTAAAGGGATTTGTATACCCTTTTTATGGGGACACACAGTGAGTGCATTAGAAAGAGGAGAAGGGGTTGGAAAGTAGGTGTCGGTTTACATTGGTCTTAAATTCTTGAACATTGTAATGACTGGGAAAGACAGAGTTTGGAAGAGAGTTCCACATTCGCGCAGTACGGCTAAAAAATGATTCTCTATACTTGAGAGTACGTCCGAAATTGGGCTCGAGGATAAACTGACGAGCATTCCTAGAAGCGCGAGTATTACGGGCGAATTGTTTGAAGGGAGGAATGCAACTGGCTATTTCACCAGAGCAATTACCGTAAAAGTAGCGATAGAACAAGGAGAGACACGTCACCAATCATTCTTACAGCTCTTTTTTGTATTCCATCCAAGAGGCTTAAGTAAGTAGCTGGAGCACCAGCCCAAAGGTGGGAATTGTACTCAAGCTTTGGACGGATATAGGTTTTATAGATAATAGCCAGATTTGAATTTGTAATCATTTTCGGAAAATAAAGTAAGAGAATTATGGGTGACGATATACGAAAATCGATCTTATTTTGATGATTTCCTATTTATGGACGATAACTTTGAATAAAATGCGAACTTTGTCCTTGCAAAACGGCGTTTTTATCGAATGCCGACGACGACACCGATTTTTTTCGGCTCTTCCGTTAAACAAAGCAAATGTTTTCAGCAGTCCTTCAACATCTACAACCACGGTAAAAATTAGAATGAATTTACTATGAACTTTTTTCTTGACAGTAGGATTCGAACCCAACGCACACAACGCCTCGGCAAGGGCATCACAAAAATAAACATAGGTAGGTACACACATATAAAAATAACCATAGGTACACAGATACAAACAAAAAAGAACCGTAAAGTCAAAAATTATTTTTATTTTGTTTCGAATTGAAGGATATGTCTGTCAGGAAATACTGCCGATTGACTCAAAAGTTTCAAAAAAATACTTGGACTAGGTTCTTAAAACGATTATTTTAGATCGAGTTCTAGAGAAGTGAAGAAATGCCCGACGCCCGAGTTCCAAATATTCTAAATTCTAAACCGAGATTCACTAGATAGAGGGAACTTAGAAGTTTGTGAAGAAATTAGGCGTTAGTGTTTTTGATTTTGATAATTGTAAGGGCAAATCACCAAATGGTCGAAATTCATCAGCGGATGGTTAAGATTTTGACGGATTAAAAACCTCAGTTTTCTGCTTTCTAGATTTGACTTACAAAATGTACGGTTCGGCACATCTTAATTGAAAGATTTCAATTCTATTACAACGCGTGTATCGATTTTGATGAAACTAAAGAACCTATGATATATTTATCCATATAGGGCCGCCGATGAGATGCTTGCCTATGGCGCCCTCAACGCTTAGTCCGCCACTGGTTACCGGGGTAAGAATTCCTTCTATTGAAGAGTGCTGGGCATGTACATAGAAGGCGTTGAACTATTTCCTCACATTACATTGATTGGGAAGTGTATATGATAAACTGACATTCAGTTGTTTCGAATGGATACCAATTTGTAGAAGAGTCAAGTCCATATTTTTTTATGAAGACAAAGTCTTTCTGAAAACACAGTTTTGTTTGGGACTAAATTTTTAATAATTAAAATCCACTTTTCTTATAAATAAAAAAGTTTTATTTCCCAGAACAAATGATTTTTTTACTTTAATATTAAATACGAGTAAATATGTTTATAATATTTAACCAAACTCCAACTCAGGGTATGTGTAACTTTTTTTGTTTCGCTTTGAGGGGAACCAGGAATGCAAAATAATAACAAAAAAATATTAAATGTCTTAAGACAGATTTTATTACACATTTGTTTCACTTTAGTATCGACCACTTGAGCTGATCTCTCGCAGACTGCAGAACCTAAAAGTAGCAAGTGAGTTATAACATGAACCTTGATCGAGTAACAATTTATTTTACAAACAAATTTTAAGGAACTCTATTTCGACAAATTAACTAAAATAATAATTCGATAACCAAGTTAGATGTAATAATGTACAGTGACAAAATTTAAAATTAAAGGTGCAACATGAGTTTGAAATAAAAAGAAATATGTAATGCTAAGAAGGCACAATACAGAGTAAGAATTTTTGTTTTTAGGAGTGAATTACTATAAGGTCTTCACTTCCAATTTCTACCAAAACAGCTCATTTAGAACCTTGTTTACCTGGGCAACAGTTTGTTCGCCAATTGGAATGTCATCGTTCCTTAGATCGACACGTTTCACGACAGATGATGGGTCTGCGTCGAGAATTATTCTAAACAAATTAAAGCAAATAAATGTTTGTTTCGAATTTCATTTAAGGGATTCAGTTGTGTTACCCTCCATCACAGATTTCATCGAATGCCAACATGATAATTTCCAAATTGTCTAGAACCAAACGTTTCTCAACATTCTTCTTCAAAATCAAACTAATGGAATCATAGAGGCAATTGAGTACGGACAGGAGAATCAGTTCGTTTTCATATGTACTGCCCATAACGTAAAAGAATAAATCTACATTACTTTTGTAGACGCAGGTTAAACCATCCAACATAATAATTTCTGTATTGGAACGATGGGTTTTGTTGAAAAGGTTCTTTTCAAAGGTTTTTTGTTCCTTGACTGTTGGCAAAATGTTTTTGTCGTAGTATTTGGCAAGGATACGATTTCCATCATTATCCATGATGCACATTCCTTTGACAATGTTGAGAGTTGGTTCCTTAGTGTAAATAATCATAATTTCTTTATTATTTTTGATGAAATAGATTAAAAATAAATAAATTTACCAGCATGAATCCGTCCATTTTCGGTTTTGATTTGTTTGACGTTGACGTGTAATTTTTTGACAAATGACTCTTCCCCGAGGAAGGGTGCATTCACAGTAGTTCTCATGAAATTGTAAGAGATGCACCAATTTAGCTAGTGATGAGTGCTTGCTTCTTAATTTTTGTAGATCCACGAGTTCTTAAAAGTTGTAAATTTTTGCGGCTGTAAGCAAAATAAATTTTACATTCCTCACAAAAAATAAAGTGGAAAAATTGTATACATCTTAAACTTTTGTTTCATTGAACTACAGTTCAGAGCAGCTTTTGGCGTTTTTCTTTTTTACCTTTGAGCAGATAAGATCAGATTTTAAAGCTGCCAAAAACAAAATTTGTGTTTCTTTTTAGCTCGGATATATCGGAGTTGAAAACTTGCATGCTCTGAGCTAAATCTATTTGCTCAGTATAAAACGGCTGAGCAAAAATAGCAGACAGCTGAGCAAAGACTGCTTTACTTGTTTTTACGGATTTTACAGACAAAAACAAACATAAAATTAAAAATTGGCTTTCCAAGACAGTAGCGCGTCTGTTCTGTTGTAAGTGAGTTAAGAAAAAAATTGTTAAGATAATAATAAGTAAAAATTACATTTTGTTTCTTTATTGAATCGGAGGACATTGAATATGATCTGCTCAGAGTTTCGCTTTGACATATCCGTGATCTCATCTGATCTGCTCAAAGGTAAAAAAGAAAAACGCCAGCTTGAAACAATGGTAAGGTACTAGATCATCACATCAACAATATTGTGATTGCAATAGTAATCAGACAGATCCAAATCTTGATTTTGACATCTTTCAAAACAAAAATGTGTATCTTGGCTTCACTGGTAATTAGAAAATTTTCACCATTTTGTAAAGTACTCTTTAAACATTCAAATGGGAAAGAACTCACGCTGAAAAATTTCCAATTAAAAAAAATATTAAATACACAACAAATTGTGTTAAAAAATTAAGGAATATATTAAAAAAGTGTAAGTTTATTAATATTTACCAAGTTTAAGTTGAAATCTATTGAATAGAATGTGTTTTTTGTATGTAAAAGCTATGTTGAAAATTTTGGGTCATCTTCGTGTCGCCACACCCACAGCAAGTGAAAAAATTCCAAAGTGAAGCCTTGTAAAAGTTACAGTTTTTATTAAAAGTGGTAAATTAGATTTGAAATATTTAATTCCTTCAATACCATGTTTATAGAAAATTGTGTCCCAGTTCATATTCAGCTTCAATTCGGAAGGAAACCGAAAATATTTAAAACGACGACGTCATCTCCATCGGCAAAATTGTGATTTTTTTTCTCTTGCTGTGGGCTTCTGTGTACACATACATTCTTTACTCTCGTCTGCCTTCTCTGGCATACGGGACAGATCGATCAATAATAAAAATACATGAGTAATCTTGATATTTGTTTTGGAATTCTTGCGATTGTTATAATATTTTTATATTGTCTGTGGCCTAGATGAATAGAATGCATAATTAATAGTGTTTTTCATTCAATTGAAGAGGGAGCTAATTACTGTTTAGGAAAGGAACCTACATGGGGTCAACCGACAGTCAGCTCGATTAGATACATTCTCCCCTTTTTGTATGTTTTTAAGTTCTGTTTTACGTATGTTGCCGTTGCTTTCATGTGTGTGATGTTATGTTCAACTCGTTTATAGCTTCTCTATTCTTGAATGTGTCTCAGTACCGGAGTCAGTTTCCTGATTGAAAGAGGGCTGAATGGAAGAAAAGGGGAACGAATGAGAGAATTCTCGATTCGCTGTTTAACGCATTACGTCATCGTGCTATTTTGGAGCAAATTTACGAATTAAAGTTATTTTTTCTTCTCTTATCTGTCGTGGATTTTAGTATTTTTGATGGAATAATACTGCTTTTAATGTGTCAAAGATTAATTCGTTTAAAAAGCTAATGAATTCGTTTGCTCTTTCAATTGTTTTAACTTGATGTTCTTAAATTTGACTCGCCAGTTAATTTGACCTTTTACTATTGTGAAAAAAAAAGACAAACTGGAAGGTTTGATGACTTTCCAATTCTAAGCTAATTTCCTTATCGATTTGTTGTTATGAGAAAATACAGCAAATTTTCTTCACTCATTCTCGTTTAACACTTTGCTAATTGGGTCGTTTTATTTGTTCTGGTTTAAATACATCATTATCTTTTTGGGTGCAGTTTTGCGTGCGTTAATGTCATTTGTGTCTTTTACATTTAATAGCAATGATTTCACTTTGTCGGTTACACTCATTTTTTGGAGTGTTAAACTTTGAATTAAAAGCAACATGGATTTGATTACAGCTGAGATTTGTATTATGCTTTCAAGTTATTCAATTAAATTCAAGATTGAATCACATATTTCTCAAGAAGTGAATTTGCGTAAGCCACAGGCAATGATATGACTTCGTTTGAAACCCACAACGAAAAATTTTGAAAAATAATTAAATTATTTTCAAAAAATATGAACTTTTTTTTCTAAATGCTTCGAATCAGTTGCGAATTCTTTCTAAACTGATATTCGGAGTGATGATTTTGGATAGACAACAATTTGCCTATCAACCTAGGATCATTGTGAGCAACGGATTATAATATATTCTCCCAGGTGAAGCTTTTGTCTCAGAGAAAGAGCAGGGCAAGTACAGAGAGATTGTTTCCTCCTCTTCTCTGTCCATACAGAAGTCATTTGAGGCTACATAAAATCGAATTGCGTGTCTGCCACTAAAACAGTGTCCTGTGAGGACGCCTATGAAGGAGCTAATCTGAGATCTGTTTTGATTATGTGACGGTGAAGTAGGTTTGAGCGTTCAATTTTTAGCGAGTTCATCAGCTCTACAATTTCCTGTGATGTCTTCGTGGCTTAGCACCCAACAGTGGTGCATGTTAAATTGATGCGCAATCTCCATAAGAGATGATAGACAGTTCACAGTTGTTGAGACACTGTCGATAGATTTTATTGTAGCCTGAATGTCAGAGAAGATGCGGATATAAGAAGTTGTTATCACGATTTCTCTAAGCCAGAACAGAAGTTTTGATCGCTAAAATTTCCGCTTGGAAGTCGCTACAATGATTTGGGAGGCCGAATGAGAGGTTTAAATTTAACTTTGTTTAGAGTGCACTCCACTACCAACATCGTTATTTGTTTTGAATCCATCTGTATGAAAATGAACAACCTGGTTTTCCTAGGAATTTATTGTCTTCTTATTCGGCTCTGTAGGGAATGGAGACATAGAAGTCTTTTGACAAATTGGTGTTTGAGAATAGTGTTGTCGTATGTACTTTGGTATAGAATCAAGTTCAGAGTAATGGAATGACCCAAATTATTGTTGGTCCATTGGGAAGAAGCATTGAATCTTAAAGGTGTACTCGCTGCAACTTGTTTGCTGATGCCTATCAACTTACATACTTCAATTGTTGAAAGTGAAACACAACCTCAACCCTGTGTACTCTTTGAGTCCAATCTGGGTTGCTTTCAGTGGTTGTTCCAGAAGCAAATTATTTTGTGCGTGAGGTTAGGTTAGGCTAAGGGGCTGACAGTTGTTGACGTTACCGTCACACTTAGATCAATGCAGATCCATTGTGATGCCCGTGAGTATTGCATTATTCCTACTCAAAATATTTATTTATTTATTTTTTTATTTATTTCAAAAGAACTTAATACATATTTAGATTTACATCTAGAGGCATTGACGAAGTTCAAAATGTTAGTACCTGGAGTACAAGAGACCGCATCCTCTGTATCGTCATCTGAGCTGAGTCTCATCTTTTTCTTATGATATCCTAACAGATTATGTCCGGTAATTATGCTTATATGAGTACGAGGTGAACTCTTGTGAGATTGCATAATTATTTCCGTTCTTTGTTTGTTAAAATAGAGCCAGATCTTTTTTTTTGTTGTGTCGCTGGTGTCAAGAGGTTCCACCTTTCATCAGCCTTAATAGTTATTCTATTTGCTATCTAATGTTTTAAATAACAGGACGGGTTGCTGACTAGCTGAGCTTTACTTACGATAAGAGTTGATCCTATTCTTTCTAAATCATCGGCGTTCTCGTTGCCTGGTATTCCGCTGGCTGTGGCCTGGGACCCAGCAGAGTCTAGTGTTATGCTGCGTGCCCAAAACCTTAAGTTCTTCGCGGCAGCAGGAAACAAGCTTTGATTTTACCTCAGTTTCAGTAATCGCTTTTATTGCCGCTTAGCTATCAATGTAAAAGGTGATATCAGCATGTGGTTTTAGCAGCTCTCGGTCGAAGCAAATACAATCTCCCTGAAATGAAGATCAAGCATTTGAAGAACACAAAATGTATGTTTTGATGGTAGCTCATTCAAGTATTAAACCAAACATGATAAGGCCCGAGGGAATATGTATAAAAATTAGGCTTCCTACTACTTGTGCTCAATACTGAAATAATTTCGTTTCGAAACATTACATTTCTGAGAAAAAGTCAGCAGTGTCCGCTAAAACTAAATAATCAACCTAAATTGAATCAT
Source organism: Sphaerophoria rueppellii (assembly GCA_920937365.1). NCBI lineage: Eukaryota > Metazoa > Arthropoda > Insecta > Diptera > Syrphidae > Sphaerophoria > Sphaerophoria rueppellii. The sequence goes on along the minus strand of CAKKXW010000001.1, from coordinate 108,910,469 downwards.
GAACTTACAAAAATTGTTTTTATTTTCGTCTTGCCCTCAGAACTTGAACTAATGAACCTCAAACTTCGTTTACTTTTTTTTTCTATTTCTTAAAATAGCTGTTGGAGTAAAAAGTTATTCTGTTGCATTGGTGTTATTTTTAGAAAGTATTCATAAACAAAAATCTGTGTAAAACAAACAATGGATATGGTTTTGAATTCATTTTACGTAAACTCCATCCTCGGTTTCATAGAACGATAATAAACGTAAACAAATATTTAAAACGAGAAAGTATTGAATATGTTAGGTTTCAAAAAGAGAAAAGACTTGACACGATATGCTAACGTTACAATAGGTAGTTGTTAATTTTATGACTTAATTATTGAGAGTGATTTCAAAAAGACATATTTATCACAAAAGATAGGTTAGGTTGGAGTGGCTGTCTAGATGTTACTGACTCACTTAGACCTCAAGGGTCCATTGTGATACCACCAAAAAAGTTACTCATAGGAGAATAATGAACTTAAACAAACCATTTTGTACTTCTAATGAAGTTCAAGAGACATTTTCTGTCGATCGTTGCCAGTTCAATGGTATTACCGAGATAGTGATTCCTTCTATTGGGGATCGCCGGACATGTACACAGAAGATGTTGTACTGTTTCCTCTTAATCCTCGTCCATGCAGCTTCTACAGAAGTCGTTTGCCTAGACCCCTAGCCTCAAAGCATGTCTACCTAATACCTATGAGGCAGTGTCCTGTTTTGACTCCAATTATAGACCTTATATTTTGTCTGCTCAGGGAAATCAAGCCTTTTGACCGTTTCAGGTCTATGTTTGGCCATATTTGTTTGGTTGTGACCATCTAGCATTTGTTGATTCTAGAGCATATTGTTTGAGAAGATATTTGCATGTAGGAAGTGGTGTTCCTATGTTTTGTCTTTTTCTAACGGTAGGCAGAAAAGTGTTCCGTTTTTGGCGAGCTCATCGGCTATGCAATTTCCCGGGATGTCTTTGCGGCCCGGCACCCAAATGAGATGAATGTTAAACTGTTCCGTCATCTCATTCAGAGATGATCGACAGTCGTGGACTATTTGAGAGGTGGCAGAGGTGGCTGCCCGAGAAGATACTAATACCTTGCAAGAAATAGCGCTTTCTTTGAGCCAGGATAGTGCCTCTTTAATCGCAATTACTCCTGTCTGGAACACACTACATTGATTGGGAAGTCTATATGATAGACTAAGATTCAGTTGTTTCGAATAGATTCCACTTCCAACGCCGTAATCGGTCTTTGAACCGTCTTTATAAAAGTGTACCGTATTGTGTTCCAGGGGGTCTTTCTTCTTCCCAAGAAGATCTTGAAGGGATTGAAACTTGGAAGCTATTATCAAGTACCATTTTTGGGGTGGTATAGTATAAGTCTAAGCGATCTGGGATAGATCTGAAGTTGTCTAAGATAGTAGTATGACCAGTGTTGTTACTGATCCATTGACAGGTGGCTCTTAGCCTTACGCATGAGTTAGATGCCACCATTTTGGAGAAGATTTCAAGAGGTGTTAGGTTTAAAAGCACTTCCAAGACTGCTGTTGGTGTTGAGCGCATACCTGCTGAGCGCTGGACTTTGATAAGTTTATCTAGATTTACCATCTTGCCCAGTGCGGTCCACCATACGACAACTCCATAAATGAGTATCGGTCTGATAACCGAAGTGTATAGCCAGTGGGTTATTTAAGGGGAGAAGCCCCATTTTGAGGCTATAAAAGATCAAATAAAGAAATTCGGTAAAATTGCATTGAACTAACATAAAATTGTATATAAACGAGAAATATTTCAGCGCACAGTAGTGCTCAAAAGTAATGACTTATAACATAATATAATTTGGGTTTCCGAAGAAAATATCTTGATTCGATAAAAAGGTAATTAGGGACTTATAATTTACCTGTGCCTTTCGCTTTAATCGTTAACAAGACTGTTTTTTTTTCTTTAAATTACTTGGATTAACTGTGTGAGTGTGTGTGTGTGCATTTGTTTCCTTTCTAATCCACCCTTCAGTATTTTGAATTATAAAAGACTTGGGATACGCTAAACAACAAAATAGTTTTAATCCTGCGTCAAAACATTCGTTTACAAGTTTTTTTTCTGATTTTAAATTTATTAAATAAATTGTCCCAAAAATAATTAAAAGAAAATTCGCTTCAAAAATCAATAAATAAAATTTAAACTTTCGAAAATTCAAATTTATATCTGCAGGACAAAACGTTGATGTGTCCAATTTTCAATACGGCAATTTTTCTTCTTTCTTCTAAAAAATAAAAACATTTTTTTTTTTAAATAAGAAAAAAACCTGCAATTACAATTGAACCTGACGTCAATCTGCTTTTTTCTGTTTTTCTACAGATCGTGGTCTCGTCGACACCATAGCGAATTTTCTTTTAATTTTTGGGATCTTCATTTAAAAACCAAAGTTTTAATAACATTACAAATGAGTTTGATTAAAAAATGAACTAATTACTGAAAGAGTTAAAAAAATCTGTAACATGGCTGACCAACTGTTAAATTTTATAATCACGACAAAGGAACCATTCGAGCCAGTTTTCTCGGAATGGTTCTTAAACCAAATCAAAAACAATTCCTCCTGCACTCTCGAAGAATTCGGATTGTTCTTCTTAAATTTTGTCCGCCAGCAAACCGAAGTCTACACCAAAACACCAGGAACTCCAAAATGTGTAAGCAGTCCCCTTGCCAAGAACAATAATAACCTTCGAAGGGATACCAGCGCAACACCAACACGAACGCCCAAGAGAATTGTTTTCCCCAATAGCACACAGTTGACTCCAGATAATCGTTTGAAGAATGACGATTCCCTGCAGTTGAGAAGCACTCCGATGAGGAACACGTCTCTTCTGCTCAGTGACAACGGCAATCATTCGAACTTTAAAAGTTTCACCTCGACTCCAAACAAGAGTTTTAACAAATCGTCGAGTAATGCTAATACATCCAGCGATTTTAATCGAAGCGCTAACAATTCCGGATTCTGTTTGGGTGATTTTATTGTCTCCAATACGAGAACAAGAAAAAAACAACAACAACAGCAGAAAGACACATCATCGGCAAATGTCTCTGATGGAAATAATTCAGATCAGAAAACTAAAAACAAGACTGAGAAACCCAAGAAGAGGGTGGTACCCACGCAAGTTAGCAAAACATCAGGCAGTGGTGGACATTCCTTCAGCAGTCCAACTCTCAGCAACGACAACAATATTCTGAAAATCTTCAACGATGCCGAGATCGCCGACAAAGACAAATGCTCCATCATGAAAGCCAGGAAATCCCTCAAAACAAACATTCTTGAAATCAGCAAGGAGCTTGAGGAAGAAAATCGTCCAAACATCATTAATCAGAGTCTGCGCGAGGCAGTAAATCGAATGGAGAAATTGAATATGAACAGCTCGAATGGAGTCAGTGAAGAGCCTAAAATCGATTTCGATAAACAACTAACACACCGTCAAACCCTCGATTGCCTAGCTGAGATTTATTCATTTCTGATAGATGCCCACATCACAGCCAATATTCTGAGTGAACTCTCTTATCTGCTTGGAATTCTCAATGCCGAAAACAACTCGTCGGCTCCCACTCAGAATCTGACTCCGCAAAATTCTATCGACCTTGATTTCTATTTAGACGAAAAATTAAATGTCATCAATCGTACAAATAACGAAGTTTATACTGCCTTAAGAAGTCTCACAAACTGCATTTATTTTGCCTTGGAAGTACTTAAGCGACAGAGACACCTGCTGGCTCTGTTAGATGTGAAAACACTGAGAGTTGTTCTGAACAACGATCGCATTGGTGATCTTGCTCCTGATCTCAGGCAATTTCTCGACAAGATTATGCTTGAAAAACAGCAATTGGAATCGAAAAAGTCCTCGTACGAAGCTTCCTTTCGCATTAGCAAAACGTTCAACAATGTTTTCTATCAAGAGGAGAACGACACTAAGAACAATTTTCCCACCGACAGGGAATTCAGCAACTTTAAATCGCAGCGTGATCAATTTTACATGATTTTCAAGTGTTGGGATGCGAACCATCTGAACCCGATGTGGAATTTTCGCACGGAATTGCTGACAAAGATTCAAATACTCTTTCAATTCAGCGATCATCCCATAAATATGGCGCATTTGGCAAAACTCTTCGTATCACAGTTGCTAGTTTCATCTACGTATAATGAGACTTCTCACACTGACATCGGAGTCGAATTGAAAGCTCATGTGGATTTGCAGAAATTCAGTAAACTTACCCAACGCCTAGTGGAGCCAAGTAATTTCAGCATCGACTTTCAATTCCCAGCGAAACAGGCGTTCTTCAAGGATTTCCTAATAGCATCGAATTGTATTGCATTCAGCGAACAAGTGAAAATTGCCCTCCTGGCCGAGTTGGTTCAATTCAACAGCTCAACCTACGAAGTTATCAATCTAACAACTGCCAATGACGGAACGAAGAGTAGCACTGATTATGTGATGGAATATGTTGTACGACCAGAGGTCCTGTCCACAATGCAAGTGTTGGCCAAGTTCTTGGGACTACTGCACGCGCAGCCATTCCTGTATCCTCCTTCGAGCGGCTGTTTGAGTATTGACAAAAAGCAAATCGAACTGAGAAACCTGGTCAAACCCGTATTCGACATCATGAGCTTATTGAAAATCGCCATTGCCGAAAGGAAACTTCTCATATCGATCCCATGGATTGTCCAATACTTGGCTATGCTTGATCATATTACCCTCCAGTTGAACTACTACCGCGATGTGTTGCATTTACTCTACGAGCTGTACATCTACTTGGGTGGACGCGCTGAGCTTCTGCATATGCGACCGACATCGGTGTTTATCCTGCGAACCTGTTTGGGATGGTTCTTTGAAAGATCAAATATCGCCGAATTTTATTATGTCTACCGACAAAATCGATCTTCCGTTCGATTCGATAAACTAATCGATATGAAGGAAATCTCATTGCTAGTACCAAATTCATTGGTATCGGAATTTGCACCACATTACGAAGACAAACCAATGGTTGTGAAAAGCATCCAAAAGAAAAACGAAGATAGTGTAGAATTGTCTCTTGAACGAAGTGAAAAAGCCTCAAACATAGATGGCAGTGAGTTTTCGATGGAACGAACAATTGGCCAGTTCGATCCGATGCTGGAGTCTATTTTAAATGTAGCATGTCCGTTTCTCTCAGAATTCCGTGTTACTATAATGCCACCGAAGTATTCCAAATGTGTGTCTCGCAGTGGACGCTATCGTCATGTCACTCCACGAATTTCAGAAATAACAAACACCAACAGCACCAGCCCAATGCCGAAAAGCCAACCGAAACAGGACAGCCAAAGCAAACTAATCGAAGCCTTCCTACACTCCCAGAACTTATCCGTCCGTCGTATTATCGAATTTGTAATTGAACGTACAACATCAGCAGTCATCAAAGATGCCCAGATAGAGATACTTCTTCCGTCAAAAGATGAAGCCAACCAGATGGTTCAAACCATAACTTCCGCCGATTCTCTCATGGTTAAGAAAGAGGTTCTGGAAATCTATTCGCAAGCAAACGATGCCGCAATGTCGAGATGGGCCGATGAAATTCCAAAAATGGTCGAACATCGAGTACAAATTGCACTCGACGCTCTTCTACCCCATGAAACTCCAGAAGCTGTCAAAAAGACCTGTCTCTCATTGATCCTTCAGAAATGTCAACTAAAAATCTCCGACTGGCGCACGACAAATCTTAAGAACATTGACTTCTACATAAAAGGCATTGATGTGACTGTGGATAAGATCGTCAGGACCAATCTTCTCCGACAGAAGCCATTTTCGACAAAACTTGAATTAACCGTCGAAACACCTTGTCTATCCGACACTCTCGAAGATCTACAATTCTGGATGCATGCTTCGTCGCTCCGACCCGAACTCGTCGAAGAGAATAAGATCAAGATGTTCCTCGCTAAATTGGAGAAAGTATTTGTCAATATCCTGCCGCAATCATTTTATCGAATTATCGGCTCATCGGTGGTCAGTTTAATTCAGAATCTAATCGAGAATCACAGCCACATGGTTTCCAAGGAACTACTTCGCATGCTAACTACCATTTGGACCATCGAGGGAATGCAAACTTTCACTCAATGGCATAGTACTTCGACAAACAAAAAACATAAAATCAATTCAAAGCAGAATGGTGAAGAAGACGATGACACTTCATCCGCGTCATCATTAGGAAAGCAAGACGAACCCATAACACCGAATTTATTCTCATCCCTCATAACGATCTCATTTGTTCGATCGCTCAAGACCGACAAATCATTTGACAAGCTAGAATTGTTGCTCTTGGAACTAATCGAGAACAATGTCATAACCATCGATCATTTGAATGAGCTCTTCGTACGGATATTTAAAGTTGAATGGAATGAGAAAATTCTAAGTCGAATATCAGCCTTACTACAAACGGTAGCAGGAAAACGCAACAAGAAACTATTAGAAGACGATGGACGCTCGAACTTGTTTATGGAAGCTCTAGCTGATTTTTCCAGAGACATAGACTCTTTTTAGTTATTTGTAGTTAAGAAATAATGTTTGCCTTTGGTTACAATTTTTAAAACTGTTTGTTAAAGAATTAAAACACGTTATACAAAAACTACCCAAAAAACTATTTGTGTGTATGTTTGAAAGTTGATTAAAAGTTGTTTTTCTTTTCTCCATAAAAAGTGTTTTTATTCGTTAAAGAGCATTTTAAAGCTTCAGTTTATAGTTCAATACTTGCGAGGCCACAGAAGGGTTTTGTCTATCACTAAAGCATCCGACGGATTGGTTAAAAACAAGTTACAGAAAAAACGGGTGTTATAAGGTCACACAAGTCACACCATTTTGTATTTTGAACCCAGCCAACTGAGCAATATGTCCTTATCGTTTTTAATGTGAATAGGAATTTTATCATTTCCCCACTCCTTTCCATAAGCAGAAAAATACCCGTACTCTATATTACCTGTGAAACGCGATAAGATAATGACTTAATTCCAATTGAAACAATATCAAAATTGTCACATCCACTTTCGTACAAGTATTAAATAACTGACTGTGAAGATCACGTCATTCTTTTATGTTCCATGCCGATACTCTTGCAACCGTCTCACTCTCCCTCTCAATTGTTTAATTAACATTTTTTGAGTATTACTGCACATTCTATTCGGTTTCGTTCGTTGATTATGTAAGCTGTCTGAATTAATGACTCAAATTTTAATTTATGATTCGTTTGCTTTCCGAATTAACAGGCTAAAAGGCAGCGTCAAGCACAGACAGTATTGAAGGGAAATCAAAAACGAAAGGAAGTTAAATATTTTGGTGAGTAACATTTACAAAAAAAAAAGGAAGGAACTAACTTATTTCTTAAATTTAATTCTAGATTTACAAACATAAATCCCATTAAAAAAATTCAAATACACCGAAAAAGAGGAAACGAACGAACGAAGCAGTTGAGAGAACCTTCTGATAAAACCAAAAACAACACAGCAATGGAGAGTTTTACTCCGAAGGAGGTGAAAATCCTCGAGACCGTCGAAGACATTCAAGAACGTCGTGAGCAGGTACTGTCGCGTTACAATGATTTCAAAATCGAAACTCGACAGAAGCGTGAGAAGCTCGAAGATTCGCGTCGCTTTCAGTATTTTAAGCGTGACGCCGATGAATTGGAAAGCTGGATCAATGAAAAATTGCAAGCCGCCAGCGAGGAGAGCTACCGTGATCCGACAAATTTGCAAGCGAAAATCCAAAAGCATCAGGCATTCGAAGCTGAGGTATCAGCCCATAGCAATGCCATTGTTTCGTTGGACAACACTGGTCAGGAGATGATCAATCAGCAACATTTTGCATCGGAAACTATTCAGAGGCGTCTCGATGAGTTGCATCGCTTGTGGGAGCTGTTGTTGAGTCGTTTGGCCGAGAAGGGTCAAAAATTGCAGCAGGCTTTGGTGTTGGTGCAGTTCTTGCGTCAATGCGAAGAAGTTATGTTCTGGATTAAGGACAAGGAAGCATTTGTGACTGCCGACGAATTTGGACAGGATTTGGAGCATGTCGAAGTATTGCAACGCAAATTTGACGAATTCCAAAAGGATATGGCTTCGCAGGAATATCGCGTAACAGAGGTCAATCAATTGGCTGATAAGTTAATTCAGGATGGTCATCCTGAGCGAGATACCATCACCAAGAGGAAGGAAGAACTGAATGAAGCTTGGCAGAGGCTTAAGCAATTGGCCATTGTGAGGCAAGAAAAACTGTTTGGAGCTCACGAGATTCAACGCTTCAATCGTGATGCCGATGAGACAGTTGCCTGGATAGCCGAGAAGGATGTCGTTTTGTCTTCTGACGACTATGGGCGTGATTTGGCCAGCGTTCAGACTCTGCAGAGAAAGCATGAGGGAGTTGAACGTGATTTGGCGGCTTTGGAAGATAAAGTGTCAACTCTTGGTGCCGAGGCTCAGCGTCTTTGCTCGATTCATTCGGATCACAGCGACCAGATTCGCGATAAGCAGTCAGAGATCGCCGACTACTGGCAAAGTCTCACAGCCAAGGCTAGAGAGCGCAAGCAGAAGCTCGATGAGTCATACTACTTGCATCGTTTCTTGGCCGATTTCCGTGACTTGGTTTCATGGATCAATGGCATGAAGGCAATCATCTCGGCGGATGAGCTGGCCAAGGATGTTGCTGGTGCCGAAGCACTGCTGGAACGCCATCAAGAGCACAAGGGAGAAATTGACGCACGTGAAGACAGCTTCAAGTTGACAACTGAGTCTGGACAGAAGCTGTTGGAACGCGAGCATTATGCCGCCGCTGAAATTCAAGAGAAATTGGCAGCATTAGAAAACGACAAGAGTTCATTGCTATCTCTGTGGGAGGACCGTCGTATTTTGTACGAGCAGTGCATGGACTTGCAGCTGTTCTATCGTGACACCGAACAAGCCGACACTTGGATGGCCAGGCAAGAGGCTTTCTTGGCAAACGAGGATCTCGGTGATTCCCTTGATTCGGTTGAAGCTTTAATTAAAAAGCATGAAGATTTCGAAAAGAGTCTTGCTGCTCAGGAGGAAAAAATCAAGGCTTTGGACATCTTTGCCACCAAACTTATCGATGGGCAACACTATGCTGCTGATGACGTTGCTCAGCGCCGTCAAATGCTTCTCAATCGTAGAGCTGCTCTTCAGGAGAAATCATCACGCAGGCGGCAATTGTTGGAGGATTCAAACCGCTACCAGCAATTCGAACGCGATTGTGATGAAACCAAGGGATGGATCAGTGAAAAGCTTAAATTCGCTACTGACGATAGTTACTTGGATCCGACAAACTTGAACGGAAAGATGCAAAAGCATCAGAACTTTGAGCATGAACTGAATGCCAACAAGTCTCGCATTGAAGACATCACAACCGTTGGAACCGAGCTGATCGAGAAGAAGCACTATGCTGCCGATCAGATCAATACCCGGATGCAAGAAGTTGTCGTACTGTGGGAGACTCTTGTGCAGGCATCCGATAAGAAGGGTTGCAAATTGCAAGAAGCTTGTCAGCAGCAACAATTCAATCGTACTATTGAAGACATCGAGCTGTGGCTTAGTGAGATTGAAGGGCAGTTGTTGTCGGAAGATCATGGCAAGGATTTGACTTCAGTCCAAAATCTGCAAAAGAAGCACGCTCTCCTAGAGGCTGATGTTATGGCCCATCAAGATCGTATTGAGAGTATTAAGGTTGCTGCTAATAAGTTCATTGAATCTGGACATTTTGATGCCGACAACATCAGAAACAAGGAAGCCAACTTGACAGCTCGTTATTCGGCTTTGGCTGCTCCGATGGGTGAGCGTAAACAGCACTTGTTAGACTCGCTCCAGGTCCAGCAATTGTTCAGAGACTTGGAAGATGAAGCTGCTTGGATTCGTGAGAAGGAACCCATCGCCGCTTCCACCAATCGTGGTCGTGACTTGATCGGTGTACAGAATCTTATCAAGAAACATCAAGCTGTTTTGGCTGAGGTCAACAACCATGATGCTCGTCTCGCCAATGTAATCAGTTCAGGTGAGAACCTTTTGAAAGATCAACCATTTGCCAGTGAAGACATCCGCCAGAGGTTGGATATTTTGCAAGAACAATGGAACTCGCTGAAGGAAAAGTCAAACCAACGCAAACAAGATTTGGAAGATTCTCTTCAGGCTCATCAATACTTTGCTGATGCCAACGAAGCTGAATCATGGATGCGTGAAAAGGAGCCAATTGCCACCGGCAGTGATTACGGCAAGGATGAAGATTCATCTGAGGCTCTACTTAAGAAGCACGAAGCCTTAGTATCCGACTTGGAGGCTTTTGGCAACACCATCCAAGGATTGCAGGAACAAGCCAAGAACTGTCGCCAACAAGAAACACCTGTGGTTGACATTACCGGCAAGGAATGTGTTGTTGCTCTCTACGACTACTCCGAGAAGTCTCCTCGCGAGGTGTCTATGAAGAAGGGCGATGTCTTGACTCTGCTCAATTCCAACAACAAGGACTGGTGGAAGGTCGAAGTCAACGATCGTCAAGGTTTCGTTCCAGCTGCTTACATTAAGAAAATCGAAGCTGGACTCAGTGCCAGTCAACAGAATCTTGTCGACAACCATTCGATTTCGAAGAGACAAAACCAAATCAACTCGCAATATGACAATTTACTGGCATTGGCTAGAGAACGCCAGAATAAACTTAATGAGACTACCAAAGCCTATGTTTTGGTTCGTGAAGCAGCCGATTTGGCAGCATGGATAAAGGACAAGGAAAACCATGCCCAGATTGCCGATGTCGTCGGAGAAGATCTCGAAGAAGTCGAAGTTTTACAAAAGAAATTCGATGATTTCAACGACGACCTTAAGGCTAACGAAGTGCGTCTTGCAAATATGAATGAAATCGCTGTCCAGCTAACCTCACTTGGACAAACCGAAGCTGCTCTAAAGATCCAAACTCAGATGCAAGATCTAAATGACAAGTGGACTAATTTGCAACAATTGACCGCCGAAAAAGCCAGCCAATTGGGATCGGCCCATGAGGTGCAACGTTTCCATCGTGATATCGATGAGACCAAGGATTGGATTGCCGAAAAGGAGAATGCCCTCAATAATGATGACCTTGGAAAAGATTTGCGTAGTGTCCAGACCCTGCAAAGGAAACATGAGGGAGTTGAACGCGATTTGGCTGCTTTGCGTGACAAAATTCGTCAGCTCGACGAAACCGCCAACCGTTTGATGCAGTCCCATCCAGACACCGCAGACCAGACCTACACCAAGCAGAAGGAAATCAACGAGATGTGGGATCAAATCACAACCAAGGCAACCACTCGCAAGGAGAAATTGCTTGACTCCTATGACTTGCAGCGTTTCCTCAGCGACTACCGTGATTTGTTGGCCTGGATTAACTCAATGATGGGGCTTGTGACATCCGACGAACTTGCCAATGATGTCACCGGTGCCGAAGCACTTATCGAACGCCACCAGGTAAGAAATTTTATTGCCGTTGACGTAATCTCTCTGGAACATATTGTTTTTCCATCCAAATGCTTTTGAAGTTTTACCCACGATCAAATTGAATAATTTTTATAGAATCTGTTTCATTTGGACAATAGGGATTGAAATCGATCAACAAAAAAAAAAAATCAAAACAAACAAACAAACAAAACAACTCATTGAAAAAATGTATTTAATTTCTCTTTCCGTTTGTTTCGTTTATTTTTTATTGCTTTTTCGTTCGTTTGCTGGATAAAATCACACACGTCACATTGCAACCACCAATTTTCCCGCAAAATCAAAAACAAAAAAAAAATATATAAATAAATTCAAACATTCAAAAATAAATCTAGGGTCATCGCGCCGAAATAGAATTCCTTTATGGAATCAATCTATTGCCAGAGGTAGTTGGATACAATAGTTTTTTTTCTAAATTAATACTTTTTCTCTCTTCAAAAAATTGACACTCGAATTGTTCCTTTCCTTTTTCTTAAAAGCAATAATAATAATTGTGTTTTTTTTTAATTTGTTTGTAATCTCGGCTTTATACATATTTTGTACCATTTATAATTTTTTTCTAATACTATTTGTGTAATTGTGTACATTTTGTCTTATCTGTTGTTTTAACAATTCGTTTTCATTTTGTTTAAGTTTTTTTTTTTTTTGTAAAATAATACAACAAAACATTTTGAAAATTCAGATTTTCGCAGTTAATCAGGTTCTGAATGCTAATCTCGTGGTCAGGGGTTTGTGGAAGTCAAATAATTTGTGTTAAGTACCCGTTCGTCAAGTCAACACGCAACAGTCAATTCAACTGAGTGTTGAAATAGTACCATTAATCAAATCGTAAAACCTTGTAGCGACAATCAGAGACTAGAGCGTCAGACGCCCGACTTGAAGGAATTTTCAAAAACGCTTAAATGTTCAATAATATTCGAGTTGTTAGTATTAACAAGGTCTGCAGTTTTCTTATCTCTTGCAGACCACTCTTCAAGTCTCCCTAAGAAAATATTTGTGAATGCACGAAAATATTGGCCCGTTAAGCTCTTGTAACCAATTTTTCTAAAGAGATAAATGGTACAGGTCAAGGAACAAGTCTTGACAACAGTTTTAAATAACTTAAATTACCTAAACAAAACCGTGTTGATGCTTTTCACCACCAAATCCTAAATACCACCCTTCACTCTACCCCGGTTAATGCACACGGGGCCAAAGATGATCCGAAGAACTTTCCTCTCGAAACAGCTTAAGACACTTTCATACGATTTTGTCAGGGTCCATGCTTCCGCACCATACAGCAGGACTGGGATGATGAGTGTGTTGTACAGTTTTACCTTAGTTGCTCGAGAGAGGGCTTTTCCACTCAATTGCTTTCTTAGCCCAAAGAAACAGCGATTAGCAAGAGTTATTCTTCGTCTGATCTCGGCGCTGATGTTATAGCCCGTGTTTATAGTTGAGCCTAGGTAGACAAACTCCTCTACTACCTCGAAGTTATATGCGTCTATTGTGACGTTCTGCCCGAGCCGTCGGTGTTGGGTGTCCTTCCTCGAAGACAGCATATACTTCGTTTTTCCCTCATTTACCGCTAAACCCATTTTTGCCGCTTCTGTCTCAATTCTCACAAAGGCGCCATTGACAACACACTATGTTCTTCCCATTGTATCTATATCATAGGCGTACGCGAGAAGTTGAACAGACTTTTGGAAGTTAGTGCCTCTGGTGTTAATGTGGAATTTTGCACTTCTTCTCAAGAACCGATATTAAAGATTGCTGAGCTTCCATTCATCGGGCATACATTCTTCCGACCATATCTTAGAGATGATTTCATGCATGCTCCTGTCTAGATTGTTGTCGCCTGCTGCTTTGAACAGCTTAGTAGCTAGACTATCTACTCCAGCGGAGCAACGCTCTGTTAGCAACGCAGCTAAAACTTTGACAATACTCCATCTTTAAGTTGAATGTAGTAATTGTACTTTTTTGAAGTGTTTTCGTGCCTTGGTCTGTCCATTTTCCTTTTTTTGTTGCACTCCTGCTTGACGTCCTTGTAATTCTGAAAATTCCCCTTGTTTGACAGACCACCCGTTTCTTGAATTGAATGTTAATAAATCTTTTCAGAGAAATATTTTTTTTAAATTAGAATTTAATGCTTATTGGTTTTCATAACACACAAGATCAAAATCATTCCATACTGACCTTCTAATCCCAAAATCGAATCATCATCTTAAATTTTTGTATCAAGAAAAAACTCAAACCTCTGCCTGTAGAAAGCAGCAATCATTTGTGTATAATTTTGTGTTGCATTGTACAGATTATGACCAGTCCTGCCGCCTCTGCTTCCATCACCATTTCCACCGTTGTGGAAATATTCTATGTGTGTTTCTCTTCGTGATACCTTAATCAAAGACCTAAAGTGATTTTATTTGTTTTGCAATTCATTTTGTAATAAAACTTCACCATTTCACCGTCCATAAACAATCGTGTATCAAATTTGTCATTCATGATTTTTCATCGTTTTTTTGTCAATGTTGTCAACCAAGCATTCATTATCACTCAAAAATGCCTTCTGTTTCTGTGGATCTGGACTAAATTATTAAACTTTCAGCCCGAATTCTCGAATAAATCAAAACTTATATTTTGTGTCTTTTTTCTTGCGAACCAATAGGAACATCGTACAGAGATCGACGCGCGTGCTGGCACATTTGCCGCATTCGAACAATTCGGATCTGAGTTGCTTCAAGCCAACCACTATGCTTCACCTGATATCAGGGAGAAAATTGATGATCTGGCTAAGACCCGTGAGAATTTGGAGAAGGCCTGGACCGAACGCCGTCTACAATTGGAACAGAACCTTGATTTGCAGCTGTACATGCGCGACTGTGAACAAGCCGAGAACTGGATGTCTGCTCGTGAAGCATTCTTGAATGCCGAAGAAGTCGATTCGAAGGGCGACAATGTTGAGGCTTTGATTAAGAAGCACGAGGACTTCGATAAGGCTATCAATGGTCATGAGGAGAAAATTGCAGCATTGCAAGTGCTGGCCGATACTCTGATAAATCAGAATCATTATGCTTCGAATTTGATCGATGATAAGCGCAAGCAAGTTTTGGAACGCTGGCGTCATCTGAAAGAGGGATTGATTGAGAAGCGTTCTCGTTTGGGTGATGAGCAGACATTGCAGCAATTCTCACGCGATGCTGATGAAATTGAGAATTGGATCGCTGAGAAGTTGCAGTTGGCCAAGGAAGAGAGCTACAAGGACCCGGCTAATATACAATCCAAGCACCAGAAACACCAAGCTTTCGAAGCCGAATTGGCTGCTAATGCTGATCGTATCCAAAGTGTGTTGGCTATGGGTGAGAATTTGATTGACAAGAAACAGTGCAGTGGCTCTGAAGATGCTGTTCAGAAGCGTTTGACCCAGATCGCTGACCAGTGGGAATACCTCACTCACAAGACAACTGAGAAGTCTTTGAAACTTAAGGAAGCCAACAAGCAACGCACTTACATTGCCGCCGTCAAGGATTTAGATTTCTGGTTAGGTGAAGTCGAGAGTCTTCTGACCACCGAAGATGCTGGCAAGGATCTTGCTTCTGTTCAAAATCTCATGAAGAAACATCAACTTGTCGAGGCTGATATCCTCGCCCATGAAGACCGTATCAAGGACATGAACAACCAAGCTGATTCATTAGTTGATAGTGGTCAGTTTGATAGCGCTGGAATTCAAGAGAAACGCCAGAGCATTAATGAGCGTTACGAACGCATTTGCAATTTGGCAGCTCATCGTCAAGCTCGCTTGAATGAAGCTCTTACATTGCACCAATTCTTCCGTGATATTGCCGACGAGGAGAGCTGGATTAAGGAAAAGAAGTTGTTGGTCGGTTCTGATGACTACGGACGCGACTTGACAGGAGTGCAGAATTTGAAGAAGAAGCATAAGCGTCTCGAAGCTGAGCTGGCTTCCCACGAGCCGGCAATTCAAGCTGTCCAAGAGGCTGGAGAAAAACTCATGGACGTTTCCAATTTGGGAGTACCCGAAATCGAGCAGAGATTGAAGGCCCTCAATCAAGCTTGGGCAGAGCTTAAGAATTTGGCAGCTACTCGTGGACAAAAACTCGATGAATCCTTGACCTATCAACAATTCTTGGCTCAAGTTGAAGAGGAAGAAGCTTGGATAACCGAAAAGCAGCAATTGTTGTCTGTGGATGATTATGGTGACTCAATGGCTGCTGTTCAAGGGCTCCTCAAGAAACACGATGCTTTTGAAACCGATTTTGCTGCACACAAAGATCGCTGCTCATTGATTTGCGAACAGGGTTCTGACTTGGTGGAGGCTAAGAACCACCATGGAGACTCGATTGCTCAAAGGTGTCAGCAACTACGTTCCAAGCTTGAGAACTTAAATTCATTGGCCGCCAGACGCAAGGGCGCCTTGTTGGATAACTCAGCCTACTTGCAGTTCATGTGGAAGGCCGATGTTGTCGAAAGTTGGATTGCCGACAAGGAAAACTATGTTCGTTCCGATGAATACGGCCGTGACTTGTCTACTGTTCAAACGCTCTTGACAAAACAAGAGACATTCGATGCAGGTTAGTTATCAAGCGACTTAATTCTGTTCAAAGAATTTCATTAAAGTTATTTCTTTCTATTTTTTAAAGGTCTTAATGCCTTTGAACAAGAGGGCATCCATAACATCACAGCCCTTAAAGACCAACTCATCAATGCAAATCACGCTCAATCGCCAGCTATTCTCAAGCGTCATGAAGATGTTATTTCGCGTTGGCAAAAATTACGCGATGCCTCGGAAACACGCAAACAGCGTCTTCTTGCCATGCAAGAGCAATTCCGTCAAATCGAGGAGTTGTACTTGACATTTGCCAAGAAGGCTTCGGCATTCAATTCATGGTTCGAGAATGCCGAAGAGGATCTCACCGATCCGGTTCGTTGTAATTCGATCGAGGAAATTCGTGCTCTACGCGAGGCACATGCCCAATTCCAGGCATCACTATCGTCGGCCGAGGCTGATTTCAAGGCTCTCGCTGCCCTCGATCAGAAGATCAAGAGCTTCAATGTCGGACCGAATCCCTATACTTGGTTTACCATGGAGGCACTCGAGGAAACATGGCGTAATCTGCAGAAGATCATCGAAGAACGTGACGGTGAGTTGGCCAAGGAAGCTAAACGCCAAGAAGAAAACGACAAACTTAGGAAGGAGTTCGCCAAACACGCCAATCTATTCCATCAATGGTTAACTGAAACAAGGTGAGATTTGGTGGACGTTTGAATGATTATTCTGAAAAATTTGTTTTCTATTTCTTTGAAAATGAAACAAAAATCTTCTCAAATTCTTTTAGATATTATATGCTCGGTTATAACGGTCAAGGGTAAAATTTATTATAATTTCTTAAACAGTGTGATTTTTCTGTGCAATCTAACAAGAGCTGTTGAGCAATGCTGAACATTTTAAGCTTCTATTAACTCAGCAATTTTGGAGCGTGTGATGTGTTTGAAAAAAAAGGAAAATAACAAGAAACTATTTGGTTAGAAACTGCTTATTCTATACTTTTTGGTTTCGCAAGGTTTTCCTAAAGTTAAATCAGACTTGAAAGTGAACTTTCTTATATTAAAATTGTAGGAAAAAAAACGAGGAACAAGTCGATCCTTTTTTTATATTAAGACCGGCTATAACATCAATGCTTATTTTTTTTTTTTTTTTTTTTGTCAAAAGAAAAGCTCCCGCTTAAGACAATTTTTCGAATTTCTAAACAAAATTTAATTTCCCTCCCTGTGTAGAACATCTATGATGGAAGGATCTGGTTCTCTTGAACAACAACTGGAAGCCCTTCGTATCAAAGCCTCCGAAGTGCGTGCCCGTCGTGTCGATTTGAAGAAAATCGAAGAGCTCGGTGCCCTGCTTGAGGAACATTTAATTTTGGACAATCGCTACACCGAACACTCAACCGTCGGCTTGGCCCAACAATGGGATCAATTGGATCAGCTATCGATGAGAATGCAACACAATTTGGAACAACAAATTCAAGCCAGAAATCATTCGGGTGTATCTGAGGATTCGCTCAAAGAATTCTCAATGATGTTCAAGCACTTTGACAAAGACAAATCCGGTAAACTCAACCAACAAGAATTCAAATCGTGTCTGCGTGCTCTGGGTTATGATTTACCAATGGTCGAAGAAGGCCAACCCGATCCCGAATTCGAAGCAATTCTCGATGTTGTCGATCCCAATCGGGATGGTTATGTATCGCTGCAAGAATACATTGCATTTATGATTTCAAAAGAAACCGAAAATGTTCAAAGTTATGAAGAAATCGAAAATGCTTTCCGCGCTATTACTGCCTCCGATCGTCCCTATGTTACCAAGGAAGAGCTTTATTGCGTAAGAATAATTTTATATTTTCAATGTGATTGATTGATTGATTTTAATGAAAATTAATCCTTTTATTAGAACCTCACGAAGGACATGGCGGACTATTGTGTTCAGCGTATGAAACCCTACAGTGACACCCGCTCTGGCCAGTCGATTAAGGATGCCCTCGACTATGTCGATTTTACTCGAACATTATTCCAAAATTAAGCATCGCCCGACGGGATATGTCTTTGTTTAACCATTTTTAAACATCATAATTTTATTTTAGCTATTAAGTATTTTATGAAAGAGTCTTTATATTTATAAACAGAAAAAGTAAAAAAAAAAAAAACAAAAAAACAAATTCAAATCGCAATATTATCCTTGATGATTGAAGTCAAACTGCATTTCTTTAAGCAAACAAAAAGAAGCTATAATTTTTATTGTATGTGCTCCTGTTTTCACCCTTCAAATGCTTTTTTTTTTTTTTTCTAAGTAGAAAACAATATACAAAAAGTGTAATAAATCATGTCATAGACGAAAACGAAAAATTAGAGTTTCTACCAAACGAACCAGTGTTAGAATGTCCTTCCAAAAAAATTAAATCAAATAAAGTAAGTTTAAAAATGTTGAATGTAGGTTGAAAAAAATATACAACTAACAAACTAATATCCCAAAGTTCTTTTCTAATACTATTAACAAAATATAGTCAACAAACTTTTTACCATAACAAATATCACTACAAATTTATGAACTTGATGTCTCTATTTAATCAAATATCAAACCTCCAACAGGCAGCAGAATAATATAAAGCCAGGCTTTTTTCAAATAATTTTTATTACGGAAAAATATATATAATTAAAATGTATTTACACTTATATAATAGTAAATTATATATTTAAATGAGCAAAACAATAAAAACAAAAAATACAGATTCATGTCAAATTTGCAATTTTATTTTGCGTTCGGTAAGAATACTAACTTTCAGTAGGTGAAGGCCTCAACGCTCAACTCAGAACGCGGACGTTGATGACCGATGTTTGGATTCGGTTATTTATGTTCTTGAAGAAATTATTGCCGGTATTAGAATTCAAATCCACCCACCACCTAGGCTATGCGGACGACGTAGACATCATCGATCGCTTCGAGAGAGCTGTGCTTGAGGCCTTCACAGCGATTGAAGAACAAGCGAAGCTCGTTGGTCTTGAAGTGGATGAGGACAGAACAAAGTGCATGCTATCAACAAACAAAGCAACATCTGTCTACCGCCTAGGACAAAACTTTACTGTTGGTAGCAGCAATTCCGAGGTAGTTAAGGTGGTCATCTACCTTGGAACAAACATCAATACCACAAACGACACTTTAGTCGATATCCGACGAAGAATTATGCTAGCGAAGCGCTGCTACTTCGTTTTGGCCAAATCATTGGGTTCTAAACTCCGTCACACTCGAAAGACAAATACAAGACGGATCTTCCTAGTCTTACTCTACGGCACTGAATGTTGGACGATAAGGACAAAAATGGGAAATGATACTGGGCACTTTCGATTTTCGAAAGAAAAATTCGTCGACGGATTTTCAGTCCCGTATGCGACGATAGCGAATGGAAAAGAAGGTTCAACCGTGAACTCTACGAGCTAAGGAAATTCGACTACATTGCCTCGGCCACATCGAGCAAATGGACGACAACGCCAAGAAAAAGAAAGGTTTCTCATCACAGCCCCCATGTATGAGACGACAAGGAAGACCGAACCTATGGTACAAGGACCAAGTGACTGCGGATGCCAGAGTGCTTGGTTATTGGTGACTGTAGAGTGCATGCGAGGGACCGTTCCCGATGGAAGGCAGCAGTGTCTCAGGCTGAGATCCTTCATGGATTGGGAGCCGGTTAAGGAAGTAAGTATTATGATTCAAATAGCCCGTCTTTACGCCAAATGAGGTTTATTTTTACATAACAAAAAAACGTATAGCATGGATTGAAGCATGGCATAACTAGTTGAGGGGCAAAAGTTCTGATATAAGAATTAAGACATAGATGACTGGCTCATGATGAGCGAATGGATTAAAGTCCATCGATTATCGCTACCTTAAATACCTTGAAATAAAAATCAAACAGTCAGTGATTATGTAATACGTTCTATTTCATATTTTAAATAATGAGCCAACAAATCTCATTGATAAATAATAAGTTTCTTTATTCATCTACAAGAGCATTCGTTGCACACTCTCAGAATACGCTGGTACTTTTAATTTCTTTTCCAATGCCAACTGATCCAACCATTCGAACTTTTTCTTCGCAGCATCCGAAACATTTCCCGCCCTCAATGATGTTCTGAAGAAAAATACTTTGGCTCCTATACTTTCACCTCTCGCCGACCTTGGATATTTGTACTTATAAAATCCACACGGTGCATTGCCATAAAATTGAACACTCAACTGATCGCCACATTGTTCTGCTAGTACTCTCTCTGCGGCTTGACGCATTGTTTCGCCATCCTTGCGGTTTCCTTGCGGAAGCAAGAACATACTGTTGTTTCCTACTTTCTGCTCCACCAGAAGATATAAGGTGTCTTCCAGACGTCTTTTGTTTGACTTAACATTATTTGTCTTATCATCAGGAGATTCCCTAGAAGCCAATACAAATTTCTTTGCTTCTTCAATATAAGAATCCTTCAGATCTTGTGCAGTTTGTTTTGATACAGAATCGTCGAATTCGACTTCAACTTCACCTTTTTTCACAAGTTCAGCTTGGATAAGATCTTTTTCATGTTGCAATTCGTGATCTGATTTTAAACTGTTTTCGAATTCAGTTTGCCAGAGGATTTTCTGAAATTCGGTTTCGAAGGGAGTTAGAGACTTGGACACAACTGGCAATCTTTCGACGAGCACACCAGCATAAAGATCCCATTTATCTTTAGATTGAGGTTGAGTCGAATAGTTTATGGTTCGTGTTCGAATTGTTGTGAGGCAGGTTTGTGAAAGACGTCGAAGCATAATTGAAAAGCTATTAAAATGATAAAATACAGTTTTAAGTTGAAATTTTTGTTTGAAAAATTAGCAATTTACTTTAAATTGTATTTTTACGCTAAATTTTTTGAATCGAATAGATTTGATTTTGTTCAGTATGACAGAAACTGTCAGACTGTCTGTCACTCTGCCAGCTGAAGAAGGGTTTGTTCCAAAGATTAAATAAGTAACAAGATGGGAAACTGACTTACGTTTCACTCCCTAGATCCCGCAATTTTCATTTTCTTTCACTTTATTTTCTTTCCTTGTACATGAATAATATAAAAACAAAAACAATATGGTAGGACCATATTTACTGTGTAAAGACACGCATACTTTCACAAAAACTATGGTCCAAACTGTGATAGTATTGGTAAAACCACGCATACTTTCACAGTAACTATGGTCCGAAGCTTGTAGGCAACTGTCACTTTGACAGCCTTGTTTCCCATCTTGTTACTTATTTAATCTTTGGTTTGTTCGTTAATAGGCTTATATCGTAAATCGTAAATATGAAATAAAAAAGACAACCGTTTTTACGATTATTTATTTATTTTTAAAAATATTTTTTATTGTATATTTGTTAATGAGAATATGAAGTTTAAATTGTAATACGAAAATTGAATCCTAGAAATGCTTTCTAATAAGATTTCTTTCACTGACCATAATCACGAGATTAAGCGATGTAGATAAATAACAAATCTCGCTTTTCTGGGATTTTGGGTACTTATTAGTAGGTCAACAGGTAGGTAGAATCATAATATGATTGTACGTTTTAATCTACCCTTAATCCGAGGAAAGTCGAAATTTATTCATAATCTACTTCGCTATTGAATATTAAGGCCTGGTGCGAATTGGGTTAAAAACTGGTTAAAACTTGACGTTTGGTTAAATTTTGACACTTCGAATTGAATAAAATGTGTTAAAAATTAGACTAGCTGCGGAGCAGGTTAAAATATGACAGTAGTGGTTAAAAATTCATCCTTTTTTAACCACAGTTCATCCAATTCGCACACGGCCTAAATAAAATAGAAAACCATCAAAGATCAATATCACCCTTTTTTTATGAAATCTCCCATCTCCCATGCAACAAGTTTTCTAACATCTTCTTAGGTACAATAACAAGGGAACTACATAAAAGAGTACGATGCCAGGGCTGCTACATAGAAAAATCTTCATGTATGGAAAGAAATTCCGCGAAAATTTTAACTCTAACCATTAATTTGGGGATTTTGCAGTTATAACCGTTTTTTTGGGTTATCAGTGCCATATTTTGATTTCTTTCAACTTTCAAGTATCATATTACATATCCGTTCCCTATTTTTCTCTTATTGTTTGGGCTTTGTTTTCAGTACTAGTCTTGCAAATAGTTGCCAGCCCTGAATCTAGTACCAAAACACTGTAGTACTCCCTCACACTTGTTTTTATTTTCGGCTTGGTTTGTGTTAAAAAAATACTACGCTTTCGGCTTTGCATCTTGCTCATTGGCATTCGCGTTTCGCATTCCTATTTGTACTACTTCGACCGCTTTCTTTTGTCTATTTTTTTATTTTTTAACTATCCGGATATACAAACAAATACAATTTATTAATAATAATTTAAGAAAGAAAAAGCGTAAGTTTTATTTTTACTATGGGATGCACTGAGAGTAGGGACAGTGAAGGAAACACCCGTCCTAAGTACAGGGTGTGTACCGATACATTTTGGCTTGGTTTGTTCATTGTCTTCTGGCTTTTCCTGGTAAGTTTATGATTTCGTCTACCTTTTAACTTAGAAGATGATGTTCATTGCTCACACACTAGGGAGTATCTTATTATTATGTGTTAATTAACTTGAGAGGCTTGAACAAAAAAAAAGTAAAAGTACAACTTTGACTAATCACAGGGGTTGAGAAATTAATTAGGTCGAGTGAAAATCCACTTGTGACTAGCAGTCGATTATGACGCCTGTATGAAAAAATGTGAGAGCTGTGCTGTGAACCAAGCGTGAGTTGTGGTCATTAATAAATGGAGAAACACCAAAGGAAAACAAAAATTGACAAACAAATCACGATTTGATTAAGCGATGGTTATCATAAATCGTTAAACATTTGTCCAAATTTTGTTTCATAAATTCTTAAACATCCTTAGCATTGACCTTCATACATAAATATCCATAGAGCAACAAAGTGATTTCGTATCTTTATGAAAATGATCTCATTCTCAATTCCCACAGAAACTAGCTAGTGTGCTGGCCTCTACAGTCTACACAGCTTCATTGTTCTTATACTAACTTCCCTTCGATCTCCCACCTTCTAGATTGTTATTGCAATATTCTCATTTGTTTATGGAAACCCGATACGTATCATCAATGGCTATGATTCGTTTGGAAATACTTGCGGTCTCAAGAACAACGAACACTACAAAAACTTCCCACTGTCCGGAATGGATACATCCGACAAGCCAGATTTGTTCTTTTTCGACGTCAAGGAACTACGCAAATCGTTGAAGATTTGCGTTAATCATTGCCCGACGCTAAGAATCAACACAACTAACGAACTTTATAATTATTATAAGGACGAGAAAACTCAACTATGTCGCTATGATTTCAATATGAGCATTCTGAGTCATAATGTACAAAGCAATAAGGACTACTTTAATATTCTTGGACCATGTCCAAAACTTCCGGTCTTTGAAAGGTTTTTGATTGTAGATTTTGATGGTTAAGAAGTGAATGATATATGGTTCTATTTCCAGCACACCAGTCCTGCATAGATGTGTGCCA
Source organism: Sphaerophoria rueppellii (assembly GCA_920937365.1). Lineage (NCBI taxonomy): Eukaryota > Metazoa > Arthropoda > Insecta > Diptera > Syrphidae > Sphaerophoria > Sphaerophoria rueppellii. The sequence goes on along the minus strand of CAKKXW010000001.1, from coordinate 108,886,808 downwards.
AAGGGTAATGTTGAATACAGCAAAGAACTGTACCGTCTACTGAATTCCTGGGATGTAGCACAACAGTTTCTTGGTGACATCTACGCAACATGGCACTATATAGCGATTTTCTGCGGATTCGCACTACGTAAGCTCAATTATTCCTCTTAAGATATCTAATACTCTAATTTTTGTTTGCATTACATTGCAGTTCTTTCGATTGTCCTCGTTATTATGATGCATTGGCTAACGAGAATCGTTTCTTGGTTGATTTGTGTTCTTGTGGTTATAGCAAGTATTGCCCTGTGTGCTGTCCTTTGGTATGCCTACTACAACATCAAACACAAAGTCGATATAAAAGTTCACTATTCAATGTTAGAAGAATTCATTAGAAACGAGCAAGCTGTGTTTGTGCTCGCCATTCTTGCTACCATAACAATGGTTATATTGATTATTATTGTTTATTATTTGAAAAACAAGCTTTCTGGCTTGGCTGCCCTGTTCGAAGAAGCCGGCGTTTGTATGCTTGAATTGCCAGGCCTAATGGTGGCTCCATTGATTGCTTTTGTTGTTCTAATTGCCTTCTTGGCGTTTTGGATTTATGTTGTGATGTGTATTGCGACTGCCAATTCACCCGACAGCACGATGCTCGATCCCGATGCTAATATTATTCATCACAACACGACGTTGGAAGGCGGCAAGAGCAATTCGCAAGATGACTATAAATGTGAGTTTTTGTTGTTAAATTCAAATAGTTTGTCTTAAAATCTAAGTTCTTTTCAGCATTGTTGAAGGTTGAGTACGTTGAAGCCAAATGGATTCGTAGCATGTTCTGGATCTATATAGTTGGTCTTATTTGGACTGTGGAGTTCATATTTGCCTGTCAACAGTTTGCTCTTGCTGCTGCCGTTGCATTTTGGTACTTCAGAAAGCCCACTGATTCGCCGACGTGCTATGCAATCGGAAAATTGCTCAAATACCACTTGGGAACCGTTGCTAAGGGATCATTTATCATCACACTCTTCAAGATTCCCAGACTTATTTTGACTTATCTTTACACAAAGTGAGGACATTTCTCTTTTTGCGAAAGAAATTTTATTTAATTGTATATAATTACAGAATGAAGAAAGCTGAAGACAAGGGATCCGAATGCGCTACTTGCTGCTTGAAATGTTGCATTTGTGGATTTTATTTGCTGGAGAAATTCATTCGGTTCCTCAATCACAATGCTTACACCGTGGTTGCAATTGAGTCCATTAACTTCTGTCCTGCTGCTGGAATTGTAAGGGTTATCCTCTTTTTTTATGGAAGAATTCATTAATGTATTTCAAAATGTCTTAGGCATGGAATGCAATGGCAACAAATGTCATTCAAGTTGCGACCATCAATAGCGTTGGAGACTTTATCTTGTTCTTGGGCAAATTAGTTGTAGCCGCTATAACTGCTCTGGTTTCAATTTTATTGCTCAAAGATCGCTCTGACTTGAATTTCTACATTGCACCGGTTATAATCATTGCTGTATTCTCGTTCTTCATTGCTCACATCATTTTGTCATTGTTTGAAGTAAGTTATTTTCGAAACTGTGCACTTTGGAAGTTATTTACAATATCGATTTATTTGACTAGATGGTTGTGGACACTTTGTTCTTGTGCGTTTGTGAGGATAAGACAATCAATGGTCGCGGTGGTCGCTGGGCACAGGGCAATCTTGCTAAGCTTTTGGGCGAGGAACCCGTCGGTCCGGAAGAGGCACCTATTCAAGTTGTTGAAATGACACCCATTAACAAACAGCCATTTAGCTCGATGACGCCTCTTCCCAGCTCATAGACAGATTTAGATGTTTAAGATTAAAGTTGAGTTCATCCCAGTTTTGTCCGACAGATGACTAACAACAATGCTGTCGAACGAATGCGCAAAACAAAAAGCAACGCACAAAATAACTGTCGGTTTTATTCTTGGTTGTCCATCCATTTTATCTAACTGATAATTTTTTAAACGATTTGGTTTATTTATACACAAAATATCTAGATGTTTAAGCACAAAACAAAAAAAAAAACGAAACGAAACGTACTATTAGCTTTCATGTGTGAGTATATAAATAATATAAATACATTCATACTCATATATTTACATATAACGGCTATTTTTTCTCGAACAAATTTTTAATAACTATTTATACTTGCAAATAAAAGATTATTAAAATATATTTATTATTTAATATAAAAGAAAAAGATTTTGTTTGATTTTCTTCATAGTCTAGGCTTTAGGGAGACCTTCAATAACCGTATCCAAAACGTTTTAATCCGTGGATGTACCGGCCAACTGCGAGGTTTTTAAACTAAACCGTTTCAATCATTTCAACACACTTATTCTTACTGTGTCCCGAACGTTTCCTGGAGTATCAGGGTTTTAACTAAATTGCAGAAAGTTGAGTGTGTGTACATAATAATAATAAATTAATTAATTCTGGTAGGTGAAACGCACTGGGATTTGAAAACACAATTTATTTACAGTGTGTTCAAGCACTCACCTGGGTATTAGCTAGCTGAAGTGTTTCGCGAAATGTAGAAGTGTTCCATCGTGTTTCTTGAAAGATTTCAACATGGAAGAACAGAGCAATAATCAAAATTCGCCTCAAAAACCGAAAACACGGACTGATGCTTCATGGCTTTTCGTTTTCATAGTTTTGGAGATTCTCATGGTCACTATTGCTAAGTTTACAATCAAATAAGGAACTTTTTGATTATCAAACACATTTTGAAAGCCTCCCAAAGAGCTGTTCCCTATTTTTTTCTAAATAGAACTTTCTTTTGCTTCCAGTTAATCTTTGCAATCTTAGGCATAATATACGGCAATAATTTCGCTTTGATCAAAGGCTACGATAGTTTCGGAAACGTTTGTGGAACCAAGCACAACAAACAATTTAAAAATATTTCATTGTCTGGGTACGATACATCAACCAAACCTTATGTTCTGTATTTTGGCACTAACTTAGAGAGACCATTGACGTCCTTAAAAATATGCGTTGAACAATGTCCTAAGGATACATTAGTTAAACCCTTAAACTTTTTGGAACATTGGTTTATCACAAATATCAAATATTGCCGATACGATTTTGATATGACGAAGTTGTACTATTTGCGAAATTACATTGGCTTTGCAACGAAATTCGGACCATGCCCGGAACCCCTAGATGCAAGGTGTAAAGTGATCTGAAATTTTAACAATATTGTTGCTCATTTACCCATTTGCAGCCTTCCTGTAAGGTTTCGATGTGTACCAGGAGATACCTTCGATGTTAAGGATTTCTACAGACTTTTAAACAAAATGTTCAATATCTTTACCATAGGACTTGTTAATGTTTATTTAACCTGGTATATTACTGCACTTCTTGCTGGACTCGCTATTGGTATGCATTGCATTAGCCTGACTGTTTTTAACTATTATTTAATACTTGATCACAGGCATATCACTTTTATTGGTGGCTATCCTACTCCTTCAATATAAACTCGGATCATGGCTGGTTTTTGGTCTGGTAGTTGTTACAGGAGGATGTCTTTGTGCAATCCTTAAATACGCCTTTGACAAACATCAAACCTTAAAAACGGTAGACACAATATCTTTTTCAGCTTTGAAAGAATTTTCAACTAATGAAAGCATTCTTTACAACTTGATGGCCATAAGTTTGCTAATAACAGTAAGTTAGATTGCTTAAGTATCCTGCTCCAAATGATAAGTGAAAGTTTAATGCATTTAGATTCTGACTGTATTCATTTGCATATTCCTCGCTAAACGTACTAAGGAAACCAATATTTTATATGAGGAAACAAAGAATCGTTTAAAAGAAAACACAGCTCTGTTGACTGTTCCTTTAGTAGCTTTAATATTGCTCATCGGATATCTTTGGCTGGGGACGTACGTTTTGATTTGTGTTGCGACTGCTTCAACACCAGCAATCTTACAATATCAAGGCTTTCCGACAAGAAAACAGTATACAACGTATGATGAACAATATTACCGTTAGTGTTTTCTGTTTAACTTTGAAAAGTTTAGTGTTAATTGAGTTACGTTTATTTTATTTTAGTGTACAGCCATGTGGAGTACATACAAATTAAATCAATACGACGTCTGTTATGGCCATGCCTTTTTGGCTTTACCTGGACAATTCAATTTTTATTCGCATGCCAAGAGTTCTGTATCGATGTCACTGTTGCTTTTTGGTATTTCAAAAGGAAAGAACAAGCAAATTTGGCAAATGTCGTCAAACTTTTGTTCAAATATCATTTGGGGTCAGTTGTAAAAGGAACAGTAATAACTGCACTTGCGAAAGTCCCTCAAATCTGTCTGTCAACTTTAAATACATTGTAATTGGCGAAATATGCTAATCACAAATACAAATCATTTAAAGCCGTTTATCATTCGACAGATTGACACCATTCCCCAACAATTTTACACAGAGATTGATTTTATACGAGAGAAATATAAGCAAGTGGAATCACACGGCGTACGCATTCGTTGCAATGGAATCAATTGGTTTCTCTTCTTCCGTGCAGAGTGTAAGACTTCCTTGTAAGAATCTGATGCAATAGAATCAATCTCGATCAATTCTTGAAATGTAGGAAATATTAGCTGACGCACCTCGAATCGAATTTGTCAACAAAAACACAAAAATGGTAAATCTTTTAGCAAAACTAATTGTCACAAGTCTAACTTGCATCGGTGGAATATTATTGTTGATGGACCAAACAGAAGTTTTATTATACACAGCTCCGATTCTTTTCAATGCAATAATTGCATTTCTTTTTGCTCGTGTTTTGTTTACATTGCCTGAGGTTTGTTTGAAAGTCTTTAAAACATTAAAGTTTAAAATATGCAAATACTCTCCACAGAAAGTGATGGATACGATCATAGCTTGCGTACGTAAGGATAAGCAAAACAACATTACTGGAAAATGGGAACAACACAAGTTGGCTGACCTTCTCAGAAATGGTAGCACCATTTTCATTGTAGTCAGTCCAAGTAAGGACAGCAGTTCTGGAAATTAGAAATATACTCGATGTACCTTAAAATTTTGAAAATATTTATTCTTTAAACGTTAAAAAGGATTTTTTTTTCATAGTCTAGAAGAAGGGCAATCGGTTTCGTTAGATTCTACATGGTTAATAGTTCTAATGCCGAGATATTTGTATCAAAAGATATTCCTTCTAGAAGATTCCAATAAGCTAAGGACAATGAAAACGGTTTTGGGATCATAATTCGGTAACTAGACCTCGTAATTAACTTTGGTTTTCAGTGACTGGCGAAAAGACCTTTCGTGCATCACTTGATATAGGCTACCTCGGAAAGTTGAGAGTCCTGGCGATTTGAAAACGTGGGAAATTGTTGTATTTTTTATTAAAACCTTATAACCGAGTGCCCTAAAAAATATTCGCTTTTTGGGCCCACAACCTGTTGTTTTCTGGTAAAATAATTAAATATGTCGCCAGCTCAACATTAACAAGCATTTATTCAACAAAAAGTTTTAGACAATTTTCTGATAAAAATTACAAACAACAATCAGCCAAACGAAAATAGAAACAAGTTGTTAAGCTGGTTGATACTCAACATTTCTACACACTAATTCTAGTCGGGTCCATTGGGTAAAAGTCACGTCGAAAGTCTCCTGGATAGTCACAGGGTTTTAATAAAATTGCAATAATCTGTGTGTTCTGTAAATAAATTATTTAATTCTAGCAGGCGGAACGCACTGGGAATCTGGGATTTGCAAGCACCATTTAATTACAGTTTATTCAAAGCACTCAACTAGATATTAGTTAGCTGAGGTGTTTTGCGAAATGTAGAAGTGTTCCATCGTGTTTCTTGAAAGATTTCAACATGGAAGAACAAAGAATTAAGCGAAATTCACCTCAAAAACCAAAAACACGGACTGATACTTCATGGCTTTTTGTTTTCATTGTTTTCGGGATTCTCATGGTCACTATTGCTAAGTTAACAATCACTTAAGGAACTTTTTGATTATCAAAAACATTTTGAATAAGCTTCCAAGAGATCTGTTCGGTGGTCCCTTTTTTTTCTAAATAGAACTTTCTTTTGCTTCCAGTTAACCTTTGCAATATTAGGCGTAATATACGGCAACAATTTCGCTTTGATCAAAGGCTACGATAGTTTCGGAAACGTTTGTGGAACCAAACACAACAAACAATTTAAAAATATTTCACTTTCTGGATATGATACATCAGCCAAACCATATGTCCTATATTTAGGCTCTTACTTAGAGAGACCATTGACGTCCTTGAAGATATGCGTTGAACAATGTCCTAAGGAAACATTAGTTAGACCCTTAGAATTATTGGAATATTGGTTTATCACAAATATCAAATATTGCCGATACGATTTTGATATGAAGAAGTTGTACTACCTTCAACGTTATATTGACTTTGCAACAAGATACGGACCATGTCCGGAGAAAACTGTATATATAAGGTGAGAATGAAGCCGGTGCTCGAAAATGTTTATAGTATTGTTGCTTAGTTACCTATTTGCAGCGATCCGGTACGGTTTCGATGTATAACACGAGGGGCCTTAGTTAGGGATTATTATAGGCTTTTAAACAATATGTTCAGTACCTTTACCATGGGACTTGTTAACGTTTATTTAACCTGGAGTATCACAGCAGTTCTTGGTGGACTCGCTATTGGTATGCACCGCATTAGCCTAACTGTTTTTAACCATTATTTAATATTTGATCACAGGCATGTCACTTTTACTGGTGCTGATCCTACTTTTTCAATATAAACTCGGATCATGGTTGGTTTTTGGTCTGGTAGCCATTGCCGAGGGATGTCTTTGTGCAATCCTTAAATACGCTTTTGACAAACATCAAATCTTAAAATCGGTAGAAACAATATTCTTTTCTGCTTTGAAAGATTTTTCAACTAATGAAAGCATTGTTTACAACTTGATGTTCATAAGTTTGCTAATAACAGTAAGTTACTTTATTTTAGTATCTTTTATCTTTTTAAATGTGATAAGTGAAAGTTTAATGCATATAGATTTTGACTGTATTCATTTGCATTTTCCTTGCAAAGCGAGTCAGGGGAACGAATATTTTATATGAGGAAACAAGAAATTGTTTAAAAGAAAATCCAACTCTTTTGAGGGTTTCTTTGGTAGCTTTGTTATTGCTTATCGGATATCTTTGCTTGTGGACGTACGTTTTGATTTGTGTTGCGACTGCTGCCACACCCACAACCTTACAATTTCAAGGCATTCCGAAAAAAGATGGTTTCACAACGTATGATGAACAATATTATCGTAAGTGTTTTCTGTTAAACGATGAAAGGTGTAAATTGAGTATCGGTTATTTTATTTCAGTGTACAGCCATGTGGAGTACATACAAATTAAATCAATACGGCGTCTGTTATGGCCATGCCTTTTTGGCTTTACCTGGACAATTCAATTTTTATTCGCATGCCAAGAGTTCTGTATCGATGTCACTGTTGCTTTTTGGTATTTCAAAAGGAAAGAACAAGCAAATTTGGCAAATGTCGTCAAACTTTTGTTCAAATATCATTTGGGGTCAGTTGTAAAAGGAACAGTAATAACTGCACTTGCGAAAGTCCCTCAAATCTGTCTGTCAACTTTAAATACATTGTAATTGGCGAAATATGCTAATCACAAATACAAATCATTTAAAGCCGTTTATCATTCGACAGATTGACACCATTCCCCAACAATTTTACACAGAGATTGATTTTATACGAGAGAAATATAAGCAAGTGGAATCACACGGCGTACGCATTCGTTGCAATGGAATCAATTGGTTTCTCTTCTTCCGTGCAGAGTGTAAGACTTCCTTGTAAGAATCTGATGCAATAGAATCAATCTCGATCAATTCTTGAAATGTAGGAAATATTAGCTGACGCACCTCGAATCGAATTTGTCAACAAAAACACAAAAATGGTAAATCTTTTAGCAAAACTAATTGTCACAAGTCTAACTTGCATCGGTGGAATATTATTGTTGATGGACCAAACAGAAGTTTTATTCTACACAGCACCGATTCTTTTCAATGCAATAATTGCATTTTTGTTTGCTCACGTTTTGTTTGCATTACCTGAGGTTGGTTTGGAAGTCTTCAAAACATTTAAATTTAAAATATGCAAATACTCTCCACAGAAAACGATGGATACGATCATAGCTTGTGTACGTAAGGATAAGCAAAACAACATTACTGGAAAATGGGAACAACACAAGTTGGCTGCCCTTCTCAGAAATGCTAACAAAACTAACACCACTTTCATAGTAGTCAGTCCAAGCAGTTCTGGAAATTAGAAATAAGTTTGATGTACCTTACCTTCTTGTTCAAATTGCTAGCATAACCGAAAAATTACAAGCTGAGCTCTTTTATTGTTCTTTTATTATAATAAAAAGTAATTTCTTTTCTTGTCTACGCTGCAGTTGTCTTCGACGTTTTTTTCGGCATTTTTCCTTTGCCTTTTTTCTTTTCAATTACTTCTTGTACTAGCTTCAGTTGTTTCTCTTTAATTTTCTTTTCCAATTTCGCCTTGACGGGCTTCTTTATTTTTGTCTTTTCACTTTGTTTTGCTGAAATAACGAAATCATAGTTATTAAAGTTAAAAAGTAACCGACTAAATTGGCCAGTTCTTACCTGCTAAAGCTTTAGCTGTTTCGATTGCATCCTTGGAAGCAAACAAATCGTCCAAGTCATCGCCTTCGTAAGCATGCATTGGTCGTGTAGCTTCATGGCGCACCTTCTGCTCAACTCTGCTGACATATTTCTCGCTGGAAGCCTTCTTAAGCAACTGTCTCTGCTTCGATGGGCTAACATAATCCGGATTCTCCCAAATCGCATTGCCAGTAAACGAACCCTCGAATATTTTCACTGGATTCATAACAAAACGCGGTCCCACTTCGGCTAACCCACCATCTTCGGAAAGTATTTGAAAGTTCCTAAACCAAATTCGATTATCAAGGAATGTGAATGTGTAAACATGATCGATAAACGGTTGACTTTTCGGATGATGATTTGGAACTCCAAAGGTTTGAATGATCAGCTCCTTGAGCAGAGACAAATGTGGAGTTGTATCAAATTTCTGATCAAACGAAAGTAAAGGACGTGAACCACGCAGGCAATTGCCAGTCATCTTCAATTCCCCCATCGTGTGTATGTTCTCGATGAGGAATTTAGCGGATGGACCCTTCGGAATATTTGACAGCCACATGTAGAGGTCTCGTTTACGTCGACCTTCGAAGAGAATCGCTTTATTGCAATGCTTCATTTCACACATTTCATTGACAAGTGACAAAGTCTTGGATCGTTCCATTTTAGATTCAGGTCTATGGTGAGGCATTAAAGTTTTTAAGTCAGACATCAAGTGACGATCTCTGTGATTGATACCACGGGCAGCAAAAACTAAAACACGCTGTTTGTTGGTCCATTTTTCCTAAAATAATTGTTTTAAAAACAGTGATGCTGTGAATATAAAGAAATAAATAAACATTCACTTGTTCTTACCTTTTTGGGAATTGGATCATCTGATAGTCTCTTTGATGGAAGCGGTGGATTTTCGTCTTTGGGTATTTCCACTGGAGCCACTTTAGACTTTTTCTTTATAAATTTTCGGCCCATTTTCTTTACTTTTGTTCGAAATATTTTCAAATCAAATTAACAACGCACGTGTTTTGCACACCGAAAACAAAACGCAAGTGACAGCGACAGGAATATTTTTTTTTTTGACAGAATGACTTTTTCAGATCGCGTTGCCGAGCTTATGTTTTCTAAAATATTAAAGCTGGATACAAAACTTTAATTTACATTCCACAAAAATTAAAGAAACAATTGACGAAAATGTTCTTTATAATTTGTGAAGAACTTATCATGAGAACGAACAACGACAACGAATGAACGAAAATTCGTCGATTTTTACATTTCTTTCATATGAGAGTTTTTAATTTGTCGCGAATGAACGACCAAAATACAAAGGAATAATGATTTTTGAGGATAGACGCGCGTGAACCTTTTGTTCGCTGGGAGTGTGGATGATGTGGAACACGAATAGAGTTTGGCCATTCGCATCAACTAGAATTCGCGACGAATAAATTTGTTTTCTCAATTTTGTTAACATTTTAGATTAAAAAGTAAATTAATGCATCATAAATCAAACATAAACCATACTTCCATCGTTTTTTTGAGAATTTGTAAGGACATACGGCTTCAAATGTGTCTAAATACACTTTTCTTCATTTATTCGTCGTTCGTTGGTCGTGCTCCTGTGAATAGTGCTTAAATAGAAATACAATGCAACTAGAATTGTTTTCGCGACGAAAGTAGAGTGGTTGCTCAATTTAACACTTCATTCATTTGAGCTATGAGTGGTATCAGAGACATCAGAGAGCTGGGAACTAATTTTTTGAAAAAACCTTACCCTTTTTTCGCGAAATCAATCATTCTATTCTTTTAATAAAACGAAACAGACAAACAGAAATTATAATAGGTTTGTTCGATGTGCGCTCTGGGTCGCTCTGTGCCGCTCTGATTTCGCACTAAGCTGTTCGATGTCGCTCCGGTGCATTTCCACCGTGTTCGATGCTCGCAGCCGAAGCGCTCTGAATCTCCCCAAGTTTGTTTTCGGGGCGAGAATTTGGAAGCTGTTCGAATCAGCTGTTTCTATGCAACGAAGAGAAAAAAAAGCACAGAGCACTACTAATGCGTTCGATGTGAAACCAAACCCTGAGCAGTTTTTCAGTTTTTTGACAGCTCTGTTCAGGGTAGTGACAAGCACCGGAGAGCCTCGGGGCTGGTTACATGGAACGAACCTAATGTTCGTAGCTTTGTGGCATGCGTTTTGTATTTATTGGCTTCGTTCAATCACGTAACCAAAAGGTATCGGATAGCTTTTTGTTGTTGTTTACCATAGTAAAGAATAGCAAATACATGAACCATTATCTGTCAAAAAACAAAAAATCCGAAGGTATCTGAGAATTTTTGGTATACCTCGGATATCCGAGTGTTCAGCTGATAAACATATGATTTTTTGCCTTGACTTGTCTGGCACGCAATTTCATCAGCTTCCAAATTAAAAGAAAATTGAAAAAAGTGTAAGCAATGACTATCGATCTGATTTTTAACAATACTTGTTATAATTTAGGTGACTCGGAAGAAGTTTGTCAACGGATTCATGGACATAAACAATTTCCTGCTCTCAAGCGTTTGATTTGTTTTTTTTTTTTTTTTCATAGAGCAATCTGGAAACAGGTATCTGTCTCGTCCGAAAAGATATCCCAGATTCGGGTATCTCAGTCTCAGATAGCCTATCCAATATGTATATGATTGAACGTAACCATTGACTGCGAGTTTACATTTGAAAGTTCGCGTCACTGGTCACACTGGTTCATTTATTGGGAAATGAGTCGCATTCACTGCACTGGCCGAAAGTTTTTATATTATTATTATTAATTGGAATATTGGATGAAATAGTCAATACAAAAGTGTGAAATCATTGAAAGGTCGAATTGAAAACGATCCGCCGCGAATCCCATAATCAGGCCCCTGTATGTACTGTACATTTAAAATGTTGTTACTTTCAAATCATTGCATACCTTTGAGCAACAAAAAGTTACACACAACACAATAAAGGAACAAAAATAAGACATTTTTTTCAACATTTATTTTTTTTTTTTAAATAGAATTTAGATTTGCAAAGGGATCATGTATGTATGTTTTTTTTTTGTTGAGTAAATAAAAATGTACATCATGAATAACACATAAATAACTCTTATATTTTGTATCTTCTTTTTTTTTATAAGGCAAATTAAAACACATAGGAGGAAGGATTCTTTTGATTTGTTTTTCCATATTTTGTTTTGCTTTTATAATTGCTGGGATTATACAATATTTAGATAGAGATATTTTATTTATAAGTTAAAACTATTTCGTAGGCTTACATAAATCCTTAGGAAATACTTTCTGTCTTCTTAATTTAAGTCCTGCTTTACACTACTCCTATTCTATGTCATATATCCTATGTGTTTCTTTTTTTGTTTTCTATCTCACGTCTGTCTGTTTGTTTTGTCCTATTTAAAATTGTCTTGCTTAAATGTATCGGGGCTCAGTGGTATTACTACATTTCCAGCAGATACTAATAAAAGAACTAACAACCAGTATTAGTTAGTTCTGCTGATCGTTTTCAATAAGTTATAACTATGCTTAAGAGTGTTTGCTGTTGTAATGTTAAACGAATATGTTGTCAGTTTATTGAATTTTAAACATTAACATACACGTACATAAATAATTGTTCTCTGTTTGTTGTCCCCCCAAGTTATCCCTCAAGCGTTGTCGTCGTATCAAAATTAAATAAATCACAAAAGCACTTTTATTTTCTGTTTTGTTTTGTTGGAATTCCCATCATGGAATTGGAGTCTCTGAATTGAAAAACAAAACAAAAAAAACTCACTTTTTTCTTCATCATCTTCAAAAGCAAATTGACAAAAGAAATCAAGAAATAGTACCTATAATACAAATGAAAACAGTTAATATCCTTTTTGAGGAAGGACATCGTTTGCGCACAGTACAAGACCTCTGTTGTCGTGGGTAATTTTTTTTTTTTTTTTAAGCAGCGCAATTATCCGCAACAGGGTGGTGTACTCTGGCTAGTTGTCATTGCCGCGGCTGCATGCTTTGCGGCTGTTCTCGGTAAGCTTTCAGCTTTGTTTCCATAGCCTACAAAAAAATACAAAGCACACAATGTTTAATTCAAGCTCACAAGAGAAACATTTGAATGGTTGGTTAGTTTGTTGAAGAAGATGGGAGGTTTAATTAAGCAAATATTTTGTCTCAGTTTGATAAAACATTGAGTATTCACAGCGCTTGAGTCTTGTTTTAATTTCAAAGGTTAGTACTAAATACGGAAGTCATTCTCGTGGAAGTTACGTGAAATAAAATTTGAAAGGAAAAGAAGGAATGTAACCAAAACTTAGAAAAATGAAAATGCAAAGAAAAATGAAAGTAAAAAAAAAAAAACATTATTTGTTACATTGTTTTGATCATCGAGCGCTGAACTATTGGAGTTTGTGACGGATGATGGTGAGACCGATCGAAAATCGCCGCTAAATCGCTGTGCAAATCGCTTAAAAATATTTGTCGAACCAAGAGATTGGTTGATGTTTCTCGATTCAAAACACATGCTCGTTCGACTGCTACTACTGCCTTGTGTATTTAAACAACTATTATCGGTTTTTCTACTTTTATTATCATCTTGAAGTGCACTTTGTTCTTTGCATATACAACGAAATCTACTACAACGCGAACACAAAAGTGTTCTATCCAACTGAAAGAAAACATTTCAAAAAAGGCGTTTTTGTTTTTTTGTTTTTTGGGGAGGAAAAAAAAGAAGAAAAATAAAAATCAATCAAAAGAAAATAACGTGCAGGACATAGCTAATACAAATTTTGGTTAAAGGATTTCATTTATTATAAGAGCCAACACACAATTCCCAAAAAAAATACCAAACCAGGAGAAGTTTATTTGTACTCACATTCAGCTTTCGCAACATATCAGCAACAATATTCAACGCTGTTGTGCGGGAACTTGCAGTCATGGCGGCAGCGTTTCCATTCAGCATATTGTCTGGATCTGAAAGAGATTTCTCAAAAACGTCATTCGATTTAAGCACAACTCTCGTGGAGTTTAATTTTGGATTTGTTTCTTTTTTTTTTTGATGGATGGAAAATAGAGAGATGCCAAAAGTATGTACATAAAACCACAACATTAACTTTATACAAGATGAACAAGTCTTTTGCGAAAATTATTTTTTTATTTTGTTAGCTTTTTTGTATATGCATTCAGTTCTTATACGAGTGTATGGTTTGCATTTGCATAAATATAATTTACAAGGCTTTTCATTTTCTAGCTGTTTTTATAAATCGATTTTTTTTTATGAATAAAATTTAAAAAATATAAATATGTAAATGTATTCAAGAGTGTGATGCGATGGATGGATTGATAGATGGATGGATTCGATAGATGAATAGATTTACTAAATTAGTTATGTTTTGTTAAATTTCAAACAAAATTTTAAAACAAAATTAGATCACATGCGACATGACTTGGAGATCTTTAAGGCTCGCTTGGTTTGTTTAAATGACGAAATTATCTTACTTTTTAGAGAATTTTGATTATATTCATTCAACGAGGACTGACTGTTGCCAGTTGGTATGGTTGCAGCATTTGTTGGATTACTAAGGTTTTCTGATAGAACGGAATTTTCAGCAACGCCATTCGGTGTGGCTGTTGGATATCGTGTTTTAACATTCAGTTCTTGTTTTAAATCTAAAATGAAAGAAAAAAAAAACTTTGAAAAACCTTAATACTTTGAATGTGGGGTGAAAAGCTATCGCTCACTTTTTTCCATTTCAATACAATAACCGAAGTGTTTTTAATAATTTTAATGCTAATACGAAGTCTATTGATTTCTATAATTAACGTTGACGCAGCGGATTCGTTTTGTCCACCCAAAAAAGTAATAATTTGAATATAAAACTGAACTGAACTGAAGAAGGGCTCAAAATAGAACAAACACAGTCAGTGGAAAAGCATAGACTGGTGTCCAATTCTAATAAACAAAAGAAGGCAAACAACCCCAAAACAGATGATGGAGTCGATCGATGTGTGTAACTAACCTATGATAACATCATTTGTTTTACCCCAATTGTGGTTTTCGATTTTGTTGGGTTTGTGCTTTCGAATAACCCAAACAGAATACATTGAAGATAGTGAAATTCGATTACCTGTTTTAACAATCGTCTAGAGGTTATATTCGTTGGTGTTTGTGTGCAGGTGAACACACAAGAAAGTGTTAAATGATTTTTGTGGCGAAAAATCGATACCCTTACTGGAGTGAGTATTCAACCCACAACACATTTTTATTGTTTTAGCGTGATACAAATGTTGTATAAGCTCGTTGAATGCCAATACCAATAAGGCTGGCTCAAGTAAATCCTTTGGAACTACTACTAAGCAGCGACTTAAAGAGTTTAAGTAAAACATTCTTAAGCTACAATCGCTCCAGAAATTCGTCGGGTGTTCGTTAAACATGCCGGCTTCCAAAGAGGATAGAAATGTTTCAACCCGTGCCTTGCCTTTGACTAATAAAGTGGCATCGCAGTTCAATAATATTCAACATTTCATGAGTGCATGATATTTGTTAGCTCCTAGCAAATAACCTTTAGAAAAAAATGAACTCACCTCTTGTTTCATCCATCAGCCTTTGTAGCTTCTCTTGCAGCATTTCCTTCTCATCAACTTCCATTTCGAGTAAGGCATTCTTTTCGTATGCCTTGTCAAGCATCGCTTCGAAATCGGCAATACTCTCGTTCAATATCCGATGAGCACGCTCGAGATCGTCGTTTTTCTGTTCCAATTGACGCAGGTATTGCTTCATTGAATCTCGTTCATTTTTCACAGTTTCCAATTGTTTCTCAACATTTGCAAATTCAATAACATGTGAATCTTGTTTCATCTTGATTGGATTAACATTTTTCATTGGCAATAATGAAAGCAGATAAAAATAAAAAGTTTGGTAAGTAATTATGCAATCAAAGAGATCTCAATCAAAAACGCCAACTTCATCATTATACTTACTCGTAGAGAATCGTTCTCTTTTTCTAAGCTTGCTACTTTCAATCTGAGATCTTTAATGGCATTCTGTTTTTGTTCTAAAGTCGCATCCATTTCGGCTTCCATTTGTCTGGACTGTTCAACATATTCATCGAATTCCTGCTTTACATCTGTCCATCTGAAATGAAAGTGACAAAGTTAATCAAAGGCTTTAAAACCATCTGTGAATGGGGTCTTACTCTTTGTGGTAAAGCTTTGCCCGTTCTTTCCAATATCTACATTCGTCTTCGACACTGTTAAACATTGGAGGTGAATCCATTTTTTCTGTGAACTGTGTTGATGTTTTTGTTGCAGGGGTTGTGCTTACTAGATGGATGGAGATTTGCTCTATGCCAGTCCCAAAACTATTTTCAGATGAAATTATTGAAATTAATCATCAAAACAAGGGTTTTGGATTGAAGAAAAAAGAAAATATTTTTCGATTTTTTTCTTTTGCGTCTGGTGTTTTTACTGACAGATAGAGAAAATCACAAAACCAAGGAGAAATGAAATCATCGAAGTTTGTGCTGCTGCTAGCAGAGCAGCACCAGCAAGAATAGTTGTTGCCTTTGCTGTTTGCTTCAAACTGCGGTGTTAAAGCAAAACGCATGGAACACGACGCATAAGCTAGTATTGATTATGAAATTAAAGTTTAATTTATTAAAAACTTACCACCGAAATTTAGTTAAAATTGGTATTTGTTTTCTTTTCAAGAATAAAACTAGTTTATTAATTAAAATTCAAGTAAGAAAATCCTGTTAAAAAAGAAATTTCTTGTGTGTTGTTTGGGAATTGGGATAAAATGCCATGAAATTGGTGTTGCCAGAGAAGAATTTCAAAATAAATATGATTGGTATCACTGCAGCGAATCGATTTTTCTTTCATTGAAAGGTACGTTCACATCAATTATGATGTTATTTTTTGATAAAAAATATACTTCAATACTTCAAAAACCGTTATAGTACCGTTACAAAATGAATTTTTCTGGAATAACTTTGACTGTTTTTGGATATTTTCACCCAAAGAGTTGACGTACATTTTTGTTTTAATTTTTTTTCAAACAAATACCTCTTAAGCCCGAGTGGGGAAAGGGAAAATTGCGTTAAAAATACTGGTTAAACTCTACCACTACTGTCATATGTTATCCTGCTCCGCAGCTAGTGTAATTTTGACACATTTTATTCAACACAAAGTGTCAAAATTTAACCAAACGTCAAGTTTTAGCATACTTCGTACATGGTTCATATATTCACGTTCAGACAGTCAACTTTGTATCTAAATACAATAGGTAGCAAATTTCCCAAGCTCTTGGAACGTGTATTCTTGGGTGAAATCCAAGTTTTTAAAATCTCCTTTTTTCACATTTTTGCGAAACATAATTATGCAGCAGACATGTTAATTGTGCTGGGATATCACACTTTTCACAAACATTTTATCAAAATGGGAACCCTGTCTTATATATGATATCTTGTATTTTCCACATCCAGGTGGCGCTTAATATTTTTTTGACATTTCTTTATTTCGTTTTGTTCATGCTTTTCTTGTTAGTACGTTTTCCGTGGTTCTCCTATTTCGCAAGCAATTTTTGGTGTTGAAAGGTGATTAATTTTCTTTAACAATTTCTTATGCATCTAAAAATGCAATAATATTAAGTTATTTTTCCTCAATTCAACTACTGTCAATAGTGTTTAATGTGATATTACAATTTTCTTTTAATGAAACAAACTTTCAATTGCAGAGCGTGCATCAACAGCGGCAAATAAAAAATATATATAATTACATTCCACATTCTCTGGATCACCATCCATCATAATATCATAGGGAGGAAACTTCAACAAAGAGAAAAAAGAAAGAAAAAAAAAAGAAAAACCCTACTTCGCCATTGTTACTGCATTAAAAAAAAAGGAAAAACCTTTTTTTCGTTCTTGTGGAATTAATAAAAAAAAACTCTAGTCTAGCTAAGAATTCTTTTAATTCTTGTAAACGATGGCAGACGATGAAAACAAATCTCTTCTCCCCGGCGATTACGATGAAGCCAAAATGTATTCGTCTACCGGCGAAGGTTCGGATAATCCTAGCACAGGTACGTTCAATTATTAAATCTTGAGTGTTTCCATTCAATAATTTTCTGGACAAAATAGAATCTTCGATGGATAAGGAAATCCGATTGTAATTGCAATTCAACTGGTTATTGAACTTTATTATTGCAATGAATCCCACAAAGTGCGTTTTTTCTTCTTGTCTAAACGAATTCAATTTCCTTTTTAGTCAATTAGCAAATATAGTGACGGCAAAAGAGCCGCAGCATTCTGCAAAACTGCAATGAAATTCAAAACCCACTTTCTCTAGATGAAGCTTCTTAGATGATGGCTTCAACTGACAATGCGGACTCGATAAAACCAGAAGCGATATTTGATATCGGCGTTGAGATTCGATATCAAACTGTGTATATTATATTTTATTGTTGTTCTTTTTTCTATAAACGACAACGACACTATCGCACTCATGTCCATGACTCATCGTTGTCGCGTCTTGGTACATTGATTTGTTTGCCTCTCAATGCGGCTCATTGTCTGTAAATAAGCTTAAACACTCCAGCAGCTGAGAAGCAATCGTTTTAGAAGAATGATTTGTAAATATTATTTGCATTGCTGTTCTCAGATCTTAGGCAGTGCATATTGATTGATGGTGTTGTTTCTTCTGCTTGATTACGGCTGTGAGGTTTTTATGCTTAGTTTGTTTTTTCTTTGATAAGAATGTGGTGATACATTCTTCGATTCTATTTCCAAGTCTGAGAGCTTCTTATCAAGTAACCAAACCCCCTTGAAAGCGAATCATCTTGTTCTTCTTTTCTTTACTGAATGAATTGATGTGATTAGAAGAAGAGGTCGTGTGAACTTGCTCCGAATTGGTTGGTTTCTGTTGATAAGTTTCAAAATTTTGACATCTCTTAACTGAAATAGAAATTAAACTTTTCAAGAAAAAGGAATGTTTTCCAGACTTGATATCTGATAACAAATGAACGAGAATGCGCAACGTAGGATTTCGGTGATCAGTGAGCAGTCTCTCTAATGATACCTCATAATATTGTCCTTTATCTAAATTGTGTTTATTTCGCTTAAGAGTTAGATGATAAAAGTTTACTGAATCATCAACAACATAGAAAATAGAAATAAGTTTACAAGATAGAGGAGGCATCACTTGTTTTATCATCGTGCCGCTCGAATGGCGTGAGAAGTGATAACTTATCTGATAAGAGATAGAAAAGGTGTCATGGTTGACCTGATTTCTTTGCTTCTTCCCTCTTGTATTTGTCCACAACTGAGGGTTTCACTTCTTGTTTCGAGGGTGTCTATGTGATATAAGCGTCAAAAGATTTCAAACATTTCAATCGTCAATCACCGAACTATGAAAGCTTTAAAGGAGCTATATTGGAATCGTGTTATCGCTCTTTGGTCTCAATTAATTAATTTAATTGTTTGGCAGCTGATAATGCGAATCTCTCATTGGACATGATAGCTTGTTTTGTTTGTGGATTAAGAAGAAATACTTGAAATGATTTCATTGGGATCATCTTGATTTCCGGTTTATGACAAAACTAGGACCTGGCCAATTAAGTTTCAACCTTCATCTGCGCCACAACCGAGATCTGGTCCGGGACTCTCTCTCTCTCTCCAAGTTCTTCAATGTATTCCAACCAGTTCCGCACCCCAGTGCTAATTTGGTCTGTCGTGCTGTCTTCTACCATGAATTGTATCCAAACGACTTTCTAGACCGGTTCCTTTTCGCTCATGCGAGCTAGGTGTCCAGCCAACCAGAGTTGGTAGACTCTTAATTTTTGTTATCAAGTCTGCTTCGCGGTAGATTTAATATAGCTCGTGGTTACATCATCCCCGGAATCGTCCTTCTTTACAAACAGGGCCAACTATTCTTCGTAAAACTTTTCTCTCGAATGCGGCTAAGACTTCAGAGTGCCTTTGGCTAAACACTCAGGTCACGGATGCGTAAGTGATTACTGGTAAGACTATAGTACGATAAGATTTTTGGATTTAAAGAGCCTTGAAAGACTTAAGTAGGTTGTGTTCTTCTTCTATATTATCGCCTGCTACAACTGACCCAAAGTAATTAAAGGAACGCAATAGTTCGAATTCGTGCTGCTTTACCTTAATAGTTGTTCTCCTAATATAGCCAACGTTTTCAGCAGACGGGGCTATCATGTACTTAGTTTTTTCCTCACATATATGCAGGAGTTGTGTTCATAGCTTAGTGGCTAAGTGCGTTTGCTGCTACGCAGAACGTTGTGGGTTCGAGTCCTACTCGTGCCCATAGTTTTTAACATCTTACACGGGCAGTGCCTCTTGCGAAGAACTGAAAAAACTTCCAAGAGTATTCTGTCATGAAAAAGTGCTTCTCAACTTTGTGGTCCGGAATCGGCTTTAAATTGTAGGTCCCCTCAATTCTTCACACGCACCTTGAGAATTGTTGATTAGAGTGTAGGCGAGTTAGGCCTTGGCTCTTCAAGAGCTGTCGCGCAATTCTATTTATTTTTTATTTATTTATATGCAGCCTCAGGTTTTCTGCCGCCTGTCCGCTCTGAATAAATGAGCTTGTGAGTTTCTCCCACAGATGACAACATCGTCTGCGTATGCCAATAATTGGGTGGACTTGGGGACGATAGTCCCCCAGGTAGCTGTGCCAGGTTGAAGAGGAGGCGGGCCATTCAATCCCCTTGTCGAAGTCGATTGAAAGTGTTAACGAGTCTTTTAGATCATCCTGATTTCCACTTCTTGACAAACGCAGGACCTTGAATTAACATAAAATTATGATAAAAAAGTCCGAATAACAAACGAAATAGTTTTTCTTTAAATAATTTCACCTTTTGACCATTCGTAAGTCGTAACATTTCTATATTTTTTTTTTTTTTTGAAGGAGGAGTCGCTCCATCTGTGGTTTCATCGATTGGACCAGATGAATTACCCCCGCCATACCAACAGGCGGCTAGTGGAGGTGTTCCAATGGTCACATGTCGCGTATGTCAGAGTATGATTGACATAACAACCAAACGAGAGCAGCATGTTGTCAAATGCGGACAGTGTAATGAAGCAACAGTGAGTTTTTAATTAAACTGATTTCAAAAAAGAATTTAAACAATTTTAAAACCCAAACACAGCCAATTCGTAATGCTCCACCTGGTAAAAAATACGTGCGTTGTCCATGCAATTGTTTGTTGATTTGCAAAAGTTCATCACAACGAATTGCATGCCCACGACCAAATTGTAAGCGAATTATTAATCTTGCACCCAGTCCAGTGACACCGCCTGTGCCTGCAATGCCTGGCATGTGTCGTGTTACTTGCGGTCATTGTTCGGACACATTTTTGGTAAGCATCTAGTTGTGTCTGTCTTGAAAGAAATCAGCTGGAGATATAATAAACATACCTTTGCTTAATTTAGTTCAACACATTCACCAATGCATTGGCCCGTTGCCCCCATTGTAGAAAAGTTTCATCGGTTGGCTCGAAATTTGCTCGCGGACGTGGAATAATCTTCTCAGTGCTCGGCTTTGTGTTTCTTTTGATTGCTATCGGTGCCACAATTGGAACATACTCATATGCCAAAGTAAATCAAACAACTTATTTGTCTTTTTTTTCTGATAATCTTATTAATCATTTATGATTGTTCAATTTTAGGATCATGGAGGTGTGTTTGTGGCGTATGTTGGCGCTTTTCTAATCTCAGCATTTCTCTTCGCTCGGGCGGTTTATTATTTCCGCCTAAAAGTTAGTGCCATAGACGGCCCCATGTAAAATATTTAATCATATTTTTTTATCATTCCTTTTTTGATATTACACACACACACACACACAAAAATCCGAAAAAGAAAAACAATAAAGAGCGAAACAAACAGAAATTAAAATTTAACTACAACAAAATTACTACTTATGTTATGTTCGAAAAAATGTTTTACAAAGAAAATGTTGTTGATTCAAAAGTTGGCAATGAAAATTAAAATTCACAAAAATGCAGAACAAGTGTGTAAACCCATGAAACAAACAGAAAGTGAGCATGTTTTTTTGTTATACAATTTCTGTTTGCAATTATTATTAATCATTTGTACACCTAGATAGATATTTTAATTTAACGAAATGTTTATTTGCTGCTGTCTTAGATAATAATTTGATTGTTTTTTGTTTGTCCACTCACTGAAAATTTATAGTTTTCCAGATGTGATGTGAATTCGGGATTAAGAAAAATACAATGCATAGTTTTATGGAAGACATTTTTTTTATTTTTTCCCTTTTGTAAGTTCTGATCGTGTTGTTTAGAATATTATTTTTAATTTACTGAGTTTTGATAAACTTTTGGCATGCGCTGTTGTTTAGAATTGTTTGCTCTGTCCTAGGAATCTTGTGTAATAGTTGTTTTTATTTCCTCCTTACCGTTTCGAACAAATAGTAAAACCTAGAATGTTACATGAAATGTCATAATGTGTTTGCTTCATAAAAAATAACTCAGATCATGAATATAACAAAAAATATATATTTAGTGCCGTTTTCCAATAAATAAACAAACATACGAACCATAAACAAAATAACAATTGATAGAGAAAAACACTCATAATAAGGTATTGGTTCTAATACTATCATTTGAGAGTATCTATTGCATAACAGAAAAAATAAATAAAGACAACAAGAAAATATTATATTATTGAACTTATACACTTATTATAATGAATAATGTAAATAAATTGAATAAAACTTAAAGCATTTTTTTATATTATGCTTTCGTTAAGAAACTTTGGTTTAAAAGGATCTTCAATTTATTGTCCGGCCGAATGATCAACTACACTGCCGGTCAAAAGTTTGAGACCACCTCTGAAATTTGAGAAATATCGAGTTTTAACCCCGAAACTGTAATTTGAGGAAAAAAGTTAATACGTGAAAAAAGTGGAGGGCATGTCTTATTGTAGATGTTCGAAGGGTAGACACGTGCATTCAAGTTGACACAACGTCCACTGAAACCTCTGCCTATCAACTCCTACTCTCCACCTCCCCGTGGTGAACATCGGGTGCCCAGTACCTTCAACCAAAAATTGGGTTCCAACCCCAGTGGAAAGTTGTTGGCGGCAGCAAAGAGAGAGAGAGAGAGGGGGAGGAGGTATGCGTCTACTAAGGCATGCCTCTTCTTCAACAGGCGGCAGCGGAAGAACTCCCATGATGGAATCAACGGTGGCGTCTACAGTTCCAGTCAGGATGAATTACTTAGTAGGGCTACTACGACATATTCGCAGCCCAGGCCTATAAGGAGCGAATTGGCCGGCTCTTCATCTTAGAGTTAAACTAAAGACCTGGCCCTCCAGGTTGGGGGTCGTGCGTGGGGGTGACTGCCCGTCCACATAAAGAAACTATAGTTCCGAACCACCAACAAGCCTGGGATACGGACGGAATTAATGATGACGACCCATGCAAACGATTTAAGGACAACGAATTTCGGTTTTGCACGTGGAATGTTAGGTCCCTTAACAGGCCACGTGCAGCCGAACAACTAGCGGAAGCCCTTGACTGCTATAAAGCAGAGATAACAGTCATCTAAGAAATGCGATGGGATGGTCTGGACCTTCGTAAAATGAACAACTGCGATATTTACTACGGCGACTGCTACCGGGAACAAAATCAGCGTCTATTTGGATGTGGATTTGTAGTTGGGACTCGACTCAGGAGGAAGGTCTTGAGTTTCAACTCAGTCAATGATAGGAAAATATAAACATGTTTTTTTACTAAAAGTAAACTATTTGTTTAAAAAACCAATTAAAGTCCTTAATTGAGTTTTCATCAAAAAACCCTCCTTTAAATGCAATAATTTTGTTTAACAATTCTGGGCAATCTTCTTACAAGTTTTTGAAATTTTTCTTGTGGGATATTATTCCAGAAATTTTGTAGAGTTACTCAAAGAGCAGATTCCGATGCTATGTGGTGATTCCGGACATTACTGTCAAGCTCTTCCCATAAGAGCTCAATGGGGTTAATATCTGGAGACTGCGGTGGCCATACCATTACTCTTAGAATTTCTTCGTCTTCTTTTTGTTTCAGGTATTCCCGGTAAAATTTTGAAGTGTGTTTCAGGTCATTGTCTTGCTGGAATACAAAAACTTCACCGAGTCCAGATACCCGTGGTCTTCCAATATCGTTTTATAGACTTCTTTATCCATTCTTCTATTTTTTCTTGTGGGAAGCAGCATAAATAGCAGATGGCGCTAA
The DNA here is from genome assembly GCA_920937365.1 of Sphaerophoria rueppellii. NCBI lineage: Eukaryota > Metazoa > Arthropoda > Insecta > Diptera > Syrphidae > Sphaerophoria > Sphaerophoria rueppellii. Next base: position 108,862,896 of record CAKKXW010000001.1, on the reverse strand, counting down.
TGATCAGTGAATTGAAAACAAACTATATGTCGTGCCGTTATATTAATAGGATGGTGGCCCCGTCTGCTGAAAACGTTGGCAAAAGTAGAAGAACAACTGTAAAGGTGGAGGAGCACAAATTCGAAGTATGTAGTGCGATCCTGCAATTACCTTGGCTCGATAGTAGCAGCCGATAACAATATGGAAGAACCATATAAAGAAGAAATACACGGGAGGCTGTCCAACGCCAACAGAACGTACTTTAGTCTTTCAAGGCTCTTAATCCGAAAATCTTAACATTAACTGTTGCTGTATAAGACAATAGTATTACTTGTACTCACCTACGGATCCGAGACCTTTGTGAGGAAGGACGATTCCGGAGACGGTATAACTACAAGATAAATAAAATCTACCGCGTAGCAGAATTGATGACAAAAATTAAGCTTCGTAGATTACGGTGGGCTGGAAACCTCGTATGAGCGAAGAGAAACCGACTAGGCAGACAAAATTTGAGCTTGAAGGATGACGCCCAATGACCCTTGGCGTGCGGAACTCCATGGCGTCGGCAAACAGTCGGGATATATGAAAGAACTTGCTGAAAGAGAGGAATGGACCGGATAGGAGTTGTGGCGCAGAAGAAGGGAGAAATTTCATTGGCTAGGCCGATTTGTACACAGGCTTTGGTTAGGGCTATTGTTTTGGATGGGCAAATATGTTCTGAACAACTGTTGTGTTGTTTCTTAAATTTTTAACTGGCAACCAAACCGTACAACAAAATGAAGATGGTAAGGAGCCCTAGAAAGTGGTGAAAACAAAAACTCTAGCCGAGTTTTGTCCTCAAACAGAATTTCCGATGTTGTCCTTGGAAATATATATTCCAATTCAGATACCACGGCAACCAGGCAACGGAATTGAGTTTCGTTTTCAGAAATATTGTTATATTGATCAGATTTATCATAAAAGTGAAAATTGTTGAAGTCAATTTTTTAAGACCAAATTTTGTTACAAAAGATTGTTACCTCTGAAAGCAATCGAGTGGCACATCAAGAGAAAGGTATTTGTTCTATTCGGAAAAATTAGAAAAGTTTAGTGGCCGGGTTGACGAAAGCAGGCCAAAATGTTTTCAAATATTTTCATCCAATTATTTATTTATGGTGGCGCTACAGTCCAGGTCGGACCAGTGCCTCGTCCAACAAGCGTCTCCAGGCAGGTGGTCCCTAGCAAGCTGTCTTCATTTTCACACGCCAAGTTGGTTCACGTCCTTTACCATCTGATTGGCGGTCTTCGTCTTCTACGACGTCCGTCTGAATTGGATTTGAAGACTACGGCCTGGAGCATTATTTTCCATTCGTTCTTGATGACTCAACCATCTAAGTCGTTGGAACTTAACTTTTCTGGCTAGGTCAGTGGCGTTGAAGGTCGTACAGTTCTTGGTTGAATCCCTCGAAGAATTTTCTCGAAGCAGAAAAGATCCCACACCACCGATATGATGAGATTTGAAAACATAACGAACACTTAAACGAAATGAAATCAGTTTGTCTCTGCTGCTCTTGATGGAAGAGCACCCCCTACTTTATTTTTAAATCAATTAAAAAAGCTCCTAGAGTAAAAGTGTCCACTGTCCAGACAACGTCCACATTCATATTATCTTCCTAAGTATAACTGAGTGGAGGGTTACTGTTGCTTGAACTATCGCCAGAACTCAACGTTTCTGGGGTTTCCTCTTTAGCTTGGATCCGCGTAAAGCTCGGATCTTTCTTTTCCTTTTCCTTTTTCTCCCGATCTTTATCCTTGTTATGCTTATGTTTGTGCTTGTGTTTGTGTTTCTTCTTGTCCTTCTTTTTCTTCTTCGTCTGAAATGCAAGTGACAAATATTAGACACCAAACATGAATAGAAGTTGCAATTACCTTTGACGAATTATCTGATTTTGATTTGCTATCATCCTCGTGCTTGAACATATCTGCCTCGAAACCAACTGGTCCTGGAGTGGGCAGAGCACCAGGCAGCGATGTTGAATTATCTGAATAGTATTCTGTTTTGAGTCTTTTGGCTTCGCCACCAGTTATTTCAATGCCGTCTGCGGCTATGGTAGACGCTTTGACGACACCATCGATTTCTACTTCAGCTTCACACTGTTCAACTTTGACCTCATCTTCTTCCAATTTGATGGGTGTTTCGTCAAATGCTTGGGAAGCAGTTCTTTTTATTTGTCCAGCTTCAATTTCAGGCGGAGGATCTCGTGAGGAATCGACTTCGAATGGTTTGATGTCCTGAGTAATAGGACGAGGTTTTGGGGCAGTAGATTCCTTGACAAATTCTTTGAACATGCCTGAAACCTCTGAAGATTGCAGGCAAATTGGTTTCTTGATACCATACAGAGCGTAATACAAATCGACCATGTCACAACGGAGTTTAGTGTCGTGCGAAAGATTGTTGCTGAAATGATTGAATTCATTTGCATGTAGTCATGAGATATTTCAATCTCAATACTTACTTCATATTCTTCCATATTCGTTCCACCAATTCCGGTTTGTCGAGGCGACTTCTCTGCATTTTAGTGAAGGGAGGATTTTCGACAAGTAGCCGAGCCAGAGCATGTCTGGCTGAAGGATCTGGGTCGGTTTCTAGAAGCGTTATCAAATGATCCAAGTCCTCCCATCGGCCATCGACCTTGACAAAGTCTACCAGGCATTCCATTGCAGCTATACGAACATCAATGTATTGCCCATAGGCTGCGTAGCATCGATAGATTTTTGGCAGCGAAGGCAGATGGCCACATTTTTGAAGCTTTCTAATAACTTTCAGACATGAGACGGACACCGTGTATTTGTAGGAGGGAAGATGTTTCTCCAGGTTCAAGAGGCGAGTGACTTCTTCCAGAACGACTCTATTAAATGAGTATACATATCAATTTATGGTGTGCTAAGAAATTCGATTTCTAGGAATTATACTTAGCATCAGCTGAAAGATTTTCAGAGGTAATTGGTGCTCCCTGAAGGACCACGGACACAACCGGAGTTATGGAGTTGCCCAAAGCGTCTACCAATGCGGCCCGATAATAGTTGTCGGAGTAGTGATTTCGAGTGTTGTCATTGTATTTGAAGAGGTCCAAAAGGAAACGAATCACTTCTGGCGGACAGATTCCATGAGATGTGCGGAGACCTGTGTTGATAATTGTTTAATTAACCGAAATCATTGTCTGTTTTTCCTAACTTACCTGACATCGCAACTGGGATTGTCTTCTGAAGGAAATAATGCTGAAAGTTGGAGAAATTGTTTTGTTTTATTATGTGGGGTGCACTAAACGAACCGAAGAACTTTCGAAATATATTCAACATTGCCGGTGGACCATTCCACGAAGTGACCATTGCATTGGCGACCTGTCAAGAAAGAGAAAAACAATAAAATCAAATCCAATCGCTTCAAAGCCGTTGTTACCTTAGTAAGACAATGCGCAGCCTCGCATCGCACTTTAAAGAAGCATCTCTCATTCTCGATGGTGTCGGTGAGAGCTCGTCGAGTCGCTGAAGTTGGATACTTCTCCAGAGCGTTGATCGCTTCAAATTGGGCTGTGACATCGCGTTCGTGTCGCAACTGGAATTGCCACTGAAAATCCGGCTGTTCGATATTCAAATCTCGCAAGAGGATCATCTCAGGATCGAGTCGGATCCACAGAACTGGTGAATCATCCATTGCTGACAAATCCATATCAACTTCCTCGCCGGTGCAAAGGGGAATTTTTTTCTTCTTGTTGCGACGACTTTTTGAGTGACACGTGATGTCCGACCTCACCACTGTGTTCTCAATCTGCAGAATATGCTTGAAGGTGCCATCGAGCTCCTGCAACTGAACCAGAAGCGGGCCATTGTATTTCTTAACGCCCTTCTGATTGACCGAATCCTGTCGAACTTCCAGTTCAATTGTGTTCCGTTTGCGATTGAACACCAATGTGAGGGAGAACTTGGCATGGCCAGCTGTCCGAACCCATTGATCCATGAACACAGACATATCCTTGCCCGTGACGGTGAATATTGCCTTGATGAAGATATTTGTTGATATCAACAAATGATGCCACAATCCATTGCCGATCTTGGTGCCGGCGGCATTTGTGGCTAAAGCCAGTTGTTTGTTAAAGACCTGCAATAGAAGTTCCTGGCCAATTCGATCCTCCAACATTCGGATTACCAAATGAGCTTTGCGTCGCATCGCTTCGATGTACTTCGGAGAAACAGTGTGCAAGCTCTGAATAGGGAAGTAATGTGGAACTTCTTGTGATTTATTGGCCACATTTCCGGGATTTGTTGTAGAGACAGGCAGCGGAGCAGGCGGCTGGCTGCAATCAAGAATAATGCCTCCATATTGCTCCTCGTATCGAACTACTTCAGCCATTTCCTTCTGCACCCACTGACGGTATTCGTTGTTTCCGAAGCATTTCTTCGAATACAGCCCACACAGATACTCGGCAATGCCTTTTGCTAGCCAAGTATCAGAACACCGCTGAGTTGTTATAAAGCAGCCAAAGAACTGCTCGGCGATAGCCTTGGACATGGCCGTTCTAGTGACGTAAGTTTGATCAATAATAGCAATCGAGTGAAGTAAATGGGTTGAGACGATGCTTAAAGTCGCGTAGGCAGCGATGTCTACGTCACTTTCGTCTACAAACACTTGCTTGTAGCATGAGAAGGGATATCGTGTGGAGAGGGTTTCTTCGAAGAACTCGAATGCTTCATGCATGTAGCGCACGGAATTCTTTAGCAACGGCATCAGTTGCGGCAGGCAGAAGTGCGTCACCTCGTGCATGTGAGGGTCTACGTAGATTTCGAAAGGTCCAATGGCTAGGGCGATGTTTGGAGCACTAACGGGTGTTGTCAGGGAATAGTGAAAAGTTTTCCGTCTCAGATCTGGAGTCATCACTACTTCTACAAGTTCGCCACAAGACACAGCCGTAAGGGTCTTGTCCACAGTGAATTCCAACTTCCAGGTGCACGGATCAGCGAAACTGTCTACGCAGGGAAACCACAAACGAGTTGAATTCTCATGACCGTAGGTGAACATGTGAGCCGAGTTGGGTGCCGGTGGCTCGCCTTCAATTTCAGGTGGAATGACAAAGTGTATGCCACCCTTCGGGTTCTCGATGGAAAACTCAATCCCAATTCGGAGACCTCGGCCCTCTTGGATCATGTGAAAGCCCTCAGGCGGGACTTCAATAATGAGTTCACCAGCATTGAGATCGGGATTAGTTTTCTGGGCTGCGGTAAGGTGGTTTTTGGAGAACGTCTCCAACGAACGACTAGTTGAAATATTTGTTTTGAATTTCTCTACCCGCAATATTTGTGTAAATACTTACGTCTTAGTATCAGCCTGGCAGACATTCATAAACGGATCGAAGTAAACAAATTTCGCTTCGCATACATCGTTCAGAACAACCCGGTATATGCGACATTGTTGAGCATTCAATCGGATGATGTGGAGGTTCTCTTTCGCCGGAACGATGGTTAATTCCACGAAACCCTGAATAGTAGAATTTTTTAAAAGATTATTTAATCGTTTGTTGAATTGTACTTACGATGATGCTCCTCCGTTCAAAACTTATTCCAGTGAGGCTAACAATTTGATGAGCTGTATTGATGGAACAAAACAATTTGTAAAAGCTTGCTCTTTGAGGAGAGTTAGATATACTTATAATTTAAATGGGCGGGTTATTTCGGTTTTCACAGGTTTTTCCACTTTCATTTTGTGTAATTTTTGTATTTTATTTGATATTTTTAAAATAAATGAATTTATAAATCCATTTTTCTGCCCGTTTGCTTGTTTTGAGGCAAATGCATTTTTTATTTTTCAATTGGGTGACACTTTTTTGGCAAACATAGTTACAGTAAGGGCAGTAATAAATGGACGAACATTAAACTTAAGGTTGGAATTGCAATGATCTGTGAATGCATTCAGCATAGACTAATCCTTTCATGAATCGAGCAGTACTTAGAAAAATATTAATCCAATAGAGAGGGATTATCTATTTATTATTATTTATAGGTCTTAACACCAGCTAATACATTTTTAGGAACAAGTAATGATGTATTTTGATGAAGATTTTTTATAATATAAATTCCAGTTTGTACTGAGCATAAGAGGTAGATTGTTTTCGTTTGGTCGTGTGCTAATTGGGTTAAAAATGGGTTAAAACTTGACGTTTAGTTATATTTTGACATTTCGCATTAAATAAAACGTGTTAAGAATTAGACTAGCTGTGGAGCAGGTAAAAATATGACAGCAGTGGTTAAAAATGCATCCATTTTTAACCACAATTCATCCAATTTGCACACGGCCTTACTGTCAAATTACGAGCTAAGCATAATAGCTTAGCTGTGCAAGAAAAAAGACAACACAGTACAGCACAGCTTCATGAGAATTGTCAGAACAGTTTGGAACAGTTTAGAATGCTTAAGTGTTCTACCTAAAAGATGGAACAGAAAATTCTGTCCAAAACTGTTCCAAAATGTTCTTGACAGATTCCATGAAGACCAAATCGAATAGTTTGAACCGAAAACGTCTCAATGAGCACAAGAGCTGTACTTTTCTGTTAAAAACTGTACAGAACAGTATCACTGAATACACCTTAGGTGTCGACGAAAATGACAGCTTCAAATTTTTTTTAATTCAAGTGTATTTGAAAAAGGTTATTTATAAAGATTTATATCCGGAATTGGTACACAGAACTCTCTGATTCCGGATACCAATGAACGTACAAACACACTTTTTTCTTCTAATGGTTGTATGTCCATGTATTTGTGAAACCTTGAAGTCGAACGCAGATGTCACATTGTCATAAATGCCATTGTTTGTATTTTCATTATTTGTAGAGATGGCGGGTGGCGAACACTTGTTCATGCATACATATTTGCGTATGTAAATATAAACTGCATAAGGAACAAGTCTAAAGGCTAAATCACAAAGACGCTTCAGCTTCGGCTTCGTCTGCGTTACGATGCACCCGCTTTGCGTTTGCTTTGAATGACAGTTTGACAGTTCTCCCTCCATCACATCATCATCCTTCCAAAACAGCTTTGCCACTGTACTCTTTTTGATTTTTAAAAAACTTGGAAAATCTACTACCTACTACGCACCATCATGAATTTCTTCACATCTACTTCACTCAGAAAAAATTGAATTTGATTTTACTTGATATTTCTAAAATCATGTAGACATAGTTTTATGCCTTCAGTTTACAGTGAAAAATCGCATGCCTTTATCATATTTCTCCTATTTTCATTTGGAGAATATATAAGTGACATCGCAATAAAGTTTCGTTATATGCAAACAAACAAGCGGACACAGCTTACAAACACGAAATGTCAACCCATACAAATACGCAAAGAATGAATTACGTCCTTGTATTGAATTGTTTAATATTTCAGGCCGCGTGGGACTTTCGCTAAAATATTGGTTGAGTTTAGTATTTCAAGTTAATATTTAACACATTTTATGCACCATGAAGTCTCAAAATTAAATTGAAAATTTTAACACAATTCCAACACAATTCTTAATGTTCTTTTGATAAAAACTGTTTGTCTATCTGTGTGTCAATATATGCAAGGCCAATATAACATACAATATGCATGCAGCTGTTGAGCTGCCAGACAAAGCAAAAGTTCATAATATTTGAACTGGAGCTTCCGTTTGGAGTCACGTTACGTACGAAACGTGAGGTCGAAGCATTGAATTCCTATAGCTGAACTCGTAAACGTCAGGCGAAGCTGAAGCTGAAGCGCCTTTGTGATTCAGCCTTAATGAATTCATTTTCTCTTCAGATACGCTTCATTTAAATGTATGCTAGGTACTTGTACGAATCCACTTATATGAGCGATTTTTGAGTCGTAAATGAGTATGTATTTGAAAAGATTAAATTATTATCCACATAAATGAATGTATAATCGCTTGTGTGCTTCCATTTAAATGAAGGATTTTCGAGTCGAAAATAAATCATCAAAAAGGTTAAAAAATGTGGTTCGCTACCTACGAGTATGGACCTTAATCGGATCAATAATGTATTCCGGATTCTAATGTTTCCTTCACTTTAAGTTAATCATTTTCTAGTCATTTATGAAGAGAAATGTTTATTGGGTGTGTGCAAATGTGTACATGTATGCGTGTTTTTTTTTCTATTCAAAACAAGAACTGTCACGTTGTGCCAACTGAACGAATTCAAAATCGCTCGGAATTATTCCGAACAACCAAAAACGCTATAATGTCCTTTTCCATTGGTCGCACGAAGCATTGGTCGTACGAAGCATTCGGAAGAGTCGAGAAGTCTTCTGAAACCATTCCATTGGACTGACTTTGACAGACGGAATGCTTCTGAGAAGAGCAGAACTCTTCTGACAGAAGCGTCCGAAGAATGACACATACACCATAACCCGTTCCGTTGGAATTAGAAGAAGAAACGTCAAATAAGACCAATGGAAAACGACATAACTAAAGTTAAGCTTACGTTGTACATACATCGATATCGAAGAGAAACTTGGTCACTATTCGAACCAGAATGTGGTTGAGTCAATTGCACAACGCATCCTTTATAGCTTTATTTTTGGGAAAAAATGCAACCGTTAATTTTATTTTTCGAATATAAAAGTGACAATATTCGACATATTTCAATTCAAAAGTAAGAGCTTACATAATGTTGTATACCTAGGTACCTACGTAATATATATACATATATATTTTTTAATATTTCAGCTTCTATTCAGACTGTCAGTTTATTTTGAAAATTAATCAAACTATACATGGCCGAAGATGAAGCCCCACCAGCTCCAAAAAATTTTGAGGAGCTTTTCATAATATATTCGAACTATAGTATTAATCCCCTTGAAATAGAAAACGAGATATACGAATCAATTCGACTTACTCAAATAGATTATTGGCTGGCAAAAGCGGAACTGTTAAAGGTTGTTTTTTCAACAACTGAAACTGGCATGGCGTGGATGAAGTTTAAGTAAGGGTCTCATATAAAAGACATAACTTTTTCTCATAAATTTCAACCCAAAGAAAATGGAGATTGGATATCGATGAATTTCAAGAATTCCTGAAGGACATCTGTAGTGCAAAGAATCTGCATGTGGAAGAAATCATAGTGAGACTGACTGAAGTAGGTCCGCCAACAGTTGAAACTGATATTGTTGTCGTCAAATAACACCGATCTATATAAAAAAGCTTTAACTGAAGTCAAATAAAGGTCTTGTTCATTTTCAAATTTGGTTTTTATTCAATTTTTAATTTTAACAAAAAATCATTCAGAACAGTAAATAGCCTAGAATGCTCTTTCATCGGTTTCTTATTGGCTAAAGGAAATACGTAACGTAAAGCAAATATAAAAATAAAAGACTCGCCGTCAGAATTTTGATGTTGTTTTTTTTGGGATATACAATAATGAATAATATAAATAACAATTTTAACTTAAAATTGACAAGCTACGTACAGCACAAGGAACAATACTGTGGTGCACCATTATGTCGAAATATTACGAAGACTCATTTTTTCCGGGAGCTACTTCTTCTTTCTGGTCGCGCGGACGACGAGACTGTTGATAATGTCTTTCACTTGAGGATGGCCTCAAATATCTCACTTCTGAATCTTCACTGACAGCACTGCGTTGGGAGTGACGTTGCTGAGGAATCTCAACCGGTTCTCCTTGGTATTCGGGATGGTCTTTTATGTATTGATCATATGGAACTGGAACAGGGACAGGAACTGCTTGTACTGGATAACCAGCATCGACGAGTGCCTGGAATTCAGCTTGAGTGATTGGTTTACCATCTGGAGGTGGTAATTCTAGCTGTTTAGAAGCGCCTTGAACTTTTGTCTTTTGTGATGGCTGAAGGCCTGTGCTTTGAGACACAAAGATACTAGACTGTGAGGGAGCTGCTGATGTTACTAAAGGGGCGTATTGTTGGTACTCTTGTTGTTGTTGTTGGGTTGGAGCTTGTTGTTGAGAATGCTGGGGTTGTTCTTGTTGTTGCTGTTGTTCGCCGTAATAAAATTGAACTGGACCAACATTTTGCTTAGCTTGAGAGGATTTTGACTTGCTGGTGTGAAGTTTGACTCGATATTGGCCGCCAGATGATGATGATGATGATTTGCTTGATTTAGATGGAGCGGGAGATGATTCGATGAGATATTGTGGCTGAGAAGTTGAATAAGCCGAGGGAGGAGCGTATTTTTTGTGTTGCTGATGCTCTTGGTTGATGGTTGGTGCAGTTGGGGACGGTTGGAATCCGCTATATTGCACGATTGATGGGGAGTAATATTGACTAGCTTGACCCACTGTTGTGGATGGGGAAGCTGTTGTAGAATATGACTTTGGTTGTAAAAATGGTGACCGACCTGTGTGCAGAGCAGACGGACTTGAGTGACGGAAAGTCAGCGGTCTGTTTGAGGCCATCAGTTTTTCTAATTCTTTCTCGAAGGATGCTTCAGCCAGTGGATTGTTGGGAAGTGTCCTGTAGCTGACCGCCGAAGGTCCATGGTAAAAATTGACCGGTGCACTTTGGGTTGGCTGCTGAGTTTGTATTCTGATGTGCTGTTGTTGTTGTTGTTGTGGGAGGTATTGTGGCCCTTGATGATGGGGTCCGGCACGTGGAGCATAGCTAGGAAAGTCAGGTCCTTCCTCGAATTTCGATCGATAGTGTACCAAACCTTGTCGTTCTGAAGGTCTGATTTGTTGTGAACCTTGAGGATATGAAGCCCGCGATTGTGCCTCTTGCAAAGCTCTGGCTCGTAACTCCTCCTCAATCAGCTTCAGCAAGTGTTCTTCTTGAAGTGCTTGATATTGTGCAACCTCTTGTGGCTGTTGTTCTTGTTGCGGTTGGGCCGGTATGTATGCAGATGGTCGGAACTGACCATGGGCTGGGGTAAATTGGACTTGTGCTGCATGTGCTTGGGACTGCAATTGTTGTTGAGCATATTGTTCTTCGGCGTATTGTTGTAGTTGCACTGTCGAAGGCTTCTTAACAAGCGCATGTGATTTACCTTCTGCAATAGCCTTGCCTTGGTGATTGCGACTTGTGTCTTGCAGATAGGCATAGTGCTGAATCTATTTGAGAATTATTAAAAAAGAAAATTATATAAATTAAAGATCTCTACAGACAATGCGTGGGAAGAAAGTAGTATCGTTAAAGAAACAAAATAATTATACCCATTCTGGCTGATGTATGCTAATGGCTATGTGGATGGAGTCTTTCTTTAGCGATGGGAAACTACTTCTATCGATTCACACACAACATACTCGTAATTTTTGTGTTTGGCAATATTATAATTGCTGTTGAAAAGTATTACAATGTGACTTAATTTCCACCTTATGACAGTCATGGCCTGATGGATGTGAGTGTGCCATTCGCAAAAAATATTTCCCAATCTACGTTCCACGAACCATACGAGACAGGCAAGAAGGTGCTTGCTGCCTTCACATACTCGTAATTAATTACAGAAACGATGTGAAACGATGAATATTGTCATACTAGTTCTTTTGATTGCTCTTTCATTTGAAAAGATTTATTATTAAACAATTTACTTAATAGTTTTAGAGGTAGCTGAAACACGTCGACCGTTATAGAGTGGCTTTTGATCTTTTATGTAAAAATTAATAGTAATTTTTTTTTTTGTTTATTTGTTTTATACGTCTTTTAATTATCGGATCACTCAAAGGTGACCGGCCAAGAAACAGTTGTACGGAAAAAAAACAACGATTACATAAAAGACCGCATTGTTTCATTCGACTTAATTAGATCAGATATGCGAGTCATTAAAAGAAATAGACCTAAGTTGTGTGTCATTGGTATGCAAGGTGCGTTATACCTCTTTCGACCAATCAATTCAGTAGCATTTGGACTTTTTATTAAATAATTGATTCCGACATAGCCAAACATGCTTTTAATACAATTCATAAATAAATTCAAAGGCATATCTTATTGTTATTTGTTGATTGCTTGAGAAATAAAATTATGATTTGCTGAACGCAGTCTTGAATTTGATCTCGAAGCAAAAAAAAAGGATGTTCTTACAAGATCAACTGAACCTCAAATTCAAATGTCCTATCTTTGTCCTTTCCCTGTTCTTGAACACTCTTCAAAAGAAACAACGAGATCACTCCTGAGATTTGACATGAGTTTTTATTAAATAGTTCCGAAACACCAACAAGCCCCAGATACGGACGGAATTAATCTCGCTGCGGGGCGAGACGTAATGGTAGCAAGTACGCGATTCCCACACCCGATATCCACAAGGGAACATGGAAATCTCCTGACTAATCAACCGTCAACCAGATTGATCACATTGCGATCGACGCACGACACTTCTCTAGCATGCAAGATGTCCGCACATTCCGAGGTGCCAACATCGACTCGGACCACTACCTTGTTGTAGCCACGGTACGAATGCGGATATCCCGATCAAGGCCAACACGCGAAAATGCTAGGAGGAAATTCGACGTCAAACGGCTACAATCGCAAGAGATTGCTAGATCCTCTTCCAATCGTGTCTCCGAAAATCTCCTCAGAAGTCCTTTGCTGCCAGCACAATATATAGAGAACTAGTGGCAACACTGCCAAGCAGCCATCAGAGATGCCGCCTCTGAAGAGCTAGGGTTTACACGGCCACAACAACGAAACCCCTGGTTTGACGATGAGTGCCGGCGAGCAATGAGAAACAAGAGGCATACAAAGCGGCGTTGCAACTGCAACGAAGGACACTAGCAGCTCGTGAGCTCTACGAGCAGAAAAGGAGAGAGGAGCATAAACTTCTCAGAAAGAAAAAAAGAGGGAGGCATGAGGACCAAAAAGGTGAAACAAACCTCCAGGGCTTATACACCCCGAACTGAAGCCTGTAGAGACCATCATGGGAACATCGTAATAGAACCGCAGTCAGTGCTGAGGATATGGAAAACTCCTTTTCCAAGCTGTATAGTGGTGATGACGACCAAAACTCCGTCAGCAATACAGAACCATTCAATTTGGGTGCAGAAGGCCAACAACTCCACCCACCCCACATGGACGAAGTGAAGATAGCGATATCTAAACTCAAGTAGAGCAAAGCCACTGGAGCAGACGGGCTAGCCGCCGAACTGTCCAAAGCAGCAGGAGATGATTTGGTTAGGAGCATGCACCAGCTCATCTGCGAAATTTGGTCGGAGGAAAGCATGCCCGATAAAAAAAGGAGATCCCATGGACTGCAACTACAACTACAGAGGTATAAGACTACTTAACATCGCCTATAAGATCTTGTCTGCCGTGCTGTGTGAACGTTTGAAGCCCTTCGTCAACAACCTGGTAGGTCCTTATCAGTGTGGCTTCAGACCCGGAAAGTCCACCATCGATCAAATATTCACCCTACGGCAGATCTTGGAGAAGACCCAGGAACTTCAAATCGATACCTACCACCTTTTCATCGATTCAAGGCCGCGTATGACAGCGTCTATAGAGACCAACTATATAGAGCAATGTCTTGTTTTGGCATCCCAGAAAAACTCATCCGTCTGTATAAGATGACAATGGAAAATTCACTTTGTTCCATCATGGTCGGAAAAAACCTAACGGACGCTTTTGATGTCAAAAAAGGTTTTGGACAAGGCGATGCGTTGTCATGCGATTTCTTCAACACCTTTTTTAAAAAGATTATCCAAAGCTCTAATGTCAAAACTAAAGCAACTTAAGTGACACTTTACAAAACCCTCATCATCCCGGTCCTCATGTATGGTGCAGAGATATGGGCTATGACAACATCTGATGAAAACGCTTTGGGCTGCTTTCAGAGAAAAATTCTCCGAGTGATTTTTGGTCCTGTCTGCATTAATGGAGAATGGAGACGAAGATTCAACCAAGAACTGTACGAGCTGTACAGCGACAATGACCTAGCCAGAAAAGTAAAGGTCCAACGACTTAGATATGGTTGGGTCATGTTGAGCAAATGGAAAATAATGCTCCGGCTCGTAGAGTCTTCGAATCAAACCCGGTAAGACGTCGCAGAAGAGGAAGACCGCGACTAAGGTGGAGCACACAGGTGGTAGAGGACCTGAACCAACTTGGCGTGCGAAACTGGAGACAGCTAGCCAGGGACCGAGCTAGCTGGAGTAGTTTGTTGGGTGAGGCCATGGTCCGACCTGGACTGTAGCGCCACCATAAGTAAGTAAGTTTTATTAAATTGCATTTGACATTAATGATATTTGCACTCTATTCGAAAAAAACCCTTAAAATAGTAAGTATACGCCATAGTGTCTCGAATTTTCATTCACGAATTTCATCTCACCTTTGACTCAATGCCTTCTTCTCACGGTTCGAATTCAAATCATTAGATATTGCAAAATATGTTCAAATCAATTTTTTTTATAGCTTAAAGATAAATATCACCGCAAGATAATTATTATCCACAACAGAAATAATTTAGCACGTCAGTTATGTACACCACCTCCGCTTGCATAGGATGCAAAATGCAAGAAACAAACTAAAGGTGACTCATAAAAACAAGCGAGTTAATGAGAATAAAATATGAAAAACCAATGAAAAAATAAAAGACATCCGCTAGCTCAACGTTAAGGTTGATGCCAATGAGGCGGCGGCGTAGAAATTCCTCCGGTTACAGCATCTTGTCGCCCGCCAGCTCTCCAGCTGTTGAAATCGGAGAAGAAACGTGAACTTCAAGTCACGACAGCGACCTCTTGAATAATCTGTTTATATAATTTTTGTTTTGTTTTGCTCATCGTTTCTTTCTACAGTTGTGAGGTGACTTTATTTGGAAATTAACACATTAGATTGGGAGCTGGAATAACCTTTGTCTTTTCACTTTCATGTTTCCTTTCACACTTATCGTAATATCCTGTTATTTCTTATTGCACTGCACCAACATCCTACAAACAACCCGATACTAATTTTTACCAAGTGAATGTTTTTATTTGATTGCCCGATGATGAAAGGCAACCAAAAAACCGGATGTTATGATAGTCGACAAATTGGGAAAAAAAAATACTATCTCCGATTTGAATAATCGTTTACCTCTTGACTTTGCTCCAGTTGCGGTCCTAACGCTTGTAACTGCTGACTGTGTGGCCTACTTGTTGGCTGATAATTGCGCAATTGCTGATCGTGCGGCGACAATGGTCGGATTAGAAACTGATTCCGTTTGGGTCCATAAATAGTCTCCTGAGGTTGTTCAGGATCATCGTGTTTCTCATTCGAATATGATGCAGTATCACTCGAACCTATTTGTCGTTTATCTTTCGATTCGGATGCTTTTGTTTTCGTGATGTCCACGTCGGGAGTTACTTTTGATTTGTCTTCCTTTTTATCGACACCATGGGCACTGAGGATGCCTGAAAAACAGTTAAGTATAGAATGAGATATATTTGAAGTAAAATATGCAGATATTAGCTAACACTCAAAACGAGCGTTCGATTATAAATCACTTTAAAAATTTCTCTTATGATTAATGGAATCCATTATGAACTCGACGATTTTTAACAACTGATAAGCCTGTAAGTTAGAGTTTTAAAATAACATTTATAATTTTAAACTGTATTGGAATATGGAAATCCGAAAAAAAGCAAGACCGTTAATTTATGAGACAAATTGTGTTACGAAATCGATATTTGACCTGCTAAAATGAAGGTTTTAAAGAAACTCATGTCACATATGAAAATACATATTTAAGTTTATTTGTGTTTTAATGTCATGATTTTGATGGCAAAATTTGAGATATCAAAGCGTAAAAGATTTCAAAAAGGCGGAAAAGGTTAAAAAATGAATGAAGAATCAACCCTTTTGTAATGCAAAACAGACCTTTAAAGCGGTTTAATGAAAACCTTCACACTTGACATTTAGGAATCAGGGCACTATGAGAGGAAATAAATTGTTTATGTATGACTTCGCAAACACATGTGTGAGTATCTAAGGGCAAACATTTCACGTTTATGTGATCCACCTTAGCGGCTGAAACACAAACACGCTATAGCTTCGGCTTCGTTTACGTTACAATGAACTTGTTTCGAGTTTCATCATCATCATGCCTCCAAAAACAAATGAATTAAGTTTGTGTCCTTTTTTTGAGCTGTCAGAAAAAGCAAAATCTCAGCATATTTAAACTAGAGCTTCCGTTTGGAGTCACGTTACGTAACATTCAGTACGAAACTTCATTGTGATAGCACGCATTGAATTCCTATGGCTGAACTCGTAAACGTCAGGCAAAGCCGAAGCTTAATCGCGTTTGTGGTTCAGCCTCAAGTTATGAAGAATTAAGCCCATTCTAGAATCTTTGTGTTTTTGGGAAATTTTATTGATGCAATGTCCAGTAGATAATTGTGATAGCGAAATTGCAATTTAAAAAAAAATATTTAAAGCTGACAACATAAGCTGCTTCAGTGTTAGCGTTCAGTGACGTATAAAGTTGAAGCATGGGAATTACTAACAACTTAACACAAAGCAGCTTATTTGTTGCTCAATCTTCAAAATAAATTTGACATATATGTCCAAGAATCCCGTAACATAATCGTAACGCTTAGCAAAAGTTAAAAATTTAAATTATTTTCTATTTTTTGATATGGATGTGCTCAGTGACATGTTTTCTTTTTTGTCTGTATCGAGATTAACATTTAATATGACAGAATCATAAGGGTTGTCGGTTATGTTTTTAAATGATTGAAAACAAACTCTTGTTGAACCAGCTGATTACTATAATGACAGATGCCAGTCAAAGTTCAATCCGAGCCAGCGCTATCACAAAAGCAGCTGTTTTCCGCTCAAGCTAAAAAAAAAACTGTTGAGACATCCACGTCTATCCTTTTTTTACTGATGAGTTTAAAAAAAAAAAACAAAGAGGTCTCAAAACATAAAACATTCATAATTTTATAATTATACTAACTGACCCTGCAGACTTCGTACTGCCTCGTTCGATAAATAAAAGTTCTAGGCTTTGGTATTTCGGTACTACTCCACCCGCTACCCTCTACCCGTTAACCCACCACCCTCTACCCGCTTTGCGCTACCCCAGTAGCCGATACCCGCTATGTCTACCCATACCAGCTACACCGTTACCCCACTTCCCACTACCCATTACCCACAAACCGTCATCTCGCTTACCGTTATACCACCACCCCACTACCATTACCGACCTCTACCCCGCATTAGCATGGCATTGTTTGCTTTAGTTTATTTATCTTTTATTATTAACCTACCTTTCACAATAATAAGCTTCAATGTCACTATCACTACTGCGATCATTAAAAATTGGGGTAAGTGGTAGGTAGTTGAAAATTAAGGATGAATTATTTCTTAATGCCACCATACAAAAATTGTAAAAAAAACTACCCAAAAATGCCAAAACAAAATATGTGGATGAGCCTTCCTTAACAATTAGCGGTATAAAAAATAGATATGAACCTATTACCTACTGAATACACATAAACAAAATTTCATCAAAATCAGTTAAGCCGTTTCGGAGGAGTACGACCACAAAAACCGTGACAGAAAAAAGATAGTCTTTTCTAAATTAACTGGACTGTCAGATAAACTTGGCTCAAAATAAAAACCAAAAATATTTAAGAATCGGAAGTACATATATTTTTTGCATTAAAGTGAGAATTTTTTGTACATTTTCACTTGAAAATGTTTTCTGAGAGATTTAATTTTTTTTTTAAATTGCTTTATGGGAATCGAAATTTCACCGCTTTAGAAAATTCCGACAATACCACCCATGAATGTTGATAATCTTCAGAGGTTCTCCCATAACTTCTAACTTTCTGGTTTAAAGTCAATCGAATTAACGACTAAAAATCGAAACATAAACGCATACGACACAGACGGTTGGCGAAAGATCTATTTGAAAAAAATATAAAACTTGCCGTATTCAGTTTAACGCAAGAAGTTTCACAGTTAAAAAAAGGGGGTATTAGGTCTGTTCTTTTACTCCCTAAAACCCCCGAAAACTCACTAAAACTCAAAAACTGTCACAATTTTCTGTTCGTTTACTAACGTTTTTGTTACATTCTGTCACTTTTGAAGGAGAAAAACACGCAAACATTTCTTGTGGGAGTGTTGTGAGTTCTGTCAAAACTGGAGAATTTTGTTGTTGTTAAAAATAATTTTGTATGAATTTGTGTGATTATTGCTGTCACAAAATTTCATCCCCACACCTCGAAATTTGACAGTTTTCACAAAACTCAAAAAAAAAGACGGACCTGTTATATTGTACCCTTATTATCTGTTTTTTATTAAATAAAAATCAAGTTCCATCTTCAAAACCTCCAATCAGGATACTCCATCGACATTCTAGAAATTAGATGAACCGAAATCTTAAAATACTTAAAACTAACTAGAATACCCCTGATTAAATAGTTCTAATTAAACTATTAAGTGAGTTTAACCCACTTAAGACCGACCCCTTAAAAATGTAGACGATGTAAAATCCTTTTAAAGACTAGAATTCCATACAAAAATTGGTTGTCAAATAATTTTTAAAATGTTTCAGAAAATTGGGTTTAATCCTATTATTTATTTTCGACAAACTATTTGAAATTCATGACAGGAGACTAAAAATGTCTGCTTGCACCTATTGATATATATTCCGAGGAATTTGCAAAATCTGTCACCAATTTATGTGTTGAGAATTTAAAAATCAATTAAAAACCATATTTTAAAACGCGAAGACAAATTTCACAGAAACTCACCAATTAATAAGCAGCAAACTAACAACGCTGTCTTCATATTGCTAGTTGAATTCCACTTTTTATTTTTAAAAGAATAATTAAAAATTAAGATTTACTACGTTAAAAAATTAAAATATCTTTTTCGAGTATCTTAGAACTCCTAGCACATTTTATTTCTTGTTTGCTTGTGATGTCCTTTTTATTTACATTTGTATGTATCCTTGTTGACAGTGTTGTTATACAACCTTTTTTATTCACACAAATTTATTAACTTTAAAATTAATAAGCAAGATAAAAAAATATATAAAACACTTAACGATAAACCGATAGAAAAAAAAAGTCGTTTCAGCAGCAATACAATTCAAGATTTCAACAGCTCATTCACGGTATTCGAAGACGGACAATTTAAGTGGAATAAATTTTCCGGACGACACAAGGTATAGCCAAAAGAGACAACGACGACGACGACGGATACTCTATAAGCGGCTCCAAACACGATTCTGTGGCATGAATCTATTTTGCACTTGCATTTATAAAAACTCCACATCGATGAGACCTTTTCGTTTGATTCAGTTTTGTGTTGTGTGTTTTCCTGACTTTTGTTTTTGTTTCTTTTCATTTTTTTTTTTTTTGCTAAACACACATTTTTTTCTATACCTATCTGTTTCTCATACTGAATCTGAAAGAGAAAGGCCATCATCTATTTGGCATGACTGTTTGATGGTGATGCACTAGCAGTAGCGGTGTTTACTGCTAGAAGAGTGGAATTGGAGTTCTTCCATTCAAAAGCTAAACAAAAACAAACATTTGGATGGAGATGGTCGATGCACAGAAGTGAAGAGGTGGTGGGCATGGACATTGTCTTTTTGAATTTCCATTATTTTTTTTGTATATTTGGTTTCGTTTTTTTCGGTCTAATGTAAATCTACAGTCACCAAGAAGTCGTTGCCGCCACTGAACCCGTCTTGTAATGTTTGAATACATATTCCATAGCCAATAGATTTTCCAACGAAGATTCGGTAAATGAAGATTAATGTGACCAGGTCTTGAAGTGCTTCGAAGTTTAGCTTCGCAATAAGGCATAATCTTGTCGACATAGAATTGGACACAGTTTTCGGACTTTTTGTAAATTCTACATTGACTTCTAGTTGGCTTGCAGAATTCCTATTCTTTTCAGTATGTTCCATTGCCTGTTTGAAGTTGTCAAGGCTATTTAATGAAGCCCTGGTAGGTGTTTAATTGGCTTTGGAACTACAAGAAGAAGAACCAGCCAAATAACCTATCAACGAACTCCTGTAGTCTATGTTGCATTGTCTGATTTCGTTATTTCGAGACAGAGCAAGGAAATAAAATCACTTTTGAGTTGAGTAAACGAAGAAGACGATGTAGTTCATCGCGTGTTGGTATTTTTACCTAAGCTCTTTGGAGGATTTAGAAGTTGTAAATTATCATGTCGAATGCTGTGTGATTTTGGACTTTGTGTAACCCAATGATTGCATGTGACAGGACAGGTATAGTCTGTTGCATAAATTGAGATCTGAATTGCTGGTGGAAAAAGTAATTTATTTGGGAATTGACAGGTGGTGGCAACGGCAGTGGCGAAACAAGTCGACCTTAACATTTAGTTTTGACACCTCCAACTTCCATTCCAATATGAGTAGAGTACCTCTGATGCGGATCAATGATGAAGTGCGGTTTGCATTGTGTACCTAACCTACTCAAGCAAATTTACTTGCAGTTGATGTGTTGATGTTATAACTTATAAGAGGTTTCGTCAATATTTTTTGACATGATTAAGATGATGATGATACTTCAATTCAACCCTCTGCGAAAAGTTCGTACTGCAGTTTGTGGACTCAAAAAATTCAACAACCTTAAAAAGTGAATCAACATTGTCGTATTCCATCGATACTCTAGGTATCCATGTTATCTGTCATCTTTTACATAAAACATGACATGTATTGAAAATTATTAATCCATATTTATGTTACAAACAGATAATTTAGTTTTCGTGAGATCCGCTTCCCCATGAAATTCCGATGTACCTTCATATCTCAATCAATTAAATCTAGAGCTTTTATTTATTGTGCAATGAATGATCTTTTTTAACCATTGCTGGTGCTGCCATGTATGAAAAAGTATTTCTTTTAATTTCCTAGCTTCAAGCAATGGGAGATTCTGAAGGTCTTTGGTGAGTTTAAATTGTGTATTTTGTCGGAGCAACAATCCACCTGGCGGCGGATGTCTATAACTATACTTACCAAGTTGAAGTTGGTTGAAAATAAATCTTTAAGAAAAACTTTTTGTTTTTTAAATGAAAATGACAGTAGATATACACTGCAAAGAATAATGATGCCTGGGACTTTTTGTTTTGGCATGCAACAAATTGGGTGGCGGAATACAGTAAGCGGAAAAATCTTAAATGATTTATTGTTGGTTGTTGGTACTTTTAGAGCTTTTCTCATGTTAAAAGGTTTTTGGTTGAGTTTGATGAAGGGAAACATGGTGGTTTGAATGGAGTTTTCTTGTTGTCCCTAATTTGTTTGGCAGCATTTAATACGGAAGTAATAAAGTGATCTTGTTTGTATTTTAATGCATTTGTTGATATGTATTGTTTGCAACATTTATTTATATACCTACATAAAATCATACACTGAACAGTCAATGTAAAAACAATAACTTGTTGAAGTGCCATTTCATCTTAACAACCGCTTGTTTTGAATCTTCAACATTTTCAATTTCTTATAAAAACCAGGAACCAGGTTAGGATAGGATATGCTCTCAGGCTATTAGTGAAACTAACCAAGCGGAACTTGGTGACATCGGATATGAAAACTATCTGAATCTGTTCAAAGAAGTCATTTAGCATTATGTTTTTCATTGTTTGATAGAAATAAATGTAAAATTTATATGAGGCTTAATGGAAAGGCAAAACGACTTTGCCACTAAAAATTCACATAATGCTTTTCTGTTAAAGTGAAAAGACAACTCTGCCTTATTATAGTAAAGGTATTCGAAAGGCGAAGTTTTTTTTCAGTTAAATAATTTGTTTATATTTAAAGGGTTTAAGTACCTTTGTTTTCGACAAGGATTTAAACGTACCCTTGGGCAAGACATTAAAAAAAAAACACACAAATCTAGCAAAATGAGCTGGTGACGGACCCATGTTTGTTTAAGAAATTTTAACTTAAAAACATCCCAGATACAAAACTGATTTAACCCAATAATTTCCACATTTGAAATCAAACGCATATAAAAACAGATTGGCGGACGAAATTGCAGGTCCTACACAGTGGTGTTTTAAACGTTGAGAGCGCCGTAGACAAGCATCTCATCGGCGCCCCTATTTTAGAAATGACTCGTACTATAGTTTGACCGAAACTGCTGTACCGCGTGGTTTTAAGAGTTGGCGAGCCGATTTGTCAAGTCGAATTGGCGAACTGAGTTGACTCCGTAAGTGGAATCGCTCAGGACCGAATTTTATTTCAACATAAGTGGTAAGTGAGATGCGAGGTCATAACTTTCTTCTTTAACAACAACGTATGAACTAGCATTATGTTCCACTTCATCAAATCACTGCGCCCTTTATACCCTCGCGCCCCTAGGCACATGCCTACTTTGCCTTAAGGATAATACGTTACTGATTCTATATTTTTGACGTTTTTTGTATCATGCTTGTTTGAAGTATCGTAACGTTGCTTTTCATTGTTATTTTTTTGTTAACGTTTCTTCTTCTATCTATGGAACAATTTCCTGTTTTCAAGCTTTATTTTTGGTGTTTTTTTTTTATTTTTTTCATAGACGTTTTGACAGCTATCTGGATACAGGTATCTGTCTCGTCCAAAAAGATATACCATTTACGGGTATCTTAGATAGCCTATCCTATAGGTGTTTGAACGCAGCCATTTTCGACTCTTTACCTTTCGACAACTGTCGTTTTCCATTGGCAGTCCAGAAGTATTCGGAAGAATCCAGAAGCCTTCTGAAACCATTCCATTGGACTAACTTTGACAGACGGAATGCTTCTGAGAAGAGCAGAACTCTTCCGTTTTGAAAACAGAAGCGTCCGAAGAATGACACATACACCATAACCCGTTCCATTGGAGGTAGAAGAAGAAACGTCAAAAAAAGACCAATGGAAAACGACATAAGATTTCATCTGTCATTCATCGGACGTGGAGGGCAGACAAAAGCTGGATTTGCATACAATTTGATCTTTTTTTTGCAATTTCTCTTAACATTTCAATAAATAAAATATCTAATGAATTTTTTGTATTCAGAAAATTGAGATTTTAGTGTACGGGATTGGATGCAGAAAAAGGGAACGGAGTACATCGAAAACCAAAAACTCAGCACGTAGAAGGCATTTTTTTTTACACCAACAACAAACAAAGAGGATAAGAAACTAAACTACGCATTAACTTTAATAGATATGTAAATTTTTTGATTCAGGAATAGCTACGTACATATATGTTTTATATTTCTTGTTTAATCATGATGACATATGACGTCATATCGTTTGACGTTTCTTTTCAGTACTCTATTGCAACCATTGAATAAGAAGTACAGGAAGCGGTGTTAGCTACATGTACAGTGTACGTGAGTGAAGCAACAAAAATGTCTGATGATGTCCATTTTAAGGGTATGTGCTGTCAATTTTTGGGGTATGTGCTGTCAAACTTTGACTGTGTTGTCAGTCGAGTTCAGGGCTGTATTATTTCTGTTCGTGATGGTAAGGCGCTGCAATTCGTTGAGTTCCCGTAGAGTGCACGGTTGTTTTGGATAGTTCTTCCATCGTGTTTCGATACGTTTTCATTTGACGGTGGTATTACAATAGGCGTAATTAACGTGATGAATTCCGGATGAAAAATCAAGAAAATATACTGGAAAATAAAAAAATTAATCATTAAAAACCGTGCAGTGCACCTTTGGTGTTAAAACAGCATGCTTCCTAAAAAAAAGAATTGAGATTGAAAAAAAAAGTTGAAGCAAAATCGATGAAATCTTGATTTAATCAGATTTCGCTTGGCGCTCCTGAGATTAACCATTCAACTGCAGACCAGCCCTGTTGTAATGCGTTTGTGTTTGTGAAACTCACACTACTTAGAAAAATGCTTCAATTCTTGTTCATAAGACCCCTTCCTGTACTTCTTATTCAATGATTGCAACATGTTAACTGTTAAATGTTATTGTTCACACTTTGTTACAAAATGTTGTGTTACAAATATCTACACCATCTGATGACGACGATGACGATGAAGATCAGAGACAAAAGGAGATCGGAAACTGACTTACGTTTTACCCTCCGATTAAATGAGAAAAAACAGCAACAACAATTAGATGGCTGGCTCAAGTTTACTAAGATAGTATTGGTAAAAACACGCATACTCTTGCAGTAAGCTTGAACCATAGCTTGTACGTATTGTCATTTTGACAGCTTGGTTTCCCATCTCCCTTTTAAACTCATGATGAAGATGAAATTAACTAACTTAACATCTTAAAAACATCCATTTATCTTTAATTAATTTTAGCAGTCAACATTTTCAAAGGACTGAAAATTAAAATATTGATTAAATTTAATTTGACTTTAAGCGTTTTTTTCCATCCCGAACCGTTCCGAACGATTGTGATATCGTTCACTTGGCATAAGATGACAGTTCTTGTTGTAAAAAAAACAAACAAAAACGATTCCGAATTTAAAGTCGGAATCAAAAACAGAATCACGCATACATGGATTTGCTAATCAAAATTTAACCAAACATCAAGTTTTAACCAATTTTTAACTCAATTCACACACGGCCTAAAAACAATGTCATGTCATCTGCAAACATATATTGTCATTCAACCATTTGAAGTAAAAAAAAGTGTTATCCAGAATCAGACAGTTCTGTGTAGAAATTCCGAATTACCAACAAAAAAAAAAAAAACGCTATTATCTTTTGACATTTTGTTTTCTTGATGTATTTATGATTTTTCGGATGATTCGGTTTTCAAAACGAAAGAGTTCCTCAGAAACATTCCGTCTGTCAAAGTCATTCCACTGGAAAGGTTTAAGAAGATTTCTGGACTCTTTCGAATGCTTCTAGACGTCAAATGGCTATAGAAAAATCGTAGGTTATTTTTTGTTTATCAAAACTAAACACGAATCAAATAGATGTTTTTGCATTTTAATGCAAAATGCATTTTTAATTCTGCATAAATTTTGAAGAATTAGCCAAACCCATACTTCCTTGTTCAATTAGAGGCTTTACTTGCAAAAGATAAACCACAAGGAAGATGAATTTATCATGACGAGAACAGATGGGACAAAATATAATGCAGTCACATGCAACATACATGCATTAGACAGAAAAGAGCTATCTTAAAACAGGAAAACAGAAATACATTGCACAAGTCTGTTGCACTAATGGCTTTACGGTTTGTTAACTGCATATTTATGGCATAAAAAGGTGTCTCAAAGATGAGAAAACCAACCTTCAACAAAACTTTAGTCTTGAACTTCACTTTCGCCATATGCATATTGCCATTCTGCATATTTGAATTGTTTGTTTTTATAAACATGTCTATCAGAGCATAAGTAACAAAATTGCATATTTAAACATCGCTTATAGCTTGATACTTATCTGAGAAGGAGAAGCAAAACGTCCTCAAAGCAGAAAAAAAAACTCCACTTATGTAAACGATAATGGCGAGATGAACCACCTTGGCATTTAGGATCTGTACAAAAAAAACTCACAATAAAAACAACTTTACTGCAAGATGGAACATGAGAAGATTTACTCTGATGTTGCAGAAACAAAAACCTGACAGTAACGTCAAACACTCTAATTGCTTGCAATAGCATCTATTAGTAAACAATGCGGCTATAAATCCTAAAGAAAACATCTCTAAGATGTATGTAAATCAGATTTTTTTATGTCTGCAACCACTTGATACTCTTCATCAGATGTCATCATTCCTTTATGCCGCAGTCATAACAAAATGAATGATGAGTTCGTTTATTGTGGAAAACAATGCGTACAAAAGTGAAAGTCTTTCCTCAAGTGGTGTCCCCGTATGACAACCACCATTCGTACATTTTTTTGCTTTGCGTTTGCGTCCTCGTTGGAATTATTTAATAATGTCCAAAGAAAAACGGCTAGATGATTATTTTATTTGAATTCAAAGCTTTAAACGGTCGTTTTGGTTGGTTACATGAGCTGAATTATTCACTTTCCTTTGAATAAGGTGCGATTATATCTAATAGAGTTACGAGTCTTGTGGTATGAACAAAATTAAAGTCGAGTCGTTGATTCTAAAGGCCAAAACCACAGTAAGTAGCATAGCTTAGCTATATGAGTACATGGATGGCATCGCGTCATACCAACAGCAGATTTATACATAACGCGCAGCCACATTGATAATAATAATGTCCAGAGACTGCAGTCGAATGCACAAAACCAGAAATGTTGTTTGAGGCTTCATTTGTCTATCTACATATATATGCAATTGTCTCTATTGCGCGCGTGGTTGCATAATTCCATCAACAAGAATTGAGTTTACCAGCAAAAAAAGATGTAACTATACAGAAAACAAGAAGACACGATCATCAATTGCAAATAAAATGCATGCAATGTTGAAGCGGAATAAATCGACGATGGGTTGTCTTTGATGTTCTTGGAGTTTGAGGGAGTTATGGGAGAAGCTTTTGAATTGAAATAAAAAAATAAAAATAAATATAATAACAATCATGGGCTGAACAAGTAAGAAGGTGTAAGAATCATGTTCGCAGAAACGGGCTCATGGTCAAGTTTGTGAATTGTTGGTCTTTAGTTATACCTTACTTACTTACTTACTTAAGGTGGCGCTACAGTCCGGGGTGGACTTGGGCCTCAACCAACAAACCTCTCCAGCCAGCTCGGTCCCTAGCTAGCTGTGTCCAGTTTCGCACGCCGAGTTGGTTGAGGTCGTCTTCAACTTGCACGCGCCATCTGAGCCTTGGTCTTCCTTTACTGCGCCTTCCCTCTGGGGAGGATTCGAAGACTTTACGGGCCGGAGTTATCACGTGACCAAGTTCGTCGTTAAATCTCCTCCTCCTTTCACCGTTTATGCAGACAGGACCATAGATCTTCCGTAGAACTTTTCTCGAACCGGCCTAGGGCGCTCTCATCCGTTTTTGACAGGGTCCATGCTTCTGCACCATATAGCAGGACGGGGATGATGAGGGTCTTATAGAGCGTCACCTTAGTTGTTCGGGAGAGGGCTTTACTACTCAATTGCTTGCTTAGCCCGAAGAAACAGCGATTAGCAAGTAATTCTTCGTCTGATCTCGGCGCTGATGTCGTTGTCCGTGTTGATAGCGGAGCCAAGGTATACAAAGTCCCTAACTACCTCGAAATTATATGCGTCTATCGTGACGTTTTGTCCAAGACGTCGATGTTGGGTGTCCTTTCTCGATGACAGCATATACTTTGTTTTGCCCTCATTGACCGCTAAACCCATTTTTTCAGCTCTGTCTGTATACTCGCAAAAGCACTGTTGACATCACGCTGCGTTCTCCCAATGATATCAATGTCATCAGCGTACGCGAGTAGTTGCACAGACTTCTGGAAGATAGTGCCTCTAGTGTTGACGTGGGAGTTCTGCACTATTCGTTCCAATATGATGTTAAAGAAGTCGCATGACAGTGCATCACCTTGTCTAAAGCCTTTTTTGACATCGAAGGCGTCGGTGAGGTCGTTACCGACTTTAATGGAGCAGCGCGAGTTCTCCATTGTCATCCTGCTCAGACGAATGAGTTTTGTAGGGATGCCAAAACTGGACATGGCTTTATACAGTTCTTCTCTATAGATGCTGTCATACGCGGCCTTAAAATCGATAAAAAGATGGTAGGTGTCGATTTGGAGTTCTTGAGTTTTTTCCAGGATCTGCCGTAATGTGAATATTTGATCGATGGTGGACTTTCCTGGTCTAAAGCCACACTGATATGGACCTATCAGTTTGTTGACAAACGGCTTCAGGCGTTCACATAGTACTGCAGAAAAGATCTTATAGGCGATGTTTAGGAGGCTGATGCCTCTGTAGTTGGTGCAGTTTAGAGGGTCTCCTTTCTTCAGGATCGGGCAAACAATGCTGAGGTTCCATTCATCGGGCATGCTCTCTTCCGACCATATTCTGCAGATGAGTTGGTGCATGCTCCTTACCAAGTCATCACCCGCTGCGTTGAAGAGTTCAGCAGTGATGCCATCAGCTCCCGCGGCTTTGTTGTTTTTAAGCTTAGATATTGCTATCTTCACTTCTTCAGTCAAGTAGACGGAAATCTTGGCTTGCGTCGTCTTCATTGAATGGTTCATTCAGCCTGACAGCGGAATTCAAACGCTATTATACCGCGTCAATTTATTCGTAAGTCTCCATTGGAACTATTCAGGACTATTTCTTAAAAAACTTAATTGAACTTAAAATTGACGTTGCCAATATAACCGTATCCGATCGGAGCAAAATTCCTTCTGATTCGTTCAATTTCTAAGAATTTTCAAGCAGCTGCACCATATCCTTTTCGACAGATCAACCGTAGACATCTACGAAAAAATTTTAAATTTGCGTAGGAATTTCAAACTGAGAGCGACGTCATGCGATGCATAGCGATTATAGCGAAAAGAGGTGTCGGTGTACATTGGTCTTAAATTCTTGAACATTGTAATGACTGGGAAAGACAGAGTGTGGAAGAGAGTTCCACATTCGCGTAGTACGGCTAAAAAATGATTTTCTTTACTTGAGATTACGTCCGAAGTTGAGCTTGAGGGTAAACTGATGGGCATTCCTAGAAGCGCGAGTATTACGGGCGAATTATTTGAGGGGAGGAATGCAACTGGCTATTTCACTAGAGCAATTACAGTAGCGATAGAACAAGGAGAGACACGCTACGTTACGGCGGTGATCTAAAGGCGTGAATGCGTCAGTGATCTCTCTATCACCAATCATTCTTACAGCTCTTTTTTGTATTCCATCCAAAAGGCTTAAGTTAGTAGCTGGAGCACCAGCCCAAAGGTGGGAATTGTACTCAATCTTTGGACGGATATAGGTTTTATAGATAATAGCCAGATCAGATGGGGAGAAGTATTTCTTGCATCACCTTAAGAAACCCAAACATCTTGCGGCATTTTTGGCGACATCGTGTATGTGCTCGGTCCACAAGAGGTGGTCAGTGATGCACATACCGAGAATCTCGAGGTGTTCGGCCTTATTGATGCAAGGGGGGTATATCTCGCTTCAACGATACAAGACAGCATTGAGTTTTCGAAGCATTAAACTCTACAAGGTTTTTAATTTCTCATTGTACAATGCTGTTTAAGTCAGAGTTTAATGAGCTTATCATTTTTTGCCGTTGCAGTTCCACATCCGAGGAGGAGGGATGTGAATCTGGAAACGAATATGAGAAGCTAGGGGTACTATCGTCAGCGAAACAATTTATTGGATTAGAAGTAACAGACAAGAGATCATTAATAAAAACGATAAAGAGGGTTGGAGACAAAACGGAGCCCTGGGGCACACCAGCATTTATAATGTGGGTTTCAGACTTGAATCCGTCCAATACAACTTGTATTGAACGGTTCGAAAGAAAGTTTCTAATCCATCGAAGAAGGGATTCATCGATACCCAAGGCACGCATTTTCGATAAAAGAGCAAGATGCCAGACTTTATCAAATGCCTTCGAAATATTAAGTGCAACAATCTTGCTTTCTCCAAAACGATATAAAGATTTGTTACACTGTTCGGTGGGATAAACCATCAAATCACCAGTGGACCTGTTGCTGCGAAAGCCGTACTTCCGGTCATTAAGAAGTTTTCGGTCTTCGAGATATTTCTTGAGCTGATGGTTAATCAGCGTTTCCATGACCTTAGAAAGAAGGGACGTAAGTGCAATGGGACGATAATTGGAGAGAGAAGACGATTCGCCTTTTTTTGGGATTAGCTGGACAAATCCTGTTTTCCAACTGCTCGGAACGAGCCCAGAAGAGTAGGATAGCTGAAAAAAGCTAACGCAAGGGTTTTGCCAGCGTGGAAGAACACCTCCTCAGAACAATAGCGGGGATACCATCCGGACCAGACAGATCTTCTATCCAACCAAGCAGAGAACCAATCTTGATAGTATTGGTCGTTCCATATACAAAGCAAGGAAATGCGTCGGTACATGTCTTTATTTTATTTACGATTCGGGTACCGTGAAGGAAATCAAGCTTCCGATCGAACGTTTGCTTCGAGAATTCTCTGACCAGGTACGGTAATAAGACTGATTTACCAAGAAGTGTTTTACAATTTTGCAATATTGCACATCGTTATAAAAAAAAAAACTTAATATAAACGATTTTACAATCCGTTAACGATTCGACACTCACACTCTTGATTCACTTCCTTTTTCATAACCTTTGATTTTCATGAGCACCCATAATTATACGCCTTCTCTTCCAAACCTCATGCGCTGTTAAAGTTTTCACACTGATTGGGTTGGGTGATTTTTTTAAATCGACACGAAGCCTTAAGACATTCCTTTAGTTGAATTGAAAATAATAGCGAGCACCGACGAGCCTTCCAGATACAACAAAATGGAACTCAAATCGTTAGGAAATTGAATATAATAGTCGGTATCTCTGTCCATGAACGCAAAAGAGCTCTTGAACTTGTTTTAAATTAAATCAAAGACTTATACACTTTCTTTGCCAATGGTACTATTGCAACATTTTATTAAAACACATCTAAATTATCGCTGCTTTGAATTCAATGCTCCGGCTCGAGCTTCAACTCCATCATCAACCTGAACAAACAAAGATCAATGCCATAAAAAAAGTATTTAGTTGTAATTAATTATATTATCAAATGTTTTATGTGAACGTGCTCTAGCGCAAGCGGATCAGCAGCTCAGCATCAGTTCACTGCTTCTGTATAATCAGTCGTTGTTATAAAGTGTATAATCATTGTATCCTCAAAGGAGAAGACAGAAACAAATAATGACGTCTAAAGTGTGCTTTTTTTGTTTAAACTCGAGTGCAATGCGGAAGGGGCATTAAAAATTGAATAACACTCGAATCTTGGAACTGTCAAATCGACTAACAATCGAGAGCGATGCAGTTCCCTTTCGTGATAGTTTTCATTTATTTTTGTTTTTCTATGCGACTTTGTCTTGGGAGAAAATGAAACTTCACATTTCATTTTTTGATGCACGGAATTATCGTTGTTTTTTTTTTTCTTTTGCGGTGAAATTTATTTTCCGTCTTCTCGATTTTGATGAATGTGGGATGCTAAGCTGATTTGATCGGTTGCAAATTTTGAGATCCTTTGGGATTTAGTTTTATAATGATGTATTC
Organism: Sphaerophoria rueppellii; assembly: GCA_920937365.1. Classification (NCBI taxonomy): domain Eukaryota; kingdom Metazoa; phylum Arthropoda; class Insecta; order Diptera; family Syrphidae; genus Sphaerophoria; species Sphaerophoria rueppellii. The sequence goes on along the minus strand of CAKKXW010000001.1, from coordinate 108,831,896 downwards.
AAGAAAAGCGAATAAATCAGAATTGTGAAATAAAGACGAGAAGACTTTTTGATTTACCTTTGATGATTCCGATCCCGACTTTGTGTAGGTACGATGAGTTATGATCGATTGTAAACAATAGCCTTATATTGTAAAAGACATTTTTTGGCGAAAACCGTTAATTCGGCTATTCCACAGATACTCATAGACTCACACAAAAAAAAGAAGGAAATCACAAAATTAATTTAGTCTTTTGTACATGTAGGTCTCTCTAAACAACAAACTGAAACAAAATGTTGTCGCTCGAGATTCATTAAAACTTACAAGGTGATCTTGTTAATTTGGCTATTGTTCTTGTGTGAAGTTAAGTTATGATTAAAACATACTTTTTCTGCTTTTGTTGTAAAGTCAGCATGAGTATGAGACAGACGAACATTATTCGGAGTTTTTTTCGGTTTGTTTATTATCACACATTGTTATGGTAAATATAAATTTGGACTTGTCCTCAGATGATTTGTACTTCCTCTTTTAAGAGTATCTACGGCAGTTCATCTACCTTTTGAGGTTCAGACGAAATGCACTGTTAGATGATTTGATTTCTAGCGACAAACACTTTATTATGAAATGAATCAGTCCTACATCCGATTTGTACGAAATATACGATTTTTTTCATGATAGCGATAGGTGTTCCGAATATTAAATCTTCGATACCTCAAAAAAAAAAAAAAAAATTCAAATTTGCCTTTAAATTTCAAATACAGGGGTCTGAATATAGGATTCGCGACTTATCGTTTTTTCGACCTTTTAAATTCGACTCGTCTCGCGTCGTATTTCTTTATTAACGAATTCGCCTTCGAATTCGTCAATTGGTCGAATTCAAAACGAAGAAGGCGAAAGCGAAAGCAATAATTGAAAAATGTCAAACTCGTTAGGAAAACGATTCGCCGCCCCATAATCAGGCCCCAGATCTCAGAGTAACGCATCGCGTTTTCTCAGCGAAAAGCAAAAATTGATAACATGGTGATGCATAGCGATTATTTTGTTTTAAACGATAAACATACGTCTCCGATTGTTCCGACAGCTGCCCTGCGAAGATTGGGTGAGGAATTTAGAAAAGGTTTGTTATCTCTAGTATATATTCCTTCCTGCTCACGTGAGGAAAGGTTCAACCTCCACGAATGGTGCAGGGTGGAAACCAAACTTCGGTATTTTTGCGTATGGTATCATCATAAAGCGAATTGACAAATATAATGATTAATGAGACTGTACTTGATATTAAAATGATAGAAAAGGCACACAATGAATACTGGTCCTTTCAATTATGGTGGTGGTGCATGGCAATGAGTCATGCAGTCTTCCCGCTTTGCTCATCGCGGCTGTAACTGGTAAGAGACTGCATGACAATGGACACCAGTGTTCCTGTTGAGCCATAAACTCAACGAAGCTGGGAATTTAAAATTGAAAAGTTTACGTGAATTTATTCATAGGAGTACATAAAATCAATAGAAAGACCACCATGTCCGGTGTGGATTCAATCCACCGTGAAATAAGGGCTCCACGCCAGGTGTTCACGTAAAATTGTTTCTATTCCTGTTCCGACAGCTAAATTGTGGCGGAATATTTGCGAAACAACATGCGTCACGTGAATATAAATGGAGCCCTTCCCGCCATTTTATCGTAAGAGAATTTTACAGGAAGAAGTTTTTTTTTAATTTCCCAGAGGAAGTTATTGTAATGGGTCCGATTTTGTGAATCTCCAATTTTTGTATATCTCCATGTTTCGCGGTCACTAGAATCCGAATCAAGCGTTTGTATGATGATGTCTGTGTGTGTGTATGTATGTTCGTATGTGCGTTACGTTTTTTCAGCCCGATTATCTCGAACAACTTATCGTATTAGGTACTGTTAAACTTCGGATATACTATTCCGATTAGAAAAATTCTTTCACAAATAGAAAACTACAATATTCAGAAGTAATAAAGGCTGTATTTTTCCGAGCAAAGAAGTTGCGCATGCGTCCACGATTTGTTACGATAAACTTTTGGCAGATGGCGCCACTGTTATTCAATGTACGTTAATGTATGTCCTCAAATCATCATTTTTATGGAATTTGACTTTGAAAACCAACTTGTACAACAAAAGCAAAACATAATGTTTTACTTATTTTCCTACTCTGGGCAGTTAGTAGTATGGACTGCATGGGTCGCACTCATAATTTTTGATCTAAATCCTTTAAACCAAAAAGACGCAAAGCCAAGAGTCATGCACATGTAAATTTAATCTGCTTATAAGAATCTTGCCGCTTTTTCTAACAACAAATACAGCCCTATCGTCGTATCCGTTCGAGAAACTTACGATCGTAGAAAAGTCCCCATCGTAACATTTATTTTGCTCATGGTATCCGTTTCGTAAAGGAAATATTGACGTGTAATAACGCATGTCGTTCCGCAAATATTCCGACACAATTTAGCTGTCGGAACAATCGGAAAAACAAAATAATCGCTATGCATCGCAAGCGTTATTTGAATTTTTGCTTTTCGCCGCATGAAATCGTGATGCGTTAGATACTCTGATAGGGCTGAATGTTTATTTACTAACTAACTTAAGGTGACGCTACTGTCCGTTGTGGACTTGGGTCTCAACTCTCAACCAACAGTTTCCACCAGGCCACTCGGTCTCTAGCTAGCTGTCTCTAGTTTTTCATTCCAAATTGATTGAGTTTCTCTTCTACTTCTAAGTCACTCGGGAATGGCGTCGAAGGCTTTCTGAGCCGGAGCATTGTAGTCCATCCGCGCTATATGACCAAGCCACCTGAGTCGCTCACTGACCAAAACTTCTCTGGCAAGGTCCGGCACACGGCTATAGATACCCCGAAGAACTTTCTTCTCGAAACAGTCAGTGTACATTCTTATGCACAACTATACCTAAGTTGATCGACTTTATTGACTCCATTTTTTTCTTAGTCCAAAGAAACAGCGATTAGCAAAAGTTGTTCTTCGTATGATCTCGGCGCTGATGTTGTTATCCGTGCTAATAGCAGAACCTTTACTACCTCAAAGTTAGATGCGTCTATTGTGACGTTATGTCCGAGCCGTCGCGTCGGTGTTGGGTGGGGTGTGTCCCTCCTGGAAGACAGCATGTAATTCGTATTTCATTTTGGAAAGCCTGCGGACTTTTTTTTAACTGTCTACCATATTGTTTTTTTTTATCAATTAAAGCTACGTTTTCTACTCTTTTTGGGTGACAAGTTACTTTTTTTTGAGTCGTGATTCCTAATGGGCGCATTCACTAACCTAGTCACTACGTTGTCTATTTTCAACTAGCTAGTCGAAAACTAACTGTCAAATAATGATAGTTCAGTAATATTAGGTTTTATCTACCGACAAACTCCTCGTTAAATGTATTTTTATATACACCTATATTACGACGTGCGTTGTAGATAATTTCACGAACAATTTGTATGTGTACATAGGTCGCGAGATATTTGCGAAGAAAAGTGAATTTCGTGAGCTTTTCAGCCTTATAACTTTTTTATTCGCCACGATATCAATGTCGATTTTTAAAACATTCTTGACAACACCGTAATAAAAATATATCCAAAAATTCAGCTCACTATTTGGCCAGTCAAACAATAATTTTCAGTCAACCAATAAATTTTGGGCAATGCTATCATTCCAAAAAAATTCAATCCTTTACTTATTTATCTACTTAAGAGCTCATTTGTGAAGTGACTTCCTTCGTTACGAATATACGCAGCAAAAACTCTCATACTTATCATTCTTAACGAGCTTTTATCTCCTTCTCAGCCAAATTGGTTGCAAAAACATCTTCTGCTTCTGCATAAAGAAAAAACAACGTGAGACACAACATTTTCTCTTGCACTATCGAATAAGTCACACCGTGAGTAAATAATCAGCTATGCAATTTTTGTTTGTTTGTGCAATCTACCTTTTTAACAAGCCTCGCAGCTCGCTGACAAACCCATGGATTTGCTTAGATTAATCTCATGAACAACAACCGATCTATTAGCATCTGAACTGTAAGACAAAAAAAAAACAGATCCAAAGTGATAACAATTTACCAAACTAACAGCAAACAGCGACAGTAGATTTCGATGCGGGTCAATTATCTCACCTGGGCGGGTTATGTACCATCCGGCCATCGTCGTCGTCGCAGTCGCTGCCGAACTCGAACAATCTTTAACAAACTATGACGGCGACAACGATGTGAGGAGAGTGCAAATAATATAATCACTTTATGTAACGTGCCATCAAATTATTGTAATTATAACAGTTTTTTCTGCTTTAATTGCCATCGACAATCATTGCTTGATTGTGAAATTTTGCTGATAAATTTTATGGACAATGCAAGCTGCTAATTAGAACTGAGAATGCAGAAGCTGATGTGATTATACTGCCCCAGCCGCCTTGCGTCGCGTCGCGTCGGTCAAGCCTACTTCATATCGTTTGTGTCTTAGCTCGAACTAATCAACCGTCAATCTTTACGAACACACAAATATTAAAAGTGATCGTAATTACTTAATAAGCCCTGACTTCACCTAGATTTCACGGAGTTTAGCACGGCATTCACTTATGGACTTGGTAGTCAATGTTCGCTATGCTTTGCGATCATGGCAACTGCCTCTATGGATTACAAGAAGAGGTCAACCAAAAAGACACACTGTGGGTTGAACAAAAGAAGGGCCTAAGATGACCACGGAAGTTACAGCCGTTTAAACAAACACAACGGCCGAAATTATTAATCTTGGCTTAAGACGTAATAATTCGGCATAATGAGATTAACACAAATGAGGTTAGAGCTAGATAAGCCATCATCGTCTTCTCCACTAGTTGTCTTATTTATCATTTGTTTACATAATTACTTTTAATTTTACATTTTTCTTTTGTTTGATTAGTTCGAATCAATTCCCTCATTAATATTGTTGCGGTTCATGCATAGTCATAGTTCATGATGATGTTTGATTTGATTAACTGCTCGTAAAGTTGCATGAGGATTTGTTGGTTAGTTTTTGTTTTTGTGGTTTAAATTTTATTAATTGCGAAAAAATGAAAGTTGTTACCCGGAAATATTTATTTAATGTCCAAAAATTAAACTGTGTTTACAAAGGGCCTGGGTAGATAGTCTTTAATTGAACAATTAAGAAAACATTGATCATCTTTAAAACGAAAGAGCTGAGGTACAAACCTTCTATCAACTGAAACATGCTCACTGCTCAGTGTGTGGGAAAAACGGCCATGAATTATATTTTAATCTTACTTACTTACTTGCTACAGTCTGTTGTGGACTTGGGCCTCAATCAATAGTCTCCGCCAGCTAGCTCGGTCCTTAGCTAGTCGTCTCCAGTTTTGCACTCCAAGTTGATTGAGGTCCTCTTCCACTTGAGTGCGCCACCTGAGTCGCGGTCTTCCTCTCCTCCTACGTCCCTCGGGAATAGTGTCGAAGAATTTCCGGGCCGGAGCATTGGTGTCCATTCGCTCTAAATGACCGAGCCATCTGAGTCTCTGGACCTTGACCCTTCTGGCTAGGTCCATGTCGTTGTACAACCCGTAAAGTTCGCTGTTTTTCTTCGCCATTCCCCTTTAATGCACACGGGGCCAAAGATAACCCAAAAGAACTTTCCTCTCGAAACAGCATAAGGCACTTTCGTCCGATTACCTTTACGAAATCAGACGATTTCGCCCTTCTGCACCATACAGCAGGGCTGGGATGATGAGGGTGTTGTACAATTTTACCTTAGTTGCTCGAGAGAGGGCTTTTCCACTAAATTGCTTTCTTAGCCCAAAGAAACAGCGATTAGCAAGAGTTATTCTTCGCCTGATCTCGGCGCTGGTATTATTGCCCGTGATTATAGCGGAGCCTAGGTAGACAAACTCCTCTACTACCTCGAAGTTGTATGCGTCTATTGTGACGTTCTGTCCTAGCAGTTGGTGTTCGGTGTCCTTCCTCGAAAACAGCAGCAAAACAGAAAAAACTTCGTTTTTCCCTCATTTACCGCTAAACCCATTTTTGCCGCTTCTGTCTCAATTCTCTCAAAGGCGCCATTGACATCACGCTGTGTTCTTCCCATTATATCAATATCATCGGCGTACGCGAGAAGTTGAACAGTTGAAGAAGTTGATTTTTGGAAGATAGTGCCTCTGGTGTTGACGTTGGAGTTCTGCACTATCTTCTCAAGAAGGATGTTAAAGAAATCGCATGACAGTGCATCGCCTTGTCTGAATCCTTTTTTGACGTCGAAAGATTCCGTAAGCTCGTTGCCAACCTTTATGGAGCAGCGTGAGTTCTCCATCGTCATTTTGCACAAGCGAACGAGCTTGGCAGGGACGCCAAAACTAGACATAGCTTTGTACAGTTCGTCTCTGTAGATGCTGTCATACGCGGCCTTAAAATCGATGAAAAGGTGGTGGGTATCGATTTGGAGCCGCAACGTGAAAATTTGGTCGATGGTTGACTTTCCTGGCCTGAAGCCACATTGATAAGGACCAATCAGATTGTTGACGAAAGGCTTCAGACGTTCACATATTACGGCAGAGAGGATCTTGTAGGCGTTGTTTAGTAGACTTATTCCTCTATAGTTGGCGCAGTTTAGAGGATCTCCCTTTTTCAGGATCGGGCAAACAATGCTGAGGTTCCATTCATCGGGCATGCATTCCTCTGACCATATCTTACCTATATGCTCCTATCTAGCTCGTCGCCTGCTGCTTTGAACAACTCAGCAGCTAGTCCATCTGCTCCAGCGGCTTTGTTGGATTTCAGTCGTGATATTGCAGTTTTCACTTCTTCTAGATCGGGTTCACGGAATTGTTGGCTATCATCGTGTCCGATGAAAGGCTCCTGTCTGACGGCGGTATTTTGTTCGTCGCCGCCGTTATGACTGCGATTCTGCTATGATGTTCCCTTGTTTATATTTTATTTTATTTTTTAATCATGTGGATGATATTAAAAAAAACATATCGTAGACATTAGCGAGTACATGATTGTTTTTAATTTCAAAAAGGACAAAAGTGTTCAAGGCAAACAAAATTGATGACTATTAACGATAATAATTGCTTATAATATGAGTTTTGTCTTGCTTACGTAGTTAAGGTGGCGCTACCGTCCAGGGTGGACTTGGCCCTCAACCAACAAACCTTTCCAGCAGGCTCGATCCCTAGCTACTTGCTTACTTAACCGGATCCCAATCTATTAAGGTTCTCAGCCTGAATCATAGCATCCTTCCATCGGGAACGGTTTCTCGCATGCACTCTCTAGTCGCCAAAATCAAGCAGTCACTTGGTCCTTGAACAGGACGTTCGGTCTTCCTTCTCTTCTCGAACCTGAGACCTCCGAAGAGAAGATTTTCTTTTCTGGAGCTTTGTCGTCCTTTCGCTCTATGTGGCCTAGCCGATTTAGTCGTTTTTTCTGGACTTTCTGGATTACATCCACATCTTGATACAACTTGTACACTTTGCGGTTGAATCTTCTTCTCCATTCGTCATCGTCGCATACGGAAACGAAAATCCGTCGGTACCCAGTATCAATTCCCCTTCTTTACTTATCGTCCAGCACTCGGCGCCGTAGAGAAGAACTGGTAAAATCAAAGTCTAGTATAGCAGACACTTTGTTTTTCGAGTGAGGAGTTTTGAATCCAGTTGTTGTGCCAAACCGAAGTAGCAGCGGTTCGCTAGGGTAATTCCTCATCGGATCTCCACTAAAGTGTCGTTCCAAGGTAGGCGAACTTCCTAAATACCTCGAAATTGCTACAACCAATAGTGACGTTTTGTCGTAGGTGGTGGACAGATGCTCTTTTGTTTGTTGATAGCATGTATGTATTTTGTTTTGTCCTCATTCACTTCAAGACCAACGAGCTTCGCCTGTTCCTCAATCGTTGTGAAGGACTCAAACACAGTTCTTTTGGATCGATCGAATGATGTCTACGTCGTCCGCATAGCCTAGGAGCTGGGTGGATTTGTTGAAGATAGTGTTTTCTGTACTCACATCTACATTACGCTTTATCCGCTCCAGGACTGTGTTGAAGAGGTCACATGATAGCGCATCTCCTTGTCTAAACCCTGTGTATGTTTGAAACAACTCAGGTGAGTATTGTTTAACGTCACGCAGCACATCTGGATCAGTTTGTTCGGTATCCCGAATTCAGACACCGCCATCATAAGCTCTTGGCGGTGGATGCTATCATATGCAGCTTTGAAGTCGATGAAAAGATCGTGGGCTACTTAAAATTCGTTGATCTCTTCCAGGATCTGCCTCAGTGAGAATATTTCGTCTATCGTTGTTTTGCCTGGTCTACAGCCACACTGGTACGTACAGAATTTGCAGAAAGGTTTAACACGCTCACACAGTACGTTGGATAGGAGTTTGTATGCAACTTTTAGCAGCGATTTGCCTCGGTAGTTTTTGCATGACATAGGATCGCTTTTTTTTGTAGTTGGGGCATATGGAGCTTATCGACCCAGTCAGTCAGTGAGTATGCATTCTTCATTTAAAGAGTTCCGCAGGTACGCCATCCGGCCCGGAGGACTTGTTTTTTTTATTTTGTTAGCTTTTGGATGGCTTTTTCCATTTCTTCTGTGTTAGGGGCTAAGACTGGTTCTTGCTTCTCTTTCGTCATCATTGGCTCGATCAACATTATGCGCATTCAGCAGCTGTTGGAAGTGCTGCTTGAATATACAAGTCCCTGTGCTTCGGTGCCAAGGTTTCCTTCACTTTTTGGAAGAGACTGAATCCCGCTTCTGAACCCAGAAAGAATGTCGGGTGTTGTTCTTGGAAAGTCTATAAAAAAAGTAGACACCACTTGCACAATGCTGCAGACGGCAATTATCCTATGTTAACCTATTCGTGAACCCAACATACCCAAAAGATCCATCAGACTTTCACATTCATATAAAACGCAATTTTTCATCAGAGAATCACCAACAACGCTCACACCCAAGGAAAAATCGTGAATTTAATAATAGAGTTCGAGCTCGTACTATCTTCCAAAAGCTTCCTATCATTAAAAGTCTACTTTTCTATTTTTCATATTGTTCAAAGGCCGTTACCAAAAAGATAATGAACAGCTATGTATATAAAACAAAGGAAAGTAAGTCCGTTTACTCCGCCATCCACCTAGTCCGTCGGATGATATAATTCTACTACTCATGCGCACACTACAAATTGGAAGGAACACATTACACGTTTCAATACAAAAATTAAAACAACAAAGGCTTCACTCCCCAATTGGCAAAGTGCCCTTTACCAGTTCGAAGACTCTGCACCGAGTCAATGACGCGGTGAATGTAACACAAAATTATTAAATTGTCAGCTCACGTTTCGCGTATAAGAAAGGCACATCACACAACAAACAAAAAAATGTGAAAGAAAAAAGTGAGAGGATATTATCATTTTAGTCGCCAAAACCCGCCAATCCAAAAATAATAATCAAACAGCTGGACATTGAGATAATACATTCATCCGGTATGCACGGAAGAGAAATGTTCACGTCTTTTACATTGTTTTGGCAGGAAAATGGAGCAAATCCAATTTCGAGGAATATGAGTCAAACAATGCTCACAGAAGGCATATCAATAAAGTTGGCTCAAATCACAAGAAACAAACAGCAGGTATTGTTTGGATAACCTTATTATTTTATTGGCCTAAAAGGAGACTTGATGTTTATTGCTGAATAGGTGTCTTATGTTTAAAACATCTACTTCAAACTGATTATGAAGAATTCGTACTAGCCATACTTAGCATAATGATTAAGAATAAAACTGTATTTCTAAGTCATTGAGTAATACTACTTTCTATTCTGCAGTTACTTCCGTCTTCTTTTCTTTAGCGGCTGCAGTTGTTCTCTTGGACGAAGCTGGACCGGCCTTTGCGGTTGATTTGGGACCAGCTTTTGGGGTGGATTTCACAGTTTCGACCTTTTCTTTCTTGAGCTTCACCACTGGCGTCGATGTTTCCTTTTTCTGTGGTTTCTCTTCGACAACTGGCTCGGTGGCAGCTGGCGCAGCAGCTGCTGGAGTTGTGGCTGCGGCCGGAGCAGGAGTTGCGGGCTCTTCCTTCTTGCCGTTCATTTCTTTTGCTTCTTTGCTGGGTTTTGACTTTTCACTAAAAAAAAAAAAAAAGAAACAACGCTACAACAAGTTGAAAACCTTAAATCGGTGAATTCGAATTACCTCTCTATATCAATATTCAGAACAGATTCATCTTCTTCCTCTTCTTCTTCGCCATCATGATCATCGGGGCCAACTTCACGCAGCAGATCGCCCAAATCCTTGTCAACGTCTTCCCAAAGCTTGTCTTCGGCAGCTTCTTCAACTTCCTCAACCTCTTCGACTTCTTCGTTCTCGTCTGCGTCGCCATCTACTTCGGCTTCATCTTTCACTTTACCGTCGTCTTCTTTCTCGTCATCCTTAGTTTTTTCAGCTTCGCCGTCGGCATCGGCGGCTTTAGCACTTTCGGCTTGTTCCTTCTTTGCCTTGGCTTCTTTCTCTCGTTTCGCGGCGCGTTCAGCCCTCTTGGCCTTCTGAATCTCATCCTCCCGATGACGCAAAAATGTTTTCAAATGAGTACGTGAACTACAATGCTGTTTGATGTAGGCTTCTTCGTCCTCCTTGAGACTATTGTATGTGCGACACAATTCACAAAAGAATGCTTCTACCTTCTTGATGAAGTGCGCACCAACGGGGCCCTTTTCCTTGCTGTTCGATTTGTCTGCATCTTCGTCGGCCTCTTTTTCGAGGAGATCTTCATCTTCAAGACCGTCAATCTCGCCAACCGAATCAACTGTAAGGAAGTTCTTCAAATCGACTTCTTTCTCTTCGCCGCCACTCACTTCGCTCTGATTATCACTGCTGCGTGCTTTGCGCTAAAAATCAAATTCATTATTATTCACTTAAACAAGGGAAATCATGTAGAAGATAAAACTCACCCGAATGTGTTCTAAGGAGCAACGATGAGCCTCATACAGCATCGGACTCTGGAAAGCCACATGGCATGTGGAGCAATAGGGCATCAGGAATTTCTTCATGTCCTTGTGGTGTTCGGACAGCTGATGCTTGGCCTTGGGCTGACGATAGTTCAATCGACACAGCATGCAAAATTGTTGTGGATTCTCATCGGCGTCGTCCTTGTATTTCTCATCGATTGCCTTCTGAGCATGACGCTGCTGGGTACGCATGCGTGCAAGAGTCACTCGCTGGCGCAGAGCAACGCGACGCATTGCCGCTTTGTGAGTTCTCGAGAACAAATGGCTGTGATACTCCTAAATACCAACATAAATAATCAGTGTTCGCTAAACTTTTGTTGTTCTTTGTCTTACCTTAAAAGTAACACAATTCATGCGACAATGAACACAAGCTAGCTTGATAAATCTGCTCCTCTTCGGTGGTGGTGAGCGACTGCGCTTGCTCCGGTTGCGTTCCTTGCCTTCATCTTTTCGATCCTTGTCTTTTTTCGATTTATCCTTACCCGCTCCATCGGCAGCGCCATCTGCGCTCTTTGCCGATGCTTTTTTCTTACCTTCCTTGGCTTCTTCGCCATCAACATCATTCTCAGCTTCAGCATCGTCCTCTTCTTTTATTCCCGATGTATCCTTCTTCGACGAAGACTTTGACTTATCAAGCTCATTTGCATCATCATCATCATCATCATCATCCTCCTTATCCGAAGCCTCTTCGGCGTCCTCTTCATCTTTCAATGCTTTCTCGTCGTCATCATCGTCAACAGCATCATCTCCTTCGGCAGATTCTTTCTTTACCGAAGAAGACGATTTTGTTGATTTCTTTTTGACACGCTTTTCTTTTGGTTCCTGTTCGTCTTCATCGTCGTCATGACCATCGATTGCAACATCCTTATCCTCTAGATCCTCTACTTCCTCTTCGTTGTCTGATTTTTTGTCGCCGCCACGCGACTTGCTGCGTCGGCTAGGACTTTCAGATGAACGGGGAGCTTTGCGCTTACGCAATGAACTAAGTAATAGGATACACATACATTTATATATACAATTGATTGATTGAAATGGTGAGAAACGAAACGTTTTAACGGTAACGCAAGATAGAGAGTGAGAGAGAAATTCATCAAAAATTCAATCAGCTAGAAACAAGAATAGTTGATTCGTGTTGTTGTGTGCTGTGCATTGAGCTGTGCGCATTCGTTGGCAGCAAGCATCGCCACTGGCACCCAACTCATCAACCATCAAAAACCACACTAACCTTTGTGAAATAAATATTGAAAAAATTGTTGTTTTCAACAGTTTTTCGCTTTTGAGAATTTCTCAATTGGTTTTTTTTGTTACTCTATTGATTGATGGTTTCGCCTAGAAATTTGTTTTTGGTTAAATGTTGATTTGTGTTTACCTCGTTAATCGAGCGATTTTAAGCAATCGCGCACGATCTCTCTGCCGTGCTAGAACCAGTTGTCTGCGCATTGTTCTCATATCAGCTGATTCTTTGCGAATGACACGAACGCCACCGCGGCTGCTTCCTGAGCCTCGTAGGCGGCCGGCTGTGCCGCTGCCGCGAGGCCGTACAACAAAACTGCTGCGAACTGGTCGCTTTGGTGGGCCCATAGATTCGTTGGCGCCATGCCGTCTGCCGGCCGATTCGTCTCTCGTGCCACGGCGATAGTTTGACGTTGAACCACGTCCTTGATAGCCACCACTACCGCTAGCACCGCCGGCGCTACCACCAACTGGCGAACGATTGCGACCTGAGTCATTGCGACTGCGGTATGATGATGAGCCGCCACCGCTAGCATAGTTTGAATTTAGCCTTGAATCCTGCGTAACAAAGGGGAGTAGGAAATTTGTTTGGTTTTGGTTTTGGTTTTTTTTTTTTTGCATATTCATTCAGTTTGGCTTCATTTCATTATATTTTTAATAACATAGAGTAGTAGAGGAGGATGCAAGATAGTCTCCAATCAATTTATTTATTTTTCTGACTGCTCTAAAAATGTGTGTTTCTGGTGTTTCCCAGCAAAGACATGAAGAGTGATGCTCCTGAGCTCAATTTTATTTTTATTTCTATAAATTTCTCTATGATCGAAGTTGAGCGCGTACGCTTCTATATAAGTAGTAAGTGCAGCATTCGAGCGCATTTTTTGAAATGTTCAAAAATAAAACATAACTTGGAAAAGTGTTTCTGAAATAACCTTTTTTTTTTGGTTTTTGGGGGGATCATTTCTTATTCAGTGCTTCTATCCCAGTTAATGACTGTGATGATGTCTGCTTTAACTTGCATCTTGCTTTCGCTAGATAAAATTGTATCAGTCAAAGTCAAAGGGGGATTCGTTTGAATTCGATCCCGGTGTCGCTTTGTTTAACTGTCTTCTGAACAAGCTATGGTCTTTTTTCATAAGACTTTCATAATAATTATTATATTTTTTTCTATATTCTTTTTTTTTTTTGTAAACATCAAAATAAAGGTTTTCATAAAATAACTGTTTTTGAATAAGTAAAACTAATAATTAAGAGAGAAACTTTCTTTTGTTGTGAAGCTTTTTTTTTTAATTGAACAAAAACGTTTAAGAAAAGGATTGTGGAACTTACCTCTTGACGCGGACGTTTGCGGTCATCGGAACGGTCGCGAGAATTATCCTGAAAGAATTGGGCACGTTTAATGTTTGAATTTATTTCATATCTGTCTAACGTTATGAGAGATGCATAGAGCCTCGGATAATAAGCCCTTTCAAACGGCAGACCCAGAACGACTTGAGAGTTTGCATCTGCAAGAACACTCGACACTCCAGGTGCTACACAAAAACTTAAAGCAGAAATGACTGCGATACAGATCACTCAACTGATGGGATCACTGACAAGGCGAAATTACAAAACATAAGTTTAATAGGTATCAGTTTAATAGTAGTGTCCGTAGCTAAGTGCTTAGGTGCGTTGGCTCCTTAGCAGAATGTCGTCGTGGGTTCGAGTCCTACTCGTGCCTATAGTTTTTATTTCATCTTTCACGGGCACTGCCTCTTGCGAGAACTGACAAATCTTCCAAGAGTATCATCTGTCATTAAAAAGTGCTTCTTAACTTTACCGTTCGGAATCGGCGTTAAATGGTAGGTACCCTCAATTCTTCACACGCACCTAGAGAATTGTTGCCACTCTATTTTTAGTTTAATACGTGCACACGCCCCTACCGATGATACTGCGGAATCTAGCAAGGAGGATTCCTACGAACTCCTGCATAGAGCCTACATCTGGGGACATATGCTGTATCATTTCCTACACACCAAGTGCTTACTTTACCTCCAAGTGGTAACCAACGGGTACTGGTTATATCACTAGATATAACTTGCGAAACTTGTGAGTGTGAGTGCAAAACGGAGAAACAAAAGCACTTAAACAACGGCTCTACAAATTTGGAGGTAAGCGCGGGGGGCTAACAACCCTGTAACAAACTTGATCGTTATGAGAGAGATAGGAAGAGCTTGGAAAAATGACTCTCCTCTTATAGTAACCAGACCCGGAACGACAATGGACTACGCATTGAGAGCTTGTACCTGGAATTCAAGAACATTCTACACTCTAGATGCAACTCAAAAACTTGAATATGGTCGCACGCAGTATAAGGCAGACATTACTGCGATCCAGGAAATACGATGGATAGGATCAGGGACAATGAAAAGAAAAACATTGCGACATTAATTACAGCTGTCATCAAAGAATGTACATATTTAGATGCTGATTCGTCGCGGAAAATAGGCTTAGATCGAAAGTCATGGATTTCAAGCCAAATTAGCATCAAGGCCGCATCAAAGCCACACACATGCCCCTACCGATGATGCTGAGGAGTCTAGCAAGGAGGAGTTTTACGACCTCCTGGATAGAGCTTACGGAGCCTGCCAAGATTACGAGTCGAAATCGTAGTCGGAGATTACAATGCAAAAATCGGGAAGGAAGACATCTTTGGCGGATTAGTTGGAAAGCACAGCTTCCACGAAGTTACAACAGATAACGGCTTCCGACTAATCGACTTTGCTGCAGCTCGTAATATGGTGATTAGTAGCACTGGTCGAACCACCAATCAAATCAATCTACCATATGCTAATCGGCGCAAGACACGCATTTGACATTTTAAACGTGCGCACTTTACGAGGAGCAAATGTCGATTCTGGCCACTTACGACAAGTAAACACGCGGTATCAAAAAAAGAAGGTCAAAATGGGTTTCCTTAGCATCACGAAGAATGTCAGACAACAGTGAGCGCCTGATTGAGTATCCGCCGTCCTCCCAAATACCACAGATGTCAACACCTTGTGGAACCAATATCGCGAAATAATTAGGAAAAGAACCCGTTGTATGATTATGAATGCGCGTTATTGAAAAGAGAGACAGAAAATGCTCGTTTGCAGATGCTGCAACGGAAAAAACAAGAGCAGCAAAAAGGAACAAAAAGGAGAAATGAGAAAAAGACCCTGCGAAGGAGGAAAAAAGCATCCGCAGTTTCTCAGCTCAAAGATCAAGAAGAGTCTCGGGCCAAGAAGAACACCCGACGTTTCATTAACAGGTCGAGCAATAAGCTTCTGGTTTCAGAACCGGGTCACAGGCTCTTCAAAACAGTCACCGAAGCACAGGGAATTGTAGATGTTTTCAAGCAACACTTCCAGCAGCTGCTGAATGCGCAAAATGTCGAGCGAGGTAATGACGAAAGGCAAGCAAAACCAGCCAATGAAGACCCAGCCCCCAGCGCAGAAGAGGTAGAAAGAGCCATCCAAAAGCTAGAAAATAACAAGTCCGTCGGGTCGGATGGCATACCTCCGGAACTCTTTAAATATGGAGGAGGTGTTTTGATGAATCGCATGCACCAGGTCATCAACGCTGACTGGTATTTGCGATCAAAAGGCGATCTTAAGTCACAAACTACCGAGGTAAATCCCTCCCCTTTCTCAACACAATAGCCGGCACGTACCAGTGTGACAAGGCGGAACAACGATAGACCAAATATTCACACTGAGGCAGAGCCTGGAAAAGACCAAGCATCCACCTCCAAGAGCTTATAATGGCGCTGTCTGAATGTGGGAGTTGTTGAGCTCATCTGAGTTGTTTCAAAGTTAGACAACGAGATGCGCTGTCATGTGACTTCCTCAACATAGTCCTAGAACAGATAGTGCGCAAGGGAGGTGTGTATGAAAAACACTATCTTCAACAAATCCACCCAGATCCTAGGCTATGCGGACGACAGTTAAAAGAGGGAATTGATACTGGGCACTTTCGAAAGAAAAATTCTTCGACGGATTTTTGGTCTTGTGTGCGACGATGGCGAATGGAGAAGATTCAACCGCAAAGTGTAGAAGCCGTACCAAGATAATGAATGTTCCAAATCCAAACGCCCACTTGATTTAACATTCAACAAATATACAGCATACATTTCTTGTGGCTTCTCTTACAAATGGATTAGGATTTGGTGTGTCTTGCGCACCCACGCCATTTACCACTAACAAAAAAAATTCAATCATCCCCAACCACATAGTTCATCTGATAACATAACCTCAATCTTCATTACATGCATGGACCAAAAAAAAAAAAAACTGATTTACAAAACTTACCCTATACGATCTTTTGCCACCGCTTTCGTTACGATTCTCATAGCGCGAAGGAAACTTATCGCGACTTCGAGAATCGTAATTATTATAGCTGCCTCCGGAATTATAGCGGGAGCCTCCACCACCACCACCGCGATAACTTGAATCACCAAAATCTTTTCTTGAACTTCCACGATAAGATGAGCCAGATGACCGGTACGAAGTACCACGTCCTCCGCCACGACTACTATATCCTCGTCCACGGACCATACTCCAATTATTCTTTAACTTCTGAAAAAGATATTTTTTTATTATTGAATAAACAACTATTTTCAACAATATGTGAAACAAATTTGTTTGCAAAAAAAAATCGATTTTAATTACGGATTACATTCTCCATTTTGTATGTACATACATATCTGCCTGGAACATGAAAATTTTGAAAATGTATTTTCGGATGAACTTACTTTTATTTAGTTGTATAATTTGTAAAATTTCTTATTTTATTGCTGCTTTATTACTTCTTCAATTAATATAAATAAGTATTTTTAAGATTTCAATAAAATTTAATAACGAAAAACAAGTCGGCGTTTTCGTCTCTAGTCTTCTTATTTTATTAAAAAAAAGTATGCACACAAATGGCGTAGACGTAGATGCTAGCTATTAGCGAAGGGAAGCTGAGTAATAGAAATGGCTAGCGGCTAGTATTTGTCTGTATTCAACGATGATAAGGTAGTGCCGTTCTTAAGGCTTTGTTAATATCCAACGATCATTTTGTCTTACTGATTTGCATCGCTTCGTTGTTTTTTGCATTTTCGTGTTGATAAGAAGCGTATACGTATGCGAGGTGCCAATTAATTCTGTATATATGTACATGTATGTGGGGAAGCTAGGATGATAAAAAAAATGATTGAATGGATAGTAATACTAGACCTTATTTGAAGCCATTGAAATCGGTTCATGTAAACGCTTTTACACAATGAACTGTCCTTTCTTACCTAATTGACATTTCAACCACTTATCAGAAAAGATAAGAAACAGAGCTGTCAAAAGTGACAATGTTAACAAATTGAAAAACACATATTTTCGGTATTCCGATTCGGAGGGTAAGACGTAGACAGATTTCCTATCTTGTTGTTTCTATTCTGATCTGTGAACTTGATGTGTCATTTATTTATTTTAAATTAAATTTCCGTCTGAAGCAATAAGTACTTGTATCATTAAAAACTTTCCACAATGGACAATAATAAAACCCATCCAGCAGTGAAAAAAATACTCAACTACGACATCAAACTCACCAAATCCCTAGTCTCGTTCCTACTCAATTTCGTTGCTTTCCGTTCGGTCAAAAATCAATGCCGACTCCTGGAAATATCCTGCCATGGAATCGCATGGCTTGCTAGTTGGCTAGCATTCTGCTGGATGATAAACAGCCCATCGCTCTACAACATGCAAATCAATATGATTCTTGGTCTAATCATCGATATAATCATCGTTGCAGTCATCAAAGCTGCAACCAGACGTCGTCGACCATCCGCTGATGTTGAAACAGTCGGTTTTGGTCCGGATAAATTCAGTTTCCCATCGGGACATGCTTCAAGGGCATTCTACATTGTTGGCTTCTTTACGATTCTCTATCCGCTGCCGATGTTCATGTGGCCGGCGTTGATTGTTTGGGCTTCAGCTGTTGCTGTGTCTCGTTTATTGATGTATCGTCATCATTTGCTCGACGTTTGTGCTGGAATTGTTTTGGGATTGTTCGAAACTATGGTGATGTATGTTATTTGGCTGGGGCCCGATCTGACCAAGTCCATTATGCTTAGCATATCTGAAGATTATGTTCCTGGAGGACCTGAATAATTTTAGAATTGTTTTCTTGTCTTTAACTTGTTTCTCAATTCGTTTAACTTTCTTTCTTCTACTAAACTGAACCAAAAAATTGTTAACAATAAAGTCGTAAATTAGCATTTTTATTTGTCTTTGTTTTCAATTTGTGTTCGAAAAGACAATGGACCTCAAGACCTGATAGAGATCTACTCCTAGGAGCTGAAACTTGTGGAATAAAAGGCCGATTCTTCATCATTTTGAAATGTATTAAGTAATTGTAATAATTTATTTTGAGTTCAACATTTTTTTCATCAATAAGCGTGGTTACGAAAATGTTGGCATAATGTGGTTGACTTTGACTTGATTTGGTAGTTGTGAATCTATCCAGTTCCCCGAACGAAGGAGGAGAAATTAACATAATCCCTAACGAGTGTCATCTGATTCCAGTACATATTCACCCACCGGTTGTAGGCTTCTTGGTACTCACGGGTAGCATTCTCATCATAGTTCTCGGTGGCTTCTTCTTCATCTATCTCTTCACCATCAACTTCCGCTTCTTCTTCATCATCCTCCTCCTCCTCATCGGAACCAAAAAATTCTCCGATATCCTCGACATCGTCTTCATAGTGCCAGTTGTTGCGTTCATCCTCGTCATCACCGTAGTCAGTGAAATAGGAGCCCGTATCATCGTAATCATCATAGGACGAGTCGTCGGTGGTGACAATGCCCGAGGTGCCGCCTGAAATAATATTCTCATCGAATCCGCTGCTGCCGCGTTCAGTGTCATCCGAATACACACTGTTCGATCGTTCACTGAGTGTTGGCGATCGTCGTTCTGCTGGCGGTGGAGCTGGCACCATCAAAACTTGAGGCATTTGCTCTAAGGGCGGATTAGTGTTGGCCGGTGATGGGAAATGTCTAACTTCTGGATCAGGCTCCTCAGTTGTGACATCACACTGTTGGCTGGTGTTTAAGTCCTGACTGGATGTATCAAACGCTGCTGCCGATGGTGTTGCCACAGACAGTATAAATGTTGCCTTATCGATGTCTACATCGGCACATGTAGCTTGACTAACCGAAGCACTATCCTCGTTGAAGTTCTCGTAATCCGAATAGATGTCACTCTTGATGCGTGTCGGCGGTTCCTTCGAATTGATGAGCAGATTTTTGATGTCCATCAGCTTTTGGGGACTTCGCACAACATCTTCGATGGAATCGGACATGTTGCTGTTGTCCAGTACCTTCTTGTACTCCTCAAAGGGATCGATTTTTCTATTCTTGATCTTGTCCTTGTCCTTGGCATCGACTAGTAATTCGGTGATATTTCTAGGAATTTGGATTTTCTCGTTCGAGACTCCAGACTGGATGGATGGTTTGGTGGCCGATGTCGGCTGTTGATTGATATCTTGATGGCTGCTGCGCAGGATATCACTATCAGCAGCAATGCTACTAGCATCGTCGATGGTATTTGACGAAGGCAACTTTTGCGAGGAACTCTGTTTAGATTCGGGTGTGAGTTTGTGTAGATTCTCTGGTTTGTGTGGAACCAACTCGAGCAAGCCCATTGCAGCTTCTCGCAGATCAACTTGGAACGTCTTGGTGTCTATGGAATGGGTGAAATTGTTGTCGACAAGATTCTCCTTACCACCATCAGCCTCGGTGCCATCGTCGGCTCCCCAACGAACCTCGGGATCCCCAAAGAACCCATACTGTGCGAAATCCCGATCAAAGTTCGAAAAATCCCAGAAGTCACGATCGATATCCAGCTCTGGGAAGCGGAGTATAGTCATACCAGTTCCGATTTTATCACGAATATTTGCGAATAGTTCACGATCCTTTTCCGAGGCAACGAAACTTATGGCGATTCCATGAGAACCAAAGCGTCCAGCGCGTCCGATGCGATGCAAGTAAGTGACACCGTCTGTGGGTAGTTCCAAATTGATGACCAGATTCGCATTCTCCGAGTCTATGCCACGAGCCATGAGATCTGTGCAAACTAAAATACGGGTCTTGAATTCCCGGAATTTTTTAAACATTTCCAGGCGCGTTTTCTGATCTTGGGCACCGGAAATCAGTTCGCAGGGCCAGCCTTCACGTTCCAAATTGTTTTTGTAAGATTCTGCTCGCGACTGGGAGCCAGTGAATATCAGACACTGTTTAAACGGAATCATTCCGAAGATCTTTCGCAGAGCATCCAGTTTACGATTCATCTCGAGCATACTTGTCTTTTGCTCGGGAATTTCATAAACAAACTGTTTTATACCAACGAGGAGTGTGGCTCGGGTTTCTGTGGAAACAAGGACGGGATTCTTCATCATTTTGGCCAATTCTTTGTCGAGATCGTTGCAAAATGTGGCACTGCAGGCGACAGTCTGTCTGCGCAACGGCAAATTTTGCCGAATGACGGTGAGATCTTGCCGGAAGGACTGTGAGTACATTTTGTCGGCTTCGTCAATCACAAGAAGACGAATCTTAGATGTGTTGAGGACCTCGTTGTTAATGAGATGCAGGACGCGACCGGGAGTACCGACAATTGCCTTGGCTCCTTGGAGGTTTTTGCGATCTTCTGTGACAACCATGCCACCAATGACGCTGATCGCACGGAAACCTATGGAATTTAAGGTCAGGTTGAATAGTTTTGTAGTGAGAGTATGTCCACTCACCATGACAATATTTTCCCACTTGATTGAGTACATATTCTATTTGAACAGCGATTTCTCGAGTTGGAACCAAAACCAGCGATTGTGGTTCACGAATTTCACTTTGGTATGCGTCCAGAATAATTGTACAGAATATCAAAGTTTTTCCCGTTCCAGATTTCGACTGAACAAGTAGATCTGGAAATTAAAGCTACAATATCTATTTTCTGTTTACTAAAAATGTGCTGGATTACCCATTCCAGATTTTCCAATTGGTATGGCTGCTGCTTGAATAACAGTTGGATAAACAAATCCAGCGGCTTCGAGCCCCTTGCGAATGGGTTCGGCCAGAAGCATTTTGCTAAATGGCGAAAGGTTTTTCAATCGGACATCGTCCGTACGCTCTTTGGCGTCAATTGTGTGAGCCACAGATTCCATCTGAACGGCTATTTAGTTTTCAATTTTATATTTAATATTTAACTTTAAACTTGTACTATATTTATTTCCTTTTTTTAATTGTTTGCTCGAATGAAAAAATGCAGATGCAAAAATACACGAAAAGCAAAGAAAATGCGATTGACTTTGAAGTTATATTTGACAGTTATGTTTTTGACAGATCGTAAATATAAACTTGGAATGTGAACGTGTAGTGGTGTGCGACAGGGTGAAGCTGATATTACTTCAAAATGAATGAAAAACTTTGTTCTGCTTAAAAATCAATTTCTTACGAAGAGACTCCTCTCTCGTCAGAATCTTTTCTCCATTTTTGGCTGTGCAATGCGAGTCCCAGTTCGACCGGATCCTCATCTAAAATACTCTTCTGTGAATTTGCTGTCTTTCGGGGTTGAAATCAGGGACCTTTTAGGCAGGTGAACTAGTTGGCAGTGTTACCATATGGCCTCTATAGAGTCAAAATGGACTCGTTTTTTCTCCCTTGACTCCGGAACTCGTTCTTATCACGTTTGACTCGTTTTCTTGCAGACACAAATAGGTACAATTACTAAGAATTTTATATTTCGCAAAAATAATCATATGTTTAAATCGTCTATTTCTTGTCCTAAGCGCTCGAATTTCGAACATTAAAACAGTATAATTAATTTTTCGTATGTTATAAATTATAAAAAAAAAGATTTCAGAAAGAATTTAAATTTTTTTTGGCGTGGATTCGTTTTTTTGTAAATGACTCGTTTTTCAAGCTTCTGGAACTCGAAAATATTTTTCCGTGCGGTAACACTGGTAGTTGGACTCTGATGAGTTCAGTGTCCTTAGAGCTGAACAGAATGCGTGTTGCCCACTGATCAGTTATAACAAGATTGGAAACCTACCTACGTTTTACCCTCCAAATACCTCAAAACTTATTTTTTTATTTTTTCATACACACATACTCTTGCGGCAAACTTGCTTTTTATTACAATAAAACGCATACTCTTATAGCTAACCTGCTCCTTTTAATTTGTATTACACGCATACTCTTACAGCTAACCTCCCTTAGCATGTAGGCAAATGTCATTTTGACATCCTCCTGTAATTGAAATATATTTCGTGACCGTTTTGTGATATTTCATATTTCTAAATTATCATTTTTGGTTCAAACAATTATAAATTGTGATTTAACTCGAATTTTGAGATTGTTTCGCCACCAAAACAGGGGTGAAAATTGTAAGCTTAAATATCGTTCGATTTCACCCGGAATGATCAATGCCGATAAGGGGAATTTTTCCTCGCCCGGATTTTTCAATAAATAAATAGAGTGGCGCGACAGCTCTTAAAGAGCCAAGACCTAAGTGGGTTACTCACATCAACAATTCTCTGGGTGCGTGTGAAGAATTGAGGGGACCTACAATTTAACGCCGATTCCAAACGGCAAAGTTAGAAGCACTTTTTCATGACAGATGATACTCTTGGAAGTTTTGTCAGTTCTTCGCAAGAGGCAGTGCCCGTGAAAGATGAAATAAAAGCTATGGGAACGAGCAGGACTCGAACCCACGATGATGTTCTGCTTAGAAGCCAACGCATCTAACCACTAAGCTACGGACACTACGTATTTCTCAATGAGGGAAAAAGAAAATAGGGATTTTCTCCGGGCGGAATGCTGTTCGGGCGGAATTCATGATAAGGCTGATTATTCTCGTGAATAAATAAAAGACAAATATATTTTTTCAAAGAACTATATTCAAATGAAAGCATATTTATTACAAATATAATTGCTTCAAATTTACAAATATTTACATTTATTTATACAACAAATTTTGTTTTTTTCCATACCTGGAATTTCAAAATAATATTTTTTCCCATATATATAGTTTTTTGTTTAATATTCCATCAATGAAAGAATTTGTTAATGACAATTGTTTTGTTAATATTTTGGTTCAATTTTTAATGTGTTCAAATAATTTCTACAGTTAATATCATGATTACATATAATTAAGTATTTTCTTTTTATTTTTTAATATGCACAGATAGACGTGATTTCAAGTTACAAGAAAAAAAGAACATCGCTGGGAAAAAATTAATTTTCCATTATGCAACACTCTCCTTATAAATGAAATTAATTAATTTTTTTTGAGTATTATCATGGTCAAATGTTTAATTTTAATATTTATTAATGTTTTTAGTGATTGGTTATAATTCTTTTAAAATTGTTGGAATATATTGAACTACATACAAAAAAGGTTTTCCAATACATTTCTTTTTCTTTATAAGAATTTTTAGTTAAGGATTTTTATGAAGAACATCGATAACAATTCTTTTTTCTTAGTTTTTTGTTTTCATTTTCAATCTAAAAACACAACATCGAAATGCAATTTAGTTTTTTTTTTTTTTTGTTCTTAAATGATTTTTAAATTTATGTTTTGTTTGGTATAATTATATCAACAGCCTTTTGTTTTTACTTTGCTTTGTCTATTTTATATTAATGTGTGAAAATGTTGCCTTCCTAAAAAATAACTCAAAATTTATTTTGTGTTTAAGTTTAAAATTATAAAATATAAGAAACTTATGATATTTAAAAATATCTTATAAATGTACCTATATACCTGTTTATTTTGTTGCATAGCTAAGTTGTATTTTTTCCATACATTTGCAGATTAGTTATTTTGTTAATTTTGAAATTTGTTTGTGATTCTTTATTTTTTAATAACTATTATCCTGAGTACAAAAGTTGTTTTTTTTTGTGTATAATATTAATTTATTATGGGTTAATATCAAATAAAAAGAAATACTATAGGATTTAAGTAAGGCCGTGTGTGAATTGCGTTAAAGTGTGTATTAAAACTTGACGTTTGGTTAAAACTTGACACTAGCGTGGTGAATTAAATAGGTTAAAATTTTGACGTGTCTTTTTTTCTAATAAATGATAGAGATGTTTGCTTCTGATTTGTTGTTTTTTTTTCTGTTTTTCTCCGTTTTATTTAGTTCTTCGGTGTAACTAATTAATATGCATTGATATTTCAAGGGATTAAAACAAAATACTTTAAATTTATCATATTTTAAAATCGAAAAACGAAATAATTGTTCTTTCTTTTTAGCATAGAGAATATATAATACCTCGCGGCTTCGGGTGTTCGCTCACTTTTTGCCTACAAGCTGCAATTTGGTCGTCCTACTTATTGTGTTCGTTCCTGTCATTTTGTTCTCCACTGGAGAAATTTTGTTTTGTTCTTGTTTTTCAGCTGTCAAACCAAGCAGAGCAGCAAAATTCAAAAATTCAATTCTTGGTAGTACTAGTCTAGTTCATATACAAAGAGAATATGTTAGTTTTCCAATGCTTTTTAAATGAGAGACTGCACCAATACATTCGCACTGAGTTAGATACAATGCTCAGGTTTGAGTCGAGGCTAAGATTTCGAAAATAAGATTCCGTTGAGCTCAATTTTCAAAAAAACTTAAACATACAAGAAAATGCGTGTAATATAAAAAAATAGATATGTTGTATTATTTCTTTGCACTTTTAACATATAATTGCACTATTATTTACCAATAATAATTCTTAAAAGAAACACAAGAGAAAATCAAAATAGTACGCATACAATCGTGCCTTTTATCCTCGTATTTGCTGTGGTGAAAGTCTGTCACTTTGGGCCAGTATTACCGCAGGGACAAATATTTTCGAGTCCCAGAAGCTTGAAAAAAAAGTCATTTACAAAAATAAACGAGTCCACGCTAATAAAATTTAAATTCTTTCATAATTTTTTTTTTTATTTTTAACACACGAAAAATTAATTGTATGGTTTTAATGTTCGAAATACAAGAAATAGACGATTTAAAGATGTGATTTTTTTTCACAATATAAAATTCTAAGTGATTGTACCTATTTGTGTCTGCAAAAAAACGAGTCAAACGTGATAAAAAAGAGTCCCAGAGTCAAGGAAGAAAAAACCAGTCCATTTTGACTCTATAGAGGCCATGTGGTAACACTGCTTGGGCAACAGGGAAAAATTTTACTCACGGCTGAGTACTCACTTTTTTCACAGATTCACGAACACGAAAAAAAGAGAGGATTGTGAGAGTTCACCTCAGAAAAATGCTGTGTGTGTTTTCGGCAAGATGATAACACATATCAGCTGTGAAAACATGTTTTGCAGCGTTACCGCATGGAAAAAACCAATTATCCAATAAGGGTAATTTTCGTTTGAAGATCTCTTATTTATGCTTCAAAATATCAAATTATCACTTCAAAATCGAGAAAATTAAATAAAGCAGAGTTTGTTTGTTATCTTTAGTGAGTTTCCATTACTTTTATTGCTGAAAGATTATTTTACGTAGAAGAATAAACACATTTTTTGTTGAGGGAAATTTCTTAAATCATTTGGGAAATTTCTTATTTCTACACAGAAATGTTGGTTAAAAAAAATCCCTTTTAATGCAATTCACACAGTAAATGGCTAAATTTGTTCACCTTTTTAACCAAACATCAAGTTTTAATACACATTTTAACGCAATTCACAAACGGCCTGAGAATGTTTAAAACACGTAAGTAATGCAAGAACATAAATTAGTTACATTTAATATTGTCAATTATAATATTTTTCAAATGTGTCATTTCGTATATTATGAGTGTAAATATAAATTGTATATGAATGTGTTTTTACTTTAAACACTTATTTTACATTTATTATATTTATAATACAAACACGTTATCAATAAACATTAATGATTAATACAGTACAAAGCTGTTAATTGGTGATTTTATTTAAATTTTTTATATTTGTTTATTTGGGACACATAAGATATACACAGGCCGTACTCTACCTACATGATGTGTGATATTTTATGCACACTTTAAAAAAAAAATTAAGAATAAAGGTATTTAGTTATTTTTGAGACTTTTACGTTTGCTTATTTTATCATGGAAGATGTTTTTGTTCATAAATCTTTGTGATTAATATTTTTTTTTGTTGTTAAGTGCTACAAAAAAAGAAAACTCTTGTTCCATTACACTATTTGTAAAAGATTTACAAGAATGAACAGAAAAATGTTAAAACACTACAAATATTTATTTCTCAATATATATGTACATAGAAACAGCCATCAGTTAATTAAATGTTTTGTTTATGAACTATTTAGCTAATATTTACATATTATGTATGTAGATTGATTTTCCTTTCTGTCCTTAGAATATAGACCAGTGTAATATATCTGGAAATTTAATGCCCAATTTCAAAACAGACTTTTAAACATTTAACAGGCTTTTAAACCGCAAAAATAGATTTTTTTGGTTTCACCGAGCGTTTTAAAATAAACAAGCTTTTAAACTCCTTTAAGGCCGTGTGCGAATCGGGTTAAAAAGTGGTTAAACCTTGACACTTCGCATTGAATAAATTGTGTTAAAAATTAGACTAGCTGTGGAGCAGGTTAAAATATGACATCCAATTCGCACACGGCCTTAAAACTAATAGCGTTTTTGGTTTGGTCGTCCGGAACTGTTCCGAACGATTCTGAATTCGTTTACTTGGCACAAGATGACAGTCTTTTTTCTGAATAGAACAGAAAAACGTTTCCGAATTTGAAGTTGGAATCAAAAACGGAATCACGCATACATACACACACTTGCACATGCATAGTCGCTGCCATGTTTACAAATAAAGAAAATAAAAACAATGTCATATCATCTGCAATTCTGTATATGAGGTTTCCCAAATACATTGACATTCAACTATCAGAAGCAAATCAAAATTGTTTGCATGTTCGTTTGGTATCAGGAATCGGACAGTTCTGTGTACCGATTCCGGATTACCAAAAAACAAAAAAACGCTATAAATGCCCATTTTTAGTTCATTAAATTTTAAAAGTGCCGTTGAATATTTTACAAATTGAATATAACGGTATCCACCCATTTGCCTGAAAATACACGACCGAATATTCCCCCACACAATTTTCATGTGGGTGTCAATTTTGACAAAAATTTCCCATTTTAAGTTGGTGAAACTCAAAAGTTTTTATTGTTTGTTTATGAAACTGGGCATTAATATGTTATATATATGTATTTGTGTATGTTTCAAATTGATCAAACTAATAAATGTTGAACAAACAAAATGTGCTGCCATCTACTAGGTACTTACCAATTTAAAAGTATGAGAGAAGTTCAACAAATTGTTTTCTTTATAAAAAAAAAAACAACGGAAACAAACTTCAAAATATACCTCATATGATTTTAACATTGAGCGCATTCCGAAACCTAGTGACTACGTAGTCAACTCGTTCTTATTGGTTGAAAACAACTAATCAACCAATCAGAACGAGTTGACTAAGTAGTCGGAATGTGCTCATTATGTATATTTTTTAAGCCTTATTCCAAATATGATTTCAAGTTCAGGGCTGTCGGATGTGTTCGAAATGTATCTAGGACAGGAATTACGTCACATTTGATTTGTTTGTATTTTTTGCTTTCAAACACAATAAATATCATCGACAGCCAAATTTTATAGACTGGCATCAGTTTTATTCTTCAGCATTCTTCATGAAACAACTTTCTCCCAACCGATTTCCATTCCATTTGAATCGGTTAAGTGGTAACAGACAGCCAAACTATCGTTCTCATTTCATACGAAATTTGCACTTTCTCTTTCTCTTAACCGATGTAATAAATTTCATCTAAACTCGTTCAGTGGTTATTGATTCTCCATTATACTCTTTTCGTTGTTTTATAATTTTTCGGATATTTGTTGCTAATTTGATGGCCACGACATTCTTTTTAACGTTTAAGTGAACATTTGCCTGAACATCATTCCACTCAAATTTGATTTTCGTAATTTTTACGCGCACCTTCTTGGAAAGTATACTTTCAATGCAAATTTCACAGTATCAACTTTCAATGATATGCTCGAATTCGCATTATGCGTTTCTTGAGTGATACAGGAATAAATTGAAAATATTCCTTCCAGACATTTTCAGCGCACGACGCTTGTTGATACGTTACGTTACGTTAGACAAGGAAAACTAAAATTATGAATAATTTTCCAATCCAGCTTAGATTGTCAAAAAAAAAAACAAATTTTATCTCCACAACTTTAATGTCTACAAACAAACTCTCCTCCGCAATGTTTTGAAGCTGGAGAAATTGAATTGAATGTCAAAAATTTTTCAAATAAACCTGGCCTGTTTTATTAATTTCTTGTCAAATATTCTACTAACGGGTCCATTTTAACTTTGTTTCATTTTTTTTAACCTTGTTACAACTTTGCCGGCAGAATAATGCTTCGTAGGTAAATTTTTTTTTCGAAAATTAAATGGAGACTTTTTCTTTACAGCGGATGCAAAAGGTTGACATCAGTGCATACAGCGGCTCAAAATTTTTCAATTTTGCATATGAACTGCGCTTGGAAAAATATTCAGGGCAAAGTTTGTTCTGAGAAAATGAGGTATGAAAAATTAAGTTTTCGCGATCTGCGAACTAGGCTTTAGGCTTAATAACGAAACAAGAAAATTAACCGATCGCCAATTTTTGTTTGACAGCATCCAACTTTATACGTTTTAAATAAGTTTAATGTGTGTCAGTTAGTAGTTAGCTAAGATGTGTAACGTAAAGTTAAAAATAGTTGTAAATATTAGGGTTCGCTTTGTCCTGCCTTTTTTTTTATAGCTTTCGCCAAATATTCTTAAATTTTACTACACTAAATGCAAAAAATGAGAATTCTCCAAACATGGATATTTTTACAAATACTTTCAATTAAATGCAATTACTGGATGTTTTGGCGACGAATGTTACTTCATTTTAAAAATTGTACAACTTACATTCTATGAATGAAATGAATTTCGAAATGAAAAGAAAAAAATCGAAAAAAAAACCAAAACGAAAACCACAAGCACAACGAAAATAAAAACACCCATTTGTTTACTTTTTAGAAAAAATAGTTGTTTTTTTTTATTTATTTATTTTTTTCAGTTTTTTTTAAGTGTAAATGTTGTTGGATTATTATTTATCTACAATTTTGTTTATAATATGAAAAAAAATTATCAATTAAACTTAAAATCTAAACATTGTCATACTAAAACTAAATATAAGATGAGAAAAAACCCAATTTCAAAAGACAACTTAATTTTTAAGAAAAATTAAAAAAAAAGAAGACAAAATTAAATAATATTAACACTAAAAGTGAAATGCGATGATTTTTATATAACTGTTTTCTTTATTTAAAGTTAAAACTAATCTACATGTACCTATATTATTTTTATTTAAATGAGTAATTCACAAAAGAAATTAAAAATTATATATAAAAATATTTTCGAATTTTTTTTTGCATGATGTATATTTGTTTTTACATTTATGTGTATTTTGCTTAATTATTGATTTCAGTTTTGATGGTTATACATATTCATTTATATTTTTAAATGACTGTTTATTGTTATAAAAATTTTAAACATTCAATTTATTTTAATAAAATTGTGTGTGAAGCTAACTTTTTTACTTTCAAGATGTTTTTTTTTTTACATAAGAATATCTATATACAAACAAATAAACTTAATCTACATACATTCATTGTAAGCATATACGATTAAGAGCAATGTCATATTTTGTTATTAATTAAGAGTAAAATAAAATAATTTCTTATTAAAAAAGTTTTTTTATATGTGAAATTAAACTTAAATAAACAAATTTAATTTATAATGGCTCTGTTAGAAACTGGCTTCACTTAAAGAAAAAAAAAATATATAATTTGAGGACATACATATTTTTTTTTTAACAATACTCAATTTGAAGTGAACAAATTTCTCAAACAGAGCGCATGTAATGAGATCGATATGAAAGATTGATAAAAAGTGTTTTGTTTGTTTTGTAGATTATTTTGCAAATTATTAATTTTAATTTATGAATAAGAAAAAAATGTAAAGTTTTCTGTATTGGCTAAATATTATTTAAATAAAATATATATTAAAAAGTTGGGTATTATTTTTTCTTTTGTTGTTTGTTTGAAAAAGAAATCTGAGGCATTGAGTTTTAATTTTAAATTGTCGATATAAGAAAAAACTATAAATTCAAATTAACGGTTAAGTGTTTTTTTTTTTATTTTATGCTTGAATATCTCATTGTTATTATAAATTTAAGAATATGAATACATTTATAGAAATTATTACTATTTACATTTGGAAAATTGAAGACGATTATTTTATAAAAATGTTTGAGTGTACAGTGAGAATGATGCTTTTTTGTGAAGTTTAATTTTTTGTTTTCTAAATAACATTCAGTTCTGATTTCTTTTGAATTCGTCATAAAAGATAAATTTAGCAAAAGAGAGACAAAAAATAAGAATTGAAATTTTGTACTATCTAAATATAAGAAAAATCTAAAAAATAATAAATTTGAAAAAAAGGGAGAAATAAAAATTTTAAAACTCCTACCATACACAGTGATCTTCGAAGCAAATTTTCAAAACACAAACAAAAATATTTTTTAGTTTAAGCATTTGAATATTATCATTTAAGACACACTATATTTAGGTACAAGTAATATTATAATCAATTAATTTTTATTTATATAGATATTTATATTTTATTGATACATGAACATTTAAATATTTCGTATTTTATTATTTATTACTTAAAACACATTTCAAACCGACAAATCGTATTCTTTCATCTCAATTTTTTTCATTCATTAAGTAAGACATAGACAGAAAGATTTTTATAAAGATTACATTTTTTTTATATAAAAAAAGTAAAATTCCAAAACGCGATTTAAAAAAAATATGTAAGAAGTGCACAACACAAATAATAATATTTTAAATTCAGTCTTAAAAATATAAAATTTAATTTTCTTTATTGTTTTACCATCTTTTAAATCTAAAATCGCTATGATTTTGTTTTTCATAATAGTTTGGCTATAATTGAATAATTTGCAAATAAATTGAAATTTTTGAACAAAATGATTATTTTTTTTTTTTGTTCAATTCCAAAGAAAGAGACAAAATGTAAATTTTGTTTACTTAAAAAATATTTTTCACTGGGGCAGTGTGTCCACTTTGTTTAGTACGATTACGTAAAATGTACAATTTTATTTTATTAATATTTTAAAAATAATATTAAAAATTTTAACTAAACAAAAAAAATTAGTGCAATTTTTTGTTGTTGTTGTTTTTGTTTTTGTTTTTGAAGAGGAACTACAGTGAGAAATTATTTTCAACATTTTTTAGACGTTGTCCGGTTATAGCTGGTGTTTGTACTTCGGGTATGAGGTCTTAAAAATTAAACTTTTCATTTTTTACGAAAATATTTATAGAAAAATTCGAACCGAAACTTAATATATACATTTTCAAAACTTACCCATGTGTTTAAAAAATTGTTAAAAAAAAAGAAAAGAGAAATTTTGTGTTTGAAAAGACTCAACAAACATCAGATTTTCACATTGATACTTATGCACAGACAACTTTTATTATTTTGTAAGATGTTAAAAACAAAAAAAAATACGTTTATAAGAAAAAGCTGTTACAAATAGTTCCATCAAAATAAAAATGATTGCATTAAAATGAAAATGAAAAAAATACAACATTTAAATACGAATTTTTATATATAAAAAAAATATTTTGTTTGTTTAAGATATTTCCCACTATCTTACGATTTTGTTGCATTCATTAAATTTATTTATTTAGTTAAATTTAAAACTAAATCGAAATCAGTCCATAGATATAAGCAATATGTTCAAAGTAAAGTACTTAATTTTGTTTCTTTTTTTTTTCTAAATAAAAATTTAAATTTAATTTGAAAATTACATTCTTTTTTCAATATCGCCAAATAATATCTTATCTTTAAATTGCCTTAAAGTTTAAATAGTTATAAGTGTGTTACTAATTTATTATACTGACACCTCACAATAACGATGAATTAACATGTTAATTTTAAATTTTTTGTTCCACTATTACTACATTACACGTTAATAGGTTTTTCGTATAAGAAATAATTACTTTTTAATATTATTTTTTCGTTAAAAAAAAAATGTTTAATATATAGATAGGACATGATAATGTTTTTAGTGTTTAAATTCAATTTTTTACAAAGACGACGACATATAGTTTAATTTTTTTTGTATTTAAAAATTGAATATTACTTGTAATAGTCCTTTAAAAATTAAGTTCTTTTCTTTTAATTTAAATTGTTGTTGTTTTTTTTTTTTTATTTTTCTTTAATTTCTTGAGGTAAATTTGGCAAACAAATTACGATGATCGATCGAGGGTGAGTAATTTTTAATTTGTTGTTGTTTTTGTTGTGCTTTTGTTGGTTTTTTTTAATAACTTATCTTCAGCGACGACTAGTGTGTTGTGAATAGTAGTAGAGTAGTAGTATTTATCTCTTTCGATACCATGGTGGAATGATTTACTATGTTTTGTTCTCTTTTTGTTTTTTTTGATCAAATTCTTTTAAGTTGTCCAATGAAATTTGATTTTTTAGGATTTATATTTACCATTTTGATAAATTTTGTGTTTGTTTGAATGTTTCGAGTTAAGAATTATTAAAGTAATATTTTATTTTGGCAGAAAGTAATCTATTTTAGGCAGCTATCGCCTCATTTTGCCGTCATTCCCATTGATGTGGCGATGGAGGCAGTTCTGAAGGATGGGCGACGGTGGAACTATTTAAAACAAAAAATTATCAAAAAGAAATAATTTTTTTTATTAAATTTTGTTAATTTTTATTTTTTTCATTTAAAATTAAGGTTAATTGTTATTTTTTGAATTAAATTAATTTCAATAATAATTTGAAAAGCACAAACAACAAAATAGTGGCTCTAATTTAATTAATCATTTGACATAAACGAAAACACATGCAATGCAAAAACTTTTAAATACCAGAATACTAATGTACATTTAATAATAAATCGGTTAAAGGTATTGAGCTTGTCTTTTTATGGTTAAAATTTTAATAGCTGAACAGCAAATTTCAAAATAAATAAACTAAAAAAAACGTACACAGACGGATATTGATAGGCTTTGGGAGTTCTAAGCGAAATCCCGTTTCTCCGTGGCCAAGAGAGTCTGACCACACGGGGAGTCCTATTTATGTGGAACCTTAGAGTAGATGAACAACTGGAAAACTGGTATCCCTATCTAATACCAAAATGTTACTTTTCTATCAGTTTTGCGACTCGAATGATTCATTAATATCATAGCAAATGTTACTAAAGTTAATGCCCGTATGTAAGTTACGTCTTTACATGTCAGACAAAAATCGTACGATACGAACTGCGTACCGTACGATTTTTGTCTGACATATTTACTTTCCTTCTTTTTTCTTTCAATCATTAACGAAGATAGAATACGATAATTTAAAATACCTTGTAACGAAAGAAACAAGTTACGATTTAAAAGGTATTTAAGCTTTTAGTAACGAAAAGTATAGGACCTTTTTTTCGTTACATTAACCGCCTCGAACGGGGCGAACGTTCCATTAACCGCCTCGAACAGGGAAGTGTTTGAAACAAAGGGAACAAAACATATCCTCAAAATCTCAGTTAACCGCCTCGCTAAGTTCAGGATATATGCTGATGTTAGCTTTTCAAGAAACTTATGACTTACAATAGGTCCGTTCAACACTCAGTTTGAAACTCTGAGAGAGTTTTCTCCCCACTCCTCAGAATTTGACACATTGCCTAATTTAGTGCACAAAAAGTCTGTTACTATTTTGATCTATAATATCGGCAATTAAGTAGTTGTTGTATGAGACTACACTATTATCATTACTTTTTATCCCCCAAACAATGAGTTTACAACGCTCCATTGAAACTGGTAAGGCGGGTCAAGAAATTGACGAGAAAATACTTTTTTTAACATAAAACAATCGACCAAGCTCTAGAAATTATAATGCATTGATTTTTCATTTAAGGGGGTTTATATTCAATAACATGTTTGATGTTTATCAACTTCTGTCGTGTTGCCGGATTTGTGTGAACGTAAACACCATTGTGAATCCACCTTAATTCTTAATGACATTTCTGAAATTTCTTTGCGAACACACCCTGTACACAACAGCTGTTTGACATCATTTGACGTTTTCTGTGTTTTTTTTTTCATTTTAAATAGCCCCACTTTTTTTATTTTATTTTATTGTTTTTAACAATTTAGGTACAGAATATTTAAATAATTAGCAGTCACTGCACTTTGTACCATAAAAAAGTGTCGTTTTATTTAAATTTTTGGGGCGACTTTCCTATACGGGCTCTTTGAGGTTAGAATTTTGTTTTTTTTTTGTGTTTTCTTTGATTTATCTGTCAAATAGTGAGGAACAACTTCAGGTTGAAGTATGTTAGTGTTGGCAGATGAGTAATATTTTACACAATGCAGCTTTTTGTAGCAAACAGCGAGTATATGCGGCGGCTTCACCGCTCAAGGGGTTTTAACCCTCAGTGTAGTGCACAACTCTGGCTACGCTAGCAAACAGCGAGTATATGCGGCGGCTTCGCCGCTCAAGGGGTTTTAACCCTCGATGTGGGATGCACGACTCTGGCTACGCTAGCAAACTCTAAATGTCCTCGAAGGGAAATATTTAAGAAAATTCCCGCTCTAAAAAAATCCCATAAATATACGCAGTCTGTCGGTACTAAAAATGACATTAAATCGTGAATTCTGTGCAGAAAGTGCAAATTTATTTAATTAATTAAAAATAGAAATATTTATTTCCTAAGAAAAAAACAGTTTATTTGTGCTTAAATAACTAGTACCTATCGATTGAGACCATTTTCGTGTCCAAATTCAGGAGCCCGTATAAGAAAGTCAAGCCAAATTTTTCAGAATTAAACTCGTGCGAGCATTGAAAAACTACATATTTTGAAACATTTTATTAAAAATGTAAATAAAGTTAATGCGTGTTGCTGTTTCATTGTTGATTGAGTGTAACATACCTTCAAATTTAAACTACTTTATTTACATTCTTTAAAAACCTTTAAAAACCATTACACCCAAGTTACTTATTTACAAAAAAAAAAAAAAAACTAAAAAAATAATAAATAAAAACATTGTTAAAATCACACTAACCTTATTATGAAAAAAATATTTAAGTAAACAGTATTTTGTTTTTGCTTAATTTTATGGCACTTCAAGTCGTTTTAATTTTGGTTAAAACGTTTATCCTTGTATAAATAATAATATATTTTTACAACCATAACCATAGTCATAATGTTAATCATGTTTATGTTTGGTTTAAGCAGCAAATAGGAAAGCAATGGTTTCTAAAATAAGTGTCAGTGTTGCCTTCTTGATTGAATGAGATGAAAGTGTTTTTTTATGTCTTAACCCAAAGCATGATTTTGTATTATTTGTATTTGTGCTAAAAGCAGTATCAGCAGAAGTGGAAGGAGGTTTAAAACATTTAAGACGTTTTAAAAATTTTCTGCAAAAAATGTATTTAAAAAAAAATTGTAACAAATTGCTTGAAGTAAAAATTAAATTTTGTTAAAATGTGAAGAACGAATTTATTTTTATTGACTGTTTAATGCTAAAATACTGCTTAAGCCCCTGATTTTATTAATTATTTCTTTTTTCGTATGTAGATATTTATTTATTAATATTAAATGTTTTAATTTTAAATTTAAGGAAGATTGAACAAAACACACAGAACACCAACAACCAAATTATAAAATAGTTAAAGCAAGAAAAAAGCTATTTCTATTCTACTTTAATGGAAATAAACACATATTCAACCATTAAACAATCAATATAAAAGGTGAAAAAACGAAAGAAACATGAAATGAAAATTTGTTAAAGTAAAAATAAAAATTAGGAAAAAGAGAGAAGTTAGTTACTATTAAAATTTTGTTATTATTTATTTTGTAAGTTTGGAGAGATATGTCTACTAAAAATCACTGCTGCTTTTTATTTAACACGTTTTAGTTTTTTTTTTTTTTAAGTGGAAAATCCAAATTGATGATTATTTTCTTTATTTTTTAGTAAATTTTGATTGCAATTTTTAGTACATTTTCTTTATGATGTGCAAGGGGTGAAAATAATCTTAATCTAGGTTTAAAATTCAGTTTAACACGCTGATATATAAAAAAAAAAAAATATGTTAGTTAAGGTTAGGTTAATGTACAATTAAAATTTGTTCTAAGTCAGACGAGGAGATGGGGAGTTATATCAAATTTGGTGCCCTACAATCAGTTTGCTGGGGAATACAAAATAAAAATAAATAATGAAATGAAAAAGTAAAAGTTCTAAATA
Organism: Sphaerophoria rueppellii; assembly: GCA_920937365.1. Lineage (NCBI taxonomy): Eukaryota > Metazoa > Arthropoda > Insecta > Diptera > Syrphidae > Sphaerophoria > Sphaerophoria rueppellii. The sequence goes on along the minus strand of CAKKXW010000001.1, from coordinate 108,795,280 downwards.
TTTTTGTTTCGAATTTAACATTTTTCGCAAAGCTAATACGTTAACAACCAAATAAATAAACACAGAATAGTCTACGATTAGCCCTTATTCTGTTGACTAAGCGGAAAATGCTATTGACAAAATAAAACTGCTATTAATTGACCTTTGCTAGTTTCCACCGTTTAGGGTGGTTTAGCGAAGGAATAAAAAAAAATGTGTCTTTTTCAGTTTGTTAAACGGCGCCACAATCGATTGCCAAGCAAAGACAACAACAAATAAGTGGTCAACAACAACAAAGGGAATTTTTGTTAAACGCACTTTACTATTTATTATGGGAACACATTGACGCAAAATTATGGTCCGCTAATGAACAATATTAAGAAAGCATTAGTCAAACGTCATTTTAAGCTAGTATCACACTTAATTCTCTTAAAATTGTTCATTAGGGATAATAATTTTGTGCCATTATTCTTATCAATGAGAAACCCTTATTGTAAATGTTAATGAACCTGTGGAATAAGAGTGGAATAGGCGTTTTTTTTTTATTAATATGACTGTAAGAGTTCAGTATCATGCAAGTCTTGGGAGGGTTGAAACATTAGAGAAAACATTTAGTGTTATTAATGAAACGTATTATGTCAATCGTTGCAAGATCACTGGTATTGTAGAAAAAGGAGTTACTTAGAAAGGTCTTCCTTTCTGTTGGAGAGTGAAGACAGGTACAAAGGAGGTGTTGGACTGTTTATTCTTTTCCTCATCCATACCAGTTCTAAAGAAGTCCTAGCTTGATGGCATGTCGTTCCATTTCCATAAAGCAGTGTTCTATTATGAACCCATTTTTGCAGCGTATTTCAGGCTTGTTCAGGATTGTTTCGTTGCTAGACAGGTTGTGGCTTGTAACCACGTTAGTCTAAACGTGTTTTGGATGAAGAGAGTGTTGTTCCTATCCTATTTGTGGGCTTTTTCGTCGATCACAGAAAAGGAACACAGATTTGGTTTTTGTTTATTTAAATGTTTTATTAATTAAATAGGGAAAAAATAAACAATTGCTATTGATGTACTGACCAGAGTATATCTAATAATGAGTAGGGATAGTCCACGTGGTTCATTTTACGTTTACATTTTTGTCTCACATACATGAGAAATAGACGGAAAATCTGAAGTGTTATAGTAAGAAGGAGACAAAACATAAGGAATGTAAAAGATCAAGTGACAGCTATCAAGCATCGTTCGCCTTTGAAAATACGTGCTAAAAAAATTAATTTCAACCCTCGATTAGTGTGACCAGTTTCAATCAAATAAAACATTTTACAAGGGTTGAAAATAATCGAGATTCTCGGTATGTGCATCACCGACCACCTCTTGTGGACCGAGCAAATACGCGATGTAGCCAGAAATGCCTACAGATGTTTGGGTTTCTTAAGACGCTGCAAGAAATTTTCCTCCCCGCCTGATCTGGCTATTATCTATAAAACCCTATATCCGTCCAAAGCTTGAGTACAATTACTATCTTTGGGCTGGTGCTCCAGTAACTTACTTAAGCCTCTTGGATGGTATACAAAGAAGAGCCGTAAGAATGATCGGTGATAGAGACATCAGTGATTCATTCACTCCTAAAGGCCACCGTCGAAACGTATCGTGTCTCTCTCTCTCTGTTTTATCGTTACTTCTACGGTAAGTGCTCTAGAGAAATAGCCAGTTGCATTCCTTAAACAATTCAACCGTCATCAGTCTGCCCTAGGGCCCAACTTCAGATGTGCTCTCAAGTATAGAGAATCATTTTTTAGCCGTACTTCGCGAATGTGGAACTCTCTTCCACACTCTGTCTTTCCCAGTCATTACAAAGTTCAAGAGTTGAAAGACCAACGTACATCGACACCTTCTTTCCAACCCCTTCCCTTCTTCTTAATGCACTCATTGTGTCTATGGCATAAAAAGGGTACAAAAATCTCTTGTGGGTGCAAATTATACAAAAATAAAAAAAAAATTGTTTGACCTATTCTTTCCTACTTTTTAAATTTAACTAAGAAATTAGCAAGGAAAAGAAAATAAACACCTCCTTCCGATCGATCTTGCGTCCTTCGTTGAACTATTCTGCTTTGTATCGTCTATTCGCTTAGGTGTGACTCTATTTTTGTATTTGCTTGAACTTTGTTTTATTTGTGTTAGTCATAGTAGCATGTTCGTTACCGTTATTATAAGAATTCCAGCAAATGTATATTACGTTTGTTTTTAACAATAAACAGATTTTTTGTTTGTTTTAAGCTTTGAGTAACTCAAAGACTTTATTCACCCAGGCTTTAATATAAATAAGACAAGTTTTAGCTATCAAGACATAAGTTTTTTTTTGTTCAGAAGATCAAGAGTCACGGTAGTGTCCGGCCAAGTTCTCTACCAACTTTGGCACTACACCTTTATTTACAGGAAACAACTCAGGGCATTATCCACACCCCTCTAACTTCTATACCAAAGAAGCCAAGTTATTTGTTAAGCTAGTTAAGAAGAATCACCTCCAGTAAATTTCAGATATTTGGCATAAGTAGTTTCTAAGATACAATGTTCCAAAAATCACCAAGACCGTAACTGACTGACTGACTCACTCACTGACAGATCATCAAAATTATGAAGCACTTCCCGTTGCCTTGAAACTTGAAATTTGGCACAGTAATAGGTCATGAAGTACATACAAAGGAAAAAATCGAAAATTTGAAATTTTTCAATCAGGGGGCGTGGAAGCCGCCTACTTTTACATTATAAGTCTAAATTATATGGAGCACTTAAGAGTACAGTAGAATCATGAAATTTGGCATACAAAAACAACGCGCAATAAAACAAATAAAATATGAAATTTATGATTTTCAACTGAGTGGGCGTGGTAGCCACCCATTTAAAAATAAATTTTATAAAATATATGGAGCACTTTTGATCTTCGAAGAATATTGTTAATTGGAAAACTAGCAGTTCTGCCAGTCAATATAAAGAAATAAAATTTATTTCTAGATTTGTCTGCTAAGGAGGAATGGAACCCGCCCATTTTTTATGAATTTATATAATATATCAAAAAAAAAAATCTTTGCAAAAACCAAATGTAAAAAAGAGCCAAGTTCTCCCTTACAAAAATTCTGCCTAACAAATCAGCAAGTACTCGTTGGTGCAATGCAAATGTTTTAAGTGGACTTACATCGAATCAACTATTAGTTTTGAAAGAAACTTGTAAACTTATGTAATTTAGTTAATTTGAGACAGAAGTTTGAAAGCAAATATTTCTCAATTACTATCAATTTGCATTTCATTTAATTTATTTCGGTACTTCTTATAACTTAAATGAAGGCATAGCGATACAATTATAATTGAATGGTGTGTTAAATTCGGTTTTTGAAGCATTTAATAAAATAAACAGAAAAAATTAATTCCACTGTATAGACATATATGTAAAAATAAATAAAAAAATAAAATATTATACACTGTTTTTATAACATGCACACATATTCGGGATTTTATTGGATTAATATTGTTTTTTTTTAAGTATTTTTTTTTTTAAGTAAGTTATTTTAAGTGAAGATAAATAAATTATTTATTCTTTTCTGTTGTTGTTTGTGCTGATTTTTATTTTTAGTAAAAAAAAAAAAATTGATCTAGCGACAGTTAAAATTAAATCAGAGTTAATCAAAAAAATATTATAAATTGATTATGGAATAAACAAAAAATTGTAATAATTGTTATATGTCTACACACCTATTTTGATTTTGAATGCCGGTTGTACGTGGGATGAAATAAAAGATATTTTTCTTTACTAAGACTGAATTCGACTGTTGATAATCATTGGTAGAAATAAGCGATTTAAAGATGACAGCAGACATTTAAGTATATTTTTCAATTGAATATGTATTAATATTGTGCAGTATAAAATTGTTTTTTTTTCGAGTATTGATATTTTTTATTGAATATTTATTATATATGTTGACTATAGACATTCATATACGTTTTATTTTAAATAAAATTAATATTTCAGCTTCAACTTCAACAGCAGCAGTGGTACTAGTAGATTATCTCATTGGCTATTTGAGTGTAAGACAAGTACATTGTTTTTTTTTTTTTTAACTTTAATGTCATAAATATGTGTATAAGAATATTTATATTTTTGGATATTTTTGATTTTGAAAATAATAACATCACAAAACAGAAAATTAGTTTTACATAGAAATTTGAACCAACTAAATTGAAAAATACCAAATTGAATGCGTTTACAAGAAAACACAACACATAGGATTTAAAAATCAATTTAAGAACCAAATTTTAAGAAGAATAGATAAGAAAAAAATTCAAAGGAGTAATAATTGAAAGAGTATAGATAGAAAGTATTGATTAAAGATTAAGATAAAAGGACCGTGTGCAATGATAGTGAAAGGCTTCACTCTAAAAAGAAAATAAGACACTTTGAAAAAAGAAAATTACCTTGCAAAACTTTTGAATGCAGCACTTTGAGGATTAATACAAAGTGGAACACGTCCGGTTTGAAGTTGCTCCGCTATAAATTTGTGCATTTCCTCTGAAAAATTTATTATTTATTTTTTATTTTTTGAATAATAAATTTTGATGGTATTCAATAAAATTGTTTACAAAGCTTTTTTCTGCATTAAAAGTATAATATGTTATTTTATGACTCTAAATGAATCTGAAATATTTTACCATTGGGAAGCGTGATACAGATTTTTTATATCACTTGATAACACCACCGCACAATAAAAGGGTGTTTGATTGGAAGCCTTAAAGTTCTTGATTTAATGTCTGAGCAAAGGGGTGATGTCATATCGAATTGGGTAGGTACTACTTCCATTTTCAATGCATTTTTATTTATAAATTTGAAGTGTGTGTAAATTTCATATTTAAAATTTATATTATTACTAGCTGACCCCGCAAACCTCAGCTTACCTCCCTTCAGATCAACTGCAGAGTTATAATGTAACACAATTCTGTAAAAATGCAATGTATTTCATTTGAATCCAATTGATGATTACGATGATGATGACACACTGTGGCGTATGAGTACTTTCTTCTTATCTGTTTTTCTTATTATTGGAATTGAGTTTTTAATGATTTTCAGTTTCATATCATACACTCACTTTTTTAAAAGTTGTCCTTAACTTCTCTGGATTAAGGCCTTTAATGAAGGCTTTCTTTGATTGTTAAAAAAGCTCGTATTTGCCGTTTAGTGACTGTGTTTCGAAGAATAGCTCGTTAAAATTATATAAAGGGTTTTCCAATAAGAGGTGTTATTTTAAATAGCCCGCTATTTCGGTAGCTGTCACTTTTGAAGATGTCATTTGACAAGTAGAAACTACGCCATTAATAAAAATGGAACGATACACGCTTCAACAACGCATTGAAATTATTAAAATTCACTATAAAAATGGTGAAAATTGGCAGAGACTGTTCGTAAAACTAAAACATTTTTGGGTCGTCGTGAAGCACCTTGTCGGACCGCAATACAGAAATTGGTGGATAAATTCGAGCTGTTGGGACAAGTTAGTGATGTGAAAAATAAAACCCGCGCTAGTCGGTCAAGAACAACTGAGAATATTGCTGTTGTAGCCCAAAGTGTTGAAGAAAACCCAGGTTTGTCCATTCCTTGTCGTTCTTTGGAATTAGGCATTCCACAAACGTCATACACCGTATTTTGCATAAAGACTTAGGTCTTAAGGCTTATAAAGTTCAGTTAACACAAGAACTCAAGCCGGCTGATCATCAACAACGTCGTGTCTTTGCTGATTGGGTCCATCAAATGCATGAAAATGATCCGGAATTTCATCGAAAAATCATCTTGACTGATGAGGCCCATTTCCACTTCGGAGGCTACGTCAACAAGCAAAACTGTCGCATCTGGGGCTCGGAAAACCCAAGATTTATTGTTGAAAGGCCTCTCCATCCTTAACGCGTGAATGTTTGGTGCGGTTTATGTCCGGCAGGTCATTGGACCTTACTTTTTCGAAAATGAGGCTGGAGCAACAGCTACGGTCAATGGATTGCGCTATCATGAGATGATCAATGGTTTTTTATGGCCGGAATTGGATGGTGTTGATCTGGACAACGTTTACTTTCAACAAGACGACGCTACGTGCCACAAAAGCAATGAAACCATCGATCTTTTACGGGAAAAGTTCCGGACCGTGTTATCTCTCGAAGAGGTGATCACTATTGGCCACCGATATCTTGTGATTTAACACCTTGCGACTTCTTCCTTTGAGGCCACGTGAAAGATAAGGTCTACGCCAACAGCCCAGCGTGCGTCGATTAAAAACCTCAAAGATTCGTGAGGCTATCGAGGACATAGGGCAGCCGCTTTGCGATTTGGTTATGGAAAATTTTATGAAAACGATATGGCCGTGTAAGCGTGGACGTGGCGGCCATTTGGCTGATGTTGTGTTCCATTATTAACGGCATACCTTCCTCTTTATAATGAAATAAACATCCGATCATTTATCTCAAAAAATGTTATTTTTTCTTTGAATATCAAAATAACACCTCTTATTGGAAAACCCTTTATATGATATCTTCCCATCAATTTACAGCCAAATCGGTTCAACCGTTCTTAGAAATTACTTATTTGGGGAAAAAATATTTACCGGGTCAGCTAATACGATAGCAAAGTACCGTAGCCGTCTTCAGCCAAATCGGTACATCCGTTATAAGAAATCATTTATATCGCAAAACAACGTTTACCGGGGCAGCTAGTATGGCTGATTTGTGAATCTAAACCATCCAGAGCAACACGCGAACACATACAAAAAAAATATAGTTTAAATTGGTCTAGCCGTGAAGGAGTAGTTCAGTGACATACAGCTATCCTTAGAAATAACTTATGTGGAAAAATGTTTGCTCGGTAGATGATAAGATAAAAAATATTCTATAGCTACCCCCAGGTTCTAAACTACCTCCCAACCAATTTTGAGCCAATCGGTTCAGCCGTCCTTAAATATCATTTATATAGCGAAACAACGTTAGCCGGGTCAGCAAGTAGAAGAATAAGTATTTTACACACACAAAATGAATGAATGATTGCATGCACAAACATTCATTAAAGTCGATCCAGTTTTGTAGTTGCAGTATAGATAACGACTGCAACGCTACCTGCAAGGCTGATTTGTGAATCTAAACCATGCAGGACGCATACAAAAAAAATCATTCAAATCAGTTCAGCCGTTCAGGAGGAGTTCAGTGATATATAAAGATACAGTAGAATTTTACATTAAAAGATTTAAAATTTAATAGGTAAAAATGGAGAGAAAAAATTTCGTTTTTTTTTATTAAATTTTTCCATAACGGTTACCAATTTGCATATATTTGCTTGTAAATACAAGTGTATTGCATGGGGAACCACTGCACGCAATTTGATGATTCTTTCTTTCCTTTCTTTCTCCAATAAAGTGCACGTTTCATTTTCATTGAAAGGAAAAAATTGCATACTCAGAACGATTTGACTCTAAGTTGCAACATAGATGGTGGGGTCAGCTAGTTCAAATGAAAATTTCTTCAAATCATTCTTGTGTAGGCACATTATATATTCCCTTGCAGACACATTCGCATTCTGAAACCATTTCTTGAATTTTTCTCTTCTTAAGTTTGATTTTGCAAAACGAATTAGCTGACCCGACGAACTTCGTTCCGTAAAATATTCGGCAACAAAAGAATAAAATCAACACGTTACCCTTTAAATACAATTACTTGAGCTATTGTTTACTGAATGACGGAAGTGTCCAGCTATTATCAAAACATTAAAGCCACGATTAATGCTGGGCAAATATTTGATTGTTAGATCGAAGTCTTGAAAGAAATAGATTGATTTTGCACTTTCTTAATAAGCGGTATTTACTGCTTTCAGAAACTCGGATTTTTACCATTTTGAAGTATTATTGGATCCAGAAATTAAACCTTTTAAAACTGAACGACAGTCGGGTAGGATAGTTATTTGTTGCAGATAACATTTGAATTTCAATTATTTTCGACTACCAAATTTGAGTTAGCAACAAAAATGTTTACGCACTGGTTAAGTATTGTCCGACTAAAGCAATGATACTTGGGTCAGACAGTCAAGTCATTTTTGTTTCGAGATTTTAAGATAAACCATTTCAATATTATGCTCAAAATGAACTTGTTTTTTCAGCACTACTTCTACGTTTTTAAATTATTTAAATGTGATTTGTAAAAAGAACCTTGTAAACAATTTCCATTTCAAAATAACGATTTGTGTAACTCACCTTTAACTTGCTGCACAGACGTTAACTTCCTCTCCCAAAGATCATCGAATGGCTGCGCAGCTGACGGCTCAAAATCTCCCGTATACTGTCGCATACCGGACGAAGTATTATAACAACATTTACACATACACGAATGATACCGCAAACGTCCTTCGTCCAGATATGAATGACCCAAAGCATCTGTCACCGATATTCTCTTATCCTAAAGAAATTTACGAAATTTACCACAAAACTTAAATTACACAACAAAATGGGTAGTACTTACTGGATCGAACACCAACATCTGGCAAAGTAAATGCACAGCTTCATGTGTCGCATGTGAACTCAACGTGTACAAAGCCGAGAACGATGGAGCTTTCGGAGCTCGCCGCAACATATGCGTCCGAGCGCCTTCGCACGCATGTCGCATATCCTCCATTGTTGGTGTGCCCAACAGTTCAGTTATCAATTCCAGCTGTTGCACAGGGTTTTGTGCCTGGAACAATATACGACGACCCAATAATTCACCAAATATACATCCAACCGACCAGACGTCCACAGCTGCTGTATAGTGACGGGCGCCCATTAGAATTTCCGGTGCCCGATAGTATTGTGTGACAACTTCTTGGGTCATGTGCTTAGATTGGTCGGGCTCTTCGACACGTGCCAAACCAAAATCGCATATTTTGAGAACACAATTGCTATTGACCAATAGATTGCCCGGCTTAATGTCTCTGTGTAGGATGCGGGCCGAATGGAGATATTTGAGACCGCGCAATATCTGATACAAAAATACTTTTATGTGATCGGCTAAGAGGTGTTGTGGCGATACGATGATCTTGTGCAGATCTGACTGTAGGAGTTCAGTTATCACATATCTAGATTTATTGAAATTTTGCGGGTTAAGGAAAATTGATTTGGAAATATTTTTGTCAATCATAAATTAAATTCTATTCTGTTGATGATTTTAAGTGAATATCTGGAAGGAACGACAAAGGTCCCAAACCGATCCTAAAACCCAGTCATGCGAGATGTTTGCATCTACGAGGGTTTGTCCCTTTCGTCAGAACTCAATTACCATCAAAAGTAAAAACATTGAGTACACATTCATTTATTTTTGTCACCTTTCTAATTAACTTTTCGTTTCAAGCATCAATATCCTCTTATTTATCTACATCAAGCTTCTGTCTGCTGAAAGATAACTCTTCCATAAATACCCATCCCCACCAATATAAAAAAATTTACTGCAAAAATATTAATAACACGAGAAAAAAAGCACATTTTTTGAGTGGGGTATATGTATAGGATTCGATTACCATACATTTTGACGTCAATAAAGTGGTGATGATGATGATGATGACGACGTTGATGACATTGCTATTCGAATTCTATAACATTTGTGAGCTTTCTTTCCAGAGCAGTTAGGTACTCTCTTCGTCCCTCGAAAATTCTAGTCCACACCAAATGAAAAGTTCTAAATGGCTTTGATAATGGGTTAACGTTTTTGATGAACATGGATGATGGTTTTTGGTGTTGATGTTTAGTTTCGTAGTTTGGGTATTATGTTATCGAGGTGGGAATATTCATCCACTTGCGGATGAAGTTTTTCAATTAAAATGAGATAAATAACTTGCGACTACTAAACGTAACTAAAACTGATGCTATTATTATGGAATAAGGTTGTAAGTGTTTTCGCATCAGTGAATACATAGATCTACAGCAGCTGAGTGCTGTTAGTTCGGATATCATAATTTTCTTATTAAGGAAAATGTAATTTTGAAGCTTTGAACAAGAAAACTGTTGATGAAGTAAACACATACATTTTGATTAATGAAACTTGGCTTTTCAACGTCGAACACAATATTCTTCAACAATTAGGCGTTTTGTTACCATTGTTAGCCCTCTCAAAGGAGATTAACGGCTGAAACACAAACACGCTAAAGCTTCGATTGCGTTACGATGCACCCGCTTCGAATTCGCTATGAATGAAATTTCTCCCTTCATTATTATCATCTCTCCAAAAGCAAATGAATTTTGTTTGTTGACGTTTCTTTACAGCTGTCAGACGAGCTGTCAGAGGAAGCAAATGTTAAAGATATTTTAACTAGAGCTTCCGTTTGGAGTCACATTACGTACGGAATTTGAGGTCGAAGCTTCGTTGTAATAGCATGCATTGAGTTCCTATGACTGAACTAGTAAACTTCAGGCGAAGCTCAATCTAAAGCGTGTTTGTGTTTCGGCCATTAGGAATTCAAATTTTAAAAATAAACGGTTTGCGGCGTAGAATTTTTCAAGTACAATCATGTTTTTGATTTACCTTTTGTTAGTCTTTTAGAAGTTAAAGAAAGTCAAGATGATTCGCGAGCTTTGATCTTGAAATGTTTTTACAGGAATGGATGTTGAAAAACAAACAACTAGCAGACCCGGAAGATATTGAAAGAAAAACGATAACTCTTTCTAAAGAGGACTTCTGATTTGTATAAAATTTGGTGTCTATATTCGAATACATTGAAAATTGCTTAGAATTCCTCCAACACAGCTCACTAGCGGACCGTTTAAGCGCTGAAGTTTAAAATTATAATATGTACTAGAAGAGCCAATAGACGCTGTTTTACGGAGAAAACTAAGAAATGCAATAAATAAATCAAGAAGACAGAATCTGAGAAAAAATTATTGAAGCTAGCTGACCCGATAAACTTCGTTCAATGATTTGGTCTCCTATAAGCGTAAGCCGATAGACTGCTTTTGATTGAAATTAGGTGCTCAATTGCATTCAATAATAGTAAGGATCTACAAACAACAAACAAAATTAAAAAAAAGTCAAATTAAAATGATGTTTTCAACTGAACATTCGATTTTGTTGTGAGTAAATCATTAAGGAAGAAGCTGTGCTATCCTTAAGAATTCACAAGAAATGTATTACTGCATTTGACAGGACGGTGACAGTCGGGTCGGTAGTTATATAATTTTTTGAAAATTTAAAAACAACAATAAATTCGAAACCTGCTTAACGTCAATCGGTTCTAGCAAATTTTCGGCTTCTTTTCACATAAATTTTCCTCTACAGTTGGGACACTTATTAATTGTTCAATGGTCCTTTTTAGTAAAGGGTCATTCATTTTTCGGTTTCGAAAGTAAAGCTTAACAAAACATGAATTTTAAGAACGGCTGAACCGATTTGGTTCAAAATTGAAGGTAGCTTAAGATTAGGAGACGGCTATAAGATGCTTTTTATCCTATCAGCTGACCCGGTTAACGTTGCTTTGCCATATACGTAATATCTAAGAAGAGCTGAACCGATTTAGCTGAGTTTGATGTGTCGGTAGTTTGGAACCAGAGGATGGCTAAAGGATACTTTGTATTCTACAAGCTTACCCGTTAAACGTTGTGTTATCATATACAATTCTAATTTCTAATTTCTAATTTCTATGAACGGCTGAACTGATTTGGCTCAAAATTGGCAGGGAGATAGTTTGAAACGGGAGACGGATGTAGCCGTCTGCTGCGTTGTTTTATTGTATAGATAAATTCCTCGAGCTATTTAAGTTGCAAAAAATATCGATGTTGACGCTATAAACTTCGAAATACAACAGTCAGTGCCCGACAAAGAGATAGTGTTTAAATCGATCGACACTTTTTTTTTTAAATCTAGGTAATGCCTATATTGAGAGACTTAACCCAGAAGTTGAGGACAACTTATACAAAACAAGTATACGATATGAAACTGAAAATCATTTGAAATGATTAAACATTTATCCAAGCCGATCATAAATTGTTTTCCAATAAGAGGTGTTATTTTCAATAGCCCGCTATTTCGGTAGCTGTCAATTTTGCAACTGTCATTTTTTGACATTTGACAAGTAGAAACTACGCCATTAATAAAAATGGAACGATACACGCTTCAACAACGCATTGAAATTATTAAAATTCGTAAAACTAAAACATTTTTGGGTCGTTGTGAAGCACCTTGTCGGACCGCAATACAGAAATTGGTGGATAAATTCGAGCTGTTGGGACAAGTTAGTGATGTGAAGAATAAAACCACCCGAACACGTCGGTCAAGAACAACTGAGAATATTGCTATTGTAGCCCAAAGTGTTGAAGAAAACAAAGGTTTGTCCATTTCTCGTCGTTCTTTGGAATTAGGCATTCCACAAACATCATTACACCGTATTTTCCATAAAAACTTGGGTCTTAAGGCTCATAAAGTTCAGTTAACACAAGAATTCAAGCTGGCTGATCATCAACAACGTTGATCGTGTCTTTGCTGATTGGGTCCTTGAAATGCATGAAAATGATCCGGCATTTCATCGAAAAATAATCTTGACTGATGAGGCCCATTTCCACCTCGGAGGCTACGTCAACAAGCAAAACTGCCGAATTTGAGGGTTGGAAAACCCTAGATTTATGGTTGAAAAGCCTCTCCATCCTCAACGCGTGACTATTTCGTGCGGATTATAGTCCGGCGGGGTCATTGGACCTTACTTTATCGAAAATGTGGCTGGAGCAACAGCTACGGTCAATGGATTGCGCTATCAAGAGATGATCAATGGTTTTTTATGGCCGGAATTGGATGGTGTTGATCTGGACAACGTTTACTTTCAACAAGACGACGCTACGTGCCACACAAGCAATGAAACCATCGATCTTTTACGGGAAAAGTTTCCGGAACGTGTTATTTCTCGAAGAGGTGATCACAATTGGCCACCGATATCTTGTGATTTAACACCTTGCGACTGCTTCCTTTGAGGCCACGTGAAAGATAAGGTCTACGCCAACAGCCCAGCGTGCGTCGATTCAAGACCTCAAAGATGGAATTCGTGAGGCTATCGAGGACATAGGGCAGCCACTTTGCGATTTGGTTATGGAAAATTTCATGAAAAGGATATGGTCCTGAAAGCGTCGTGACGCCCATATGGCTGATGTTGTGTTCCATTATTAACTGCATACCTTCCTCATTATAATGAAATAAACATCCGATCATTCATCTCAAAAAATGCCAAAATAACACCTCTTATTGTATATGAAATTTTCAAACTCACAATACCAATGATAAACAAACAAATAAAAGAAAGTACTCATACGCCACAGTGTATCATCATCATCATAATCATCAATTGGACTCAAATAAATATCATTGCATGTTGATAAATTCTGTGTTACATTAATGGAATTGAGGTTCGCGGGGTCAGCTAGTTTCATTATAAAGTTTGGACTTGGACTTAAGTGTGAAAAACCGCCTCGGGAGTTTTTGCAGCATGCGATTCTTTTGAGGTAATTTTTAACCACTTTTTCGCACATTTCGGGCGGTATTTCGGCCAAAACTTGAGTGATGTTTAAGCCATTTTTACGAAACTTCAATGTTCGCCTAATTTTTTTTATAGAAATCATTTTTTTTTATTCAGGCTTCCTCCCAGAGTGGTTTGTTAATTACAAAAACAGTCAATAATAAAATCACAAAATTACTAACTACCGTTTTAATATTTAAAAATTTATAATGTCTTTTTCCAAGTCAACAACTGTCACTGAAGTCAATGTACTTACGAAACCTCAAATTTGCAAATTTCTATTTCATCTTATAGTCAGAATAGTGATGGATCATTCGAATGATATAATCGATTAGATCATCGAATATTAGAATCATTCGAATACATTTTCGATTATTGAAATCATTCGATTATGCCCATCACTAGTCAGAATGTTAAGGTAATTTATCCCAAAACACCCAATACCTAGGTTTCCTTCCGCAACCGACAATGTCTATAAGCTGTCAAACAAAATGTCATTTCCTTATTTAGCATAAAAAAACAAGAAAATACTTCAATAAGTCCCTTTTCAACTCCTTTCACTTCCATTTAATTCTACATTTTTAATATTTTTTTTCATTTAAAATTGTTGTTGTTTTAAAAAAGGATACATTTCCTGGAAGAAATCCAAATGAGGTGGTTGTAATATGTCCAATGCTGAAAGTACCTGTAACGAAAAAAAAACAAAAAAATTATTAAAATTTTGATGACAAAAGGTGTAAGATTTTGTAAAGATTGTTTTGTTTTTGGATTTTTATCCCATTCCTAAATCCTTTTAAAAAAAAACTCAAAAAACAAAGGGCGGAAAAACACAAAAAAAGCCTCCAGATATGCTTTCCTATGACGATGTCGATAAGGCTTTGGTGTAAGATGTATAAGTAGACCTTTAACTCAGTTTACCTTATTTTAACATTTAATGAGGGAAATAATCAAGGAATGATGGCATTCCTAGACTGGCTTGCACCCTCCATTAAACTGAAGCCATGCTTTTAATTATTACGGAGGAATTTTCCGACAAAGAAAAACTTAACAACGACAACGGTCGTGGAGGCGAATAATAACAAAAAACGAGAGAGAAAAAAAACAGATGCTAAACGAAAAAAATATTATAAGAAGTGCGGATGGTAAAAATGTATGCGACAGAGGAAAAAACGAAAAACCTTCAACTTTAGACCCCAAGTGATTGGCAGCAAAGCAGAACAACAACAATAAATATTACAAGCCGTGTTCAACCACCATACCATACCATCACCGAGTATAAAAATAAGAGAGGAGGTTGCGAAGTATAAAAAAAAAGAAACTAGAGAGACATCTTAGGATGATGGACCATTAGGACGGGTTAATTGAGTAAAAAGCCTGTTGGAACTTAATTATGATTCAAAAGTAATTAAGGCGCAACCTTTCTTACGCGCAATTGTTATAGAACGTGAAGTGTGGTTGTGTATTCGAGTGGATGGGCCAGCGAACTCATGTCACAATGTTTTCTCTGCTTATAGAATGACGACGATGCTACGACATTGGTTAAGTAAGGCATGAAGTGCGCGCACTGATGCGGAATCACTTGATGGATTTTGATGGTTTGAAATTGTTACAACAACTAGATTTTACCTGGGATATGTAAGTACTTAGATAACCCTAGGTTTTACTTTTGGATTTATTATTATGCAAAGCTTTTAGTTAGGAAACACAATTAGAGAGGAAGTAGTGCAGAAAAGAAGAATAACAAAATGACTGCTAAAATTTGCAAAGTAATTGCCACAAAAACGATTGCGAAAAGGGGAGTTACATTCGAAAATCTGTTAAATTGATTGGATTCAGACAGAAAAAAAAAACAAAATAAATTAAAATAAAGGACTCTCTCAAAATCCTCGCAATCAATTAAGCAAATATTTACAAATACTACAAAGACACAACCAGAGTTCCTAAAATCCTTGTTTTTATATCCAAAACAGGATTACGATTAATACCAGAAACACAATCAAATCAACACCTAATCCATTTTTATCCAGATACCGAATCTGCATAGAAAACTAAGTACTTTAAAGTGCATATAGACAAAACACACATCCGCGGAAGAGCATCCTTATTTTTAGTGTTTCATTTAATTGGCCTATAAGTGTGCTTTCCATCTATCTAACCAATGAAATTCTCGAACAAAAAAATCCACCCGTCAGAAAAAAGTTCAAACAAATAACAAATGTTAAAATCGATAAAAAAAAATGTTGCAATATGCAAAAAACCAAAGAAACCAAAACAAATATGTACAAACAAAATTTATGCTCCACTGGAGTCCGGTTCAAAACTGTATCTGCATTGTACACATACTTGGTTTTTTTTTAATCTCTCGTAAATAGTCCTAGAGAGGATACACTCTTTTTTTTAGATTTAGATATTGTTATTCTATTTAGAGATTTTTGTGTTTTCCTCTTCATTTTTTTTAGTCATAAAATATAGAAAAAGGGAAAAAATAGAAAAAGAAAATCGTGTCAAACATTCGCGATAAATGGCAATAAATTGGATGATTCAATTCTAAAAATAAAATATTTGATTTTTTTTCTCACTTTTATTTATCCTTCGGATGACATTGTTTACACTGGTAGAGATGAGGAGAAGAGTGTTAAAAGAACAACAAATACTACACTAATCCTATTTTGTTTTACAACACCTTATACAGTAGAGATACAGATTTGTTGGGTTGTGTAAAATAGACGAGTATTATAAAACAATAACAAAACAATCTATTGAGCCTTCTCAGGAAGAAAATATTATAGAGAGGGAGAGTTTTCTACGAGATCCTTTTTGTCGGTGGTGGTCCTTCCGTCAGGGGATTAAGTTCAGTTTTGCGATGAAACTTTATCCTAGAAAGTAGGTTAAGAATAAGATATTATTACGAGAGTGAGGTGAAAAAAGGGAACTTTGTTTTATGTCTTTTAAAGTATCTATTCGAAAAAGTTGAATATCTATTTTATTTTGTTTCACTTTGTGGTTTAAGTTTTAAGTTGGGGATGGAGGAGTGGGCACTTGACTCATATCTTTTTCAATTTTGTTTTAAGAGATGCTTAGCGACTAGATGTTTTTTATCAATAAAAAATTACGCTGAAAAGTAATAAACTTTTTATTTTTGATTTTCCTTAGTCACAATTGCAACGTCTTTTGGTTAACAAATACGTGGAATTCCTTTTTGTAAGATTCCATATTTTCATTGCGTACAAATGTCTAGAAGTGGTAGTACTAATAGTTAATAAAAACTCCGTTATTCGAATATCCGCTTTAAACGGCGTCTTTTGTCAGAAACTAGCTATAATAATGTTGAAGCCAGAAGCAGAAATCGTTGGGCTAAAACAAAGGTGAAGAAATCAGCCTTAGGACTCTTTAATCAATATTTCATTCAATTCTCGTCATCATGTTTATTTTTGTTTTCATTCGATTTTTCGAAATCGTCATTCGACTTCTTTTCATTTCGAAGTTTTCGTCATTTCGAGTTCTTGTTCATTCGACTTCTTTCATCGTATTCGAGTTTTTTCTTTCGAATTCTTGTATCGTCATTCGAGTTCTTTTCATTCGAATTCTCGTCATCGTCATTCGAGTTCTTATCATTCGAGTTCTCGTCATCGTCATTCGAGTTCTCGCCATAGTCATTCGAGTTCTCGTCATCGTCATTCGAGTTCTTTTCATTCGAGTTCTCGTCATCGTCATTCGAGTTCTTTTCATTCGAAATCTCGTCATCATAGTTCGAGTTTTCGTCTTTCGAGTTCTTTTCTTTCGAATTCTTGTAATCGTCATTCGAGTTCTTTTCATTCGAATTCTTGTAATCGTCATTCGAGTTTCTTTTATTCGAATTCTCGTCATCGTCATCGAGTTCTTATCATTCGAGTTCTCGTCATCGTCATTCGAGTTCTTTTCATTCGAAAGCTCATCGTAGTTCGAGTTTTCGTCTTCTGGTTCTTTTCTTTCGAATTCTTGTAATCGTCATTCGAGTTCTCGTCATCGTAATTCGAGTTTTCGTCATCGTAATTCGAGTTCTCGTCATCGTCATTCGAGTTCTCGTCATCGTCATTCGAGTTCTCGTCATCTTCATTCGAGTTCTCGTCATCGTCATTCGAGTTCTCGTCATCGTCATTCTAGTACTTTTCATTCGAATTCTCCTCATCGTGATTCTTTTCATTCGAGTTCTTAATAGTCATTCGAGTTCTCATCATCGTCACTCAAATTATCGTCATCGTCATTCGAGTTCTCATCATCGTCATTCGAGATCTTTTTATTCGGGTTCCTGTCATCGTTATTCAAATACTTTTCATTCAAGTTCTCGTCATCGTCATTGGAGTTCTTTTCATTCGAATTCTCGTACTCGCATCTCATATGCAAAGAGAGGAAATATAAGAGAAAACCAAATGCGCGGGACGTTACCTACTCTTTGGAGACTTGCCTGTCTGTCTCATTGTCGATGTCAATTTCATCAAAATCTCAAAAACCTTTCCTGAAATGAAGATTTCCTTTCCTTTCGTTGCGTCAATTAAAAATATATAAAGGAACATTTCACTTTTTAAACACTAAAAAAACGCCCCTCTTCAAGGATTCCTAGAAAGCGCATAATCTTTCTCAATTATGTATTTTTTTGTTTCTTGTGCAACGAAAAGTTTTTAACGGACATAAAGATGCTTCCTGTCTTCACTAGATGATGAGGATGACCATTTACGTCGAAATATTCCATCCTCTCATTAATGATGATGACGACGACAACTCAAGGATAGGATGCCTTTGCATCTCACGTCATCGCCACCATCATCACCATCACCTCATCATCACTGAACAAAAAGATAATGATCGACAGAATGTAGCATCATAATTTGTGTTCTATCCTAAGGGGCCATTAATTATTAGAATACTTTGCACCTCATTGGTAAGCGATGCCATTAGCGCCGCCACGCCGTCATCGTCAATGCTATGCCGTTGCTACTCAAACTGCTACTTGTCGTCTTCAACTCAGAAGTTACGCATAAATATTTATCTATATTAAAAAAAAACGACGACACTTCCAGGAATAAAAACAGAAGAAACAACAAAAACCTCCTTAAAAACGGACAGCCAAGACCAGAACTTAAGAAAATGATAAAAAAAAGACGTTTCCAATGCAGAGAAAGAAACGCAATTACAATCGCATTAACGTCAGAGCTCTGCTTCGTATCTATACCTGAATTGATAGCACTTACAAGAAAGCGCCATTTCAAGTTATACTGATGGTAGCCAGCACCATCAGACCATCAGAGCAGATACCGCTTCGATAAAATGCGTTCGCTTTCATTTTTCTTCATCCATACCGCCAGCGCCGGTGCCGTCACATTTATGCTCGCGCAACATAATTTACACCGATTAGGGCAACAACAATAACAAACCTTGCTCAGGTATTCATTGCAAAATGAAAAAAAGATAAAACGTTTTTTATCCAAGAGATAGACAAACGTACTCATAGGTACACTACTTGTAGTATGGAGCAAGGTTTTTCTTCGTTGCAATTTTCCGCACTTTTCTTGGGGTTCAGTGCAGCAGTATGAACAAAACTATTTTTATTGTTCTCTACAGCGACTAATGGCTCAACGGGAATGCAAAAAGGGGGGATTCTATACGAGTCTAAACTGAAACGCAGCTGCATGAAGGACATCAACATCTACATCAGCATATGATATCCAAACGGTTTCGTGTGAGAGTTTTTGGTCGTTCATCTAGTTTTCAAGATTGTAGCCAAAGAAATATAATACAAGACTTTGTTGTGTTTCTGAAAACCAACAAAAAAATTACTTTAGAGTTAAGCAGATTCCACGTGAAAGGCATTTTAGAAATCGTTGCATACTTAAGGGCGCTACCAACTTTTTTTTTTTTAAATTCGTTTCAGTACTGAGGCCTGATTATGGCATCATTTGCTAGCGAGTTTGACATTTTTCAATTATTAGTATCGCTTTCGCTTCTTCGATTTGAATTCGACCAATTAACACGAATTTGAAGGCGAATTTGAAATGTCATAATGTTAGCTGGCGAGTTGAAATCCGACAGCTTTTTTTTTGGCGGATTCACAGGCAAATCAATTCAGATCACTGGAATATTGGAAGAAACAGTCAAACCAAAGTATCAACTGGAACAGGTACAGGAATATTTGAAGAAATATTTTCGCTCCGCGGCGAAATCGTTAATGAGGAAACACGACGCGAGTTGAAAGGTCGAATTGAAAACGATACGCCGTGAATCCCATAATCAGGCCCCTGAAGTAGTCTTCGCTTACATACTTAATTAAAGATGGCACCACAGTACATTTCGGTCCAGGGCCTCAACAAGCGTCTCCAGCCAGCTCGGTCCCTAACTGAGTTGAGCTCTTTTTCATCTGTGACGTCCTTCCGGGATCGAAGATGGATTCATAAACTCTACAGACTTTACTCTACTCTCTCTATCTTTGCATTCACTTACTACTTCCAACTATTATTGAAGCTCTGTCTTCGGTTTTCCAATAAGAGGTGTTATTTTGGTATTCAAAGAAAAATGGCATTTTTTTAGATAAATGATCGAATGGAACACACCATCAGCCAAATGGCCGCCACGACCACGCTTACAGGACCATATCCTTTTCATGAACCAAATCGTAAAGTGGCTGGCCCTATGTCCTCGATAGCCTCACGAATTCCATCTTTGAGGTCTTGAATCGACGCTGGGCTGTTGGTGTAGACCTTATCTTTCACGTGGCCTCAAAGGAAGAAGTCGCAAGGTGTTAAATCACAAGATCTCGGTGGCCAATTGTGATCACCTCTTCGAGAGGTGAACTTTTCCCGTAAAAGATCGATGGTTTCATTGCTTGTGTGGCACGTAGCGCCGTCTTGTTGAAAAATCATTAACCATCTCTCGATAGCGCAATCCATTGACCGTAACTGTTGCTCCAGCCTCATTTTCGAAAAAGTAAGGTCCAATGACCCTGCCGGACCATAAACCGCACCAAACAGTCACGCGTTGAGGATGGAGAGGCTTTTCAACAATAACTCTTGGGTTTTCCGAGCCCAGATTCGAAGTTTTGCTTGTTGACGTGTGGCAATGGGCCTCAGATGATTTTTCGATGAAATTCCGGATCATTTTCATGCATTTCAAGGACCCAATCAACAAAGACACGACGTTGTTGATGATCAGCCGGCTTGAGTTCTTGTGTTAACTGAACTTTATAAGCCTTAAGACCCAAGTCTTTATGCAAAATACGGTGTAATGACGTTTGTGGAATGTCTAATTCCAAAGAACGACGAGGAATGGACAAACCTGGGTTTTCTTCGACACCTTGGGCTACAGCAATATTCTCAGTTGTTCTTGAGCGACCTGCACGGGTTTTATTCTTCGCATCACTAACTTGTCCCAGCAGCTCGAATTTGTCCACCAATTTCTGTGATCTCGGAGGCCAATTGTGATCACCTCCTCGAGAGGTGAACTTTTCCCGTAAGAGATCGATGGTTTCATTGCTTGTGTGGCACGTAGCGCCGTCTTGTTGAAAAATCATTAATCATACTCTCGATAGCGCAACTCCATTGACCGTAGCTGTTCTGTTCCAGCCTCATTTTCGAAAAAGTAAGGTCCAATGACCTTGCCGGACCATAAACCGCACCAAACAGTCACGCGTTGAGGATGGAGAGGCTTTTCAACAATAACTCTTGGGTTATTGGTTATTGATGAGAGGCAATGGGTCTCTGATGATTTTTCGATGAAATTCCGGATCATTTTCATGCATTTCAAGGACCCAATCAACAAAGACACGACGTTGTTGATGATCAGCCGGCTTGAGTTCTTGTGTTAACTGAACTTTATAAGCCTTAAGACCTAAGTCTTTATGCAAAATACGGTGTAATGTCGTTTGTGGAATGTCTAATTCCAAAGAACGACGAGGAATGGACAAACCTGGGTTTTCTTCGACACCTTGGGCTACAGCAATATTCTCAGTTGTTCTTGAGCGACGTGCACGGATTTTATTCTTCGCATCACTAACTTGTCCCAGCAGCTCGAATTTGTCCACCAATTTCTGTATTGCGCTCCGACAAGGTGCTTCACGACGACCCAAAAATGTTTTAGGCTAAACACAAACCGAAGCGGACAAAACGTTTGTTCGCTCTTCCCCGGACACAGGTCCATTGCTCTTATGAGGCAACACACACAGAAACAGACACGACATGATAAAAAGTCGTGTCCGCTCATCAGTTGCAGTAAATACATGGGGTTGTATAGGAGCAAACCACACCAAAGAAGACAAACAGTCCCGGACAAAATGTCGACGCCTAAAAGTACACACCGTCTTATGAAGAACCACAGACCAAAGTGAACAAGACAAACAAAGAGATTTCGACAAACGGACATGTCGGTTGCTCATACTTGGATTTGTATTTTATTGCGGTATTTCTTGTTGTATTTTGTGCAATTTGGGATGGATGTTGTTGTAAGGGTAAAAAGAATTTAGAAAAAGAAGAATTAAGAAAAAAGAAGAGATTTATTTTGTGTGCATGTTTGTGGTTTCAAAGAAGTGTGCATGAAAACTCGACTAAATTTCTTCGTATTCTTCTTCACGAGAAATAGACGGCAATGTATGTATGATGTATGTTATACACATGAAATTCCAACAGTTTGTATGTTTCTCGATAAATGTGTTTGTGCCACTCATCGAGGAATAATGAAGCAAAATAAAATCAAGGGAAAACGCAACCTATTTTTTTTTTTTTCAATTTTTGTCTTCTTTGTTTGTCCGCTGGCAAAACACACCGAATGCGACAAGGACAAAATATTTTGTCTTTGTCGTCCTCGGTGTGGGGTGAATTACGACACGATTTTTTGTCTTGCGACTAGCAAACAGTTTGTCCGCTACGGTTTGTGGTTAGCCTTAGTTTTACGAACCGTCTCTGCCAAATTTTCACCATTTTTATAGTGAATTTTAATAATTTCAATGCGTTGTTGAAGCGTGTATCGTTCAATTTTTATTAATGGCGTAGTTTCTACTTGTCAAATGTCAAAAAAAGACAGCTTCAAAAGTGACAGTTACCGAAATAGCGGACTATTCAAAATAACACCTCTTATTGGAAAACCCTTTAGATAGCCGATGCTCTCCGCGAGTAGGAATTAACAGACAAAGGTTGCTGTGGACGGTTGTGTCCTCTTGAATGCACCGTGTCTACCCTTCGAACATCAAGCACATAAATCCGTACCAGTACTCTTCCCCTTTTCCCAAACAAAGAGATAACTTCACATCGCTGATTCGTTTCCTGTCAATTTTCATCATTGCGCAGGGAAATGCCAATTTTTTCCTTAAAATAATAATTTTCTCGCACCAAAAAGCTACCGTTGCGTTCACTCACATTGGCCCTCAACCGCAGAGCACCACCACAACGACCGCTATCGGTGCACAGCTGTTAAGTGCCTGCCATGACTCCGTGAGGTCTTTTTTAAGACTCGAAAATTCTATCTTTATACATTTTTCTTTTTCGTCTACGTATCTGCAGTTTTAATACATTCTTTGTGTTTGGGTTTCCATTGCGCGATGCTGACGCTGACCTTCTGCTTTATTATGGCTTTTGTCTTATTTTCCTCGGCTGCTGCCTGTTGCATGTGAATATATTAATAAAAGTTTGCCAAACAAAGACATTCTCTCTTGCAACAAAGAAAAACCTAGTGCGTAATTTTCACATATTGACAAGACTCATTGTGCAAGCGGTAAGCGGTGAATGGCTGAATGGTGTGAATATCCTTTGTGTGGTTCAGTATTAAGGCAATAGTCCGATATTGTGTGAAATCTTTTAAGAGGTGAGTTGAGAGGAAATCGATTTGAAACATAACAAGTAATTTTTTTGTTATTTTCTGAAGCCCTCTCATTCTTTTTTTGAGTTCCCCTTCCCTGTACTACATTTATTGGAAACAGCAATTAATACAGTGATTTATTGAAGCCTTTTTTTCTTCTCAAGGCTGATGATGGTCTGGAGCTCTGGACCATTAAAAAAAAAAAATCTATTGTTATTGAAGAACAAGGAGCTTACAACTATTATTCGTCGTCTGGTGGATGTCGGTCGGTCGTTAAGGGTTTGATGATGTTATGGCGTTGATGCAGTGGAAAACTACTGCAACAATATTGCGCTCCAAATATCTATCGTTTGGGATAAGTTAAGGTCCCTCTACTATACACGAGTTTATACGACTTGGAGCGTTTATTGTTTTTCATAAACTCAAACGATTGGCATCGTATGGTGCCAAATATAAGAAAAAATAAACCACCATCATCATAACAATGGCCAGGGCAATGGGGGCATTTAGAAAAATTGCTGAACAGTTGGAATATGCAGTTGAGCATGTTGCAGAAAAGCCATAATATGCAGCTGAAATTGCTTTAGAGTCATGAATCAGATCGTTTATTTGTTTATGACATTAGCTCGTTTTTTGTGTTTAAGTGCCAGTTACAGGAAAGACAGAGGAGTAATAATCGTTAAATTTTAGTTGAACAGTGGACTTTTTTTTTTGTTAACAGGAAACAAGGGTGCCAAATAAATTTGATGGGGTTGTGAGGATAATACCACAAAACCCTTCATTCAGAGAACAAGAATAATGAACTGGAAAGAAATGTTATTGGATCTTTTATTGTAACGCTTATTCCGAACGTCATCTCTCTTTTCTAGTCTTCTTCTTGTACTTCGGTAGTCCTCCAATTCACAAAGTCATAACATTTTTAATGAAATTTATCTAGTACCACATTGTGACGTAACTTGCTTTCATTTGCGGGTCAAAAATTTGCAAAAAGTTCTTTTATCATCAACTGAATAAGACCAACGTTATCCAGCTTTACACCCTAGATCCTCTATAAGCTTGCTTAATGCGCAAACTCACTTCAAGCCGGTGCATCATACGAGCACGTTGGTCAACCCACCGAAGTCTACCATGCCATATTTTTTACGCGGTAGATTCCCTTTCCGAAGTCTTTTTTTCACAAATTGGATAAGAGTTCCTTATCGAGCTCGGTTTAGAGGTCAGACTGCCTTTGATTATGTGTCCAAGTCTCGGATTTGTAATTACTTACTTACTTAAGGTGGCGCTACAGTTCGTTGTGGACTTGGGCTTCAATCAACAGTCTCCGTCAGCCAGCTCAGTCCCTAGCTAGCTGTTTTGCACTCCAAGTTGATTAAGTTCCTCTTCCACTTGTGTGTGCCACCTGAGTAGCGGTCTTCCTCTCCTTCTACGTTCGGAATAGTGTAGAAGACTTTCCGGACCGGAGCATTGATGTCCATCAGCTCTAAATGACCGAACTACCTCGGTCTTTGGACCTTGACTCATCTGGCTAGGTCTATGTCGTTGTACAACCTGTAAAATTCGTTGATCGAGTGGGCTTTTCCACTCAATTGCTTTCTTATCCCAAAGAAACAGGGATTAGCTAGAGTTATTCTTCGTCTGATCTCGGCACTGGTTTTATTGCCCTTGTTAATAGCGGAGCCTAGATAGACAAACTCCTCTACTTCCTCGAAGTTGTATGCGTCTATTGTGACGTTCTGTCTGAGCTGTCGGTCTCGGTGTTGGGTGTCTTTCCTCGAAGACAACAAATACTTCGTTTTGTCCTCTTTTACCGCAAAACCCATTTTTGCCGCTTCTGTCTCAATCCTCTCAAAGGTGCCATTGACATCCCGCTGTGTTCTTCCGATAATATCATTATCAAAGGCGTATGCGAGAAGTTGAACAGACTTTTGAAGATAGTGGCTCTGAGCAATTTTAGCCCTTTGCCAACCTTGAGGACGCAGCGTGATATCTCCATCGTCATTTAGCACAAAAGAACGAACTTGCCAGTGATGCCAAAATTAGACAAGACAAGACAACTAAACAATCGATGAAAACGTGGAAAGTATCGATGCGCAGTTTCATAAATTTTTTCCAGGATCTGCCCAAAGTGAAAATTTGGTCGATGGTTGACTTTCCTGGTCTGAAGCCACATTGATAAGAACCAATCAGATTATTGACGAAAAATTTCAGACGTTCACATATTAAGTAGGCTGATTCCTCTCTAGTAGTAGTAGGCGCAGTTTAGAGGATCTCCATTTTTCAGGATCGGGAAAACAATGCTGAGGTTCCAGTCATCGGGCATGCATTCTTCCGAAAATATCTTACAGATGATTTGGTGAATTCTCCTATCTAGATCGTCCTGCTCCTTGGAACAGCGCTCCAGCGATTTAGGTGGATTTCAGACGTGATATTGCCGTTTTCACTTCTTCCAGGTCGGGTTCACGGCATTGTTGGCTATTATCGTGTCCCATGAAAGGCTCCTGTCGTCGTTATACAGTCTGCAGAAGTGGTCTTTCCAAATCTCCAGGAGTGACTGCGATTCTACTATGATTTGTTATTAGGTATATTTTACACCATGGCAGTAGTGGTCATGGTTAGATTTGTATACTAACGCAGCCTTGACAAACTTAATTACTATCGGAATCAAAAGCAGATTCTGATGAATCTAGACTCGATACTTAAACCGGATTCCTTAACTTGGCTTGCAACTGTCGTGGTCAGTTGTTCATTTTGGAAGCCCAACTCTCAAATTGTCTCGTAAAATTTTCCAAATACAATTCAGTCATACTTGGTTTTAAAGTCGATAAACAGGTGGTATGTTGGGAGTAGCCAAGCTTGCTCTGTCTTGCTATCTGATCAATTGTCGATCTGTTTTGTTTGAAACCAGATCAATGCTAAACGATTTATGTTTCTAGCGTATTGTGCTATGATGATTTCTAATACTGTATATATACAATACTAGCTGACCCGACAGACTTCGAACTGCTTCAATCAATATAAAAAAGACCTAGACATTTGTAGCCCGCTTCAATACCACCAGTTACTCTCTTCCCGCTTCTCCACTACTTGAAAACAGCGCTACCTACCGAGTCCAATTATGAAACAAAACCTGTCTCGGATGGACCTTATCATGAGGAAGCTTTCATGATCTGTCTAAAAAGACTTTAAACCACCCACACTATTCCAGGTAGGCTCTGTCCAAAACAAAGTATTAACCTGAGCCATCCATCGCGACAAAAGTTCATCACCTCTTCGCCCTTCTCTCATTGACCACCATAACTTCGCCCGATGTTTACAGAT
>CAKKXW010000001.1:108717067-108750217 GCA_920937365.1 Sphaerophoria rueppellii | reverse complement strand
TCTCAAACTACGTGTACACGACTGCCAGATCTGTCCGTGAAAAATTTGTTTCAAATGACAATCGTGTGCACACCAAATAAATTTGCAGATGCTATTTGGTCAAACTAGATTTTCGATACCGTCAGCCAAATTTTTGACAACATAAAGGGTTTTCCAATAAAAGGTGTAATTTTGATATTCAAAGAAAAATGGCAATTTTTGAGAGAAATTATCGGATGTTTATTTCATTATAAAGAGGAAGGTATGGCGTTAATGAAGCACAATATCAGCCAAATGGCCGCCACGACCACGCTTACAGGACCATATCCTTTTCATGAAGTTTTTCATAACCAAATCGCAAAGTCGCTGCCCTATGTCCTCGATAGCCTCACGAATTCCATCTTTGAGGTCTTGAATTGTCGCAAGGTGTTAAATCAAAAGATCTCGGTGGCCAATTGTGATCACCTCTTCGAGAGATAGCACGGTCCAGAAACTTTTCCCGTAAAAGATCGATGGTTTCATTGCTTGTGTGGCACGTAGCGCCGTCTTTTCCGGCCATAAAAAAATTACTAATCAACTCTCGATTGCGCAATCCATTGACCGTAACTGTTGCTCCAGCCTCATTTTCGAAAAAGTAAAGTCCAATGACCCCGCGCTGGACCATAAATCGCACCAAACAATCACGCGTTGAGAATGGAGAGGCTTTTCAACAATATCTCTTGGGTTTTCTGAGCCCCAGATTCGACAGTTTTGCTTGTTGACGTAGCCTCCGAGGTGGAAATGGACCTCACCAGTCAAGATGATTTTTCGATGAAATTCCGGATCATTTTCCTGCATTTCAAGGACCCAATCAGCAAAGACACGACGTTGTTGATGATCAGCCGGCTTGATTTCTTGTATTAACTGAACTTTATAAGCCTTAAGACCCAAGTCTTTATGCAAAATACGGTGTAATGACGTTTGTGGAATGCCTAATTCCAAAGAACGACGAGGAATAGACAAACCTAGGTTTTCTTCAACACTTTGGGCTACAACAGCAATATTCTCAGTTGTTCGTGAGCGACGTGCACGGGTTTTATTCTTCACATCACTAACTTGTCCCAACAGCTCGAATTTATCCACCAATTTCTGTATTGCGGTCCGACAAGGTGCTTCACGACGACCCAAAAATGTTTTAGTTTTACGAACCGTCTCTGCCAAATTTGTAGTGTCCGTAGCTTAGTGGTGTCGTAGGTGCGTCGGCTGCTTAGCAGAACGTCGTGGGTTCGAGTCCTACCGGGGCCCATAGTTTTTATTTCATCTTTCACGGGCACTGCCTCTTGCGAAGAACTGACAAAACTTCCAAGGGTATCATCTGTCATGAAAAAGTGCTTCTCAACTTTGCCGTTCGGAATCGGCTTTAAATTGTTGGACCCCTCAATTCTTCACACGCACCTAGAGAATTGTTGATGAGAGTAAACCACTTAGGCCTTGGCTCTTCAAGAGCTGTCGCGCCACTCTATTTTTCTGCCAAATTTTCACCATTTTTATAGTGAATTTTATTAATTTCAATGCGTTGTTGAAGCGTTTATCGTTCCATTTTTATTAATTGAGTAGTTTCTACTTGTCAAATGTCAAAAAATTACACCTTCAAAGGTGCCAGCTACCAAAATAGCGGGCTATTCAAAATAACACCTCTTATTGGAAAACCCTTTATGTGTGGAAAGCTGTTGATAAAATTAGTGATGGGCATAATCGAATAATTTCAATAATCGAGAAAAAAGGATTCAAGTCATTTGAATAATCGAACGATCATTCGAATGAAAATCGTTAACTATCATTCGAATGATTTTTTATTTGAATACTAATAATCGATTATTTTTATTCGAATTATTTGTCATTTGATTACTGAATGAATTATCGATTATTAGTATTCGAATGAAAAATCATTCAAATGAATAATCGATTATTATTATTCGAATAAAAAAAAAATTCGAATGAAAGTAATCGATTATCATTCGATTATTCAAATCATTTAAATACTATTTTCTCGATTATTAAAATTATTCGATATGCATATATGCCTATCACTAGATATATTCAAGCATACTTTCAATGATGAGAAAATTTTTAAAGTATACTTTTGTCATGAAATATTATGTAGCCTACTTTTTGGATAATTTATCCACGTAAAGTATACTTATGTGATTATTTGTTATTTTAAAATTCACATTCAGTCTCTGTAAGGAATTTAACAATGTAACTTTTTCAACAAAATCAGAGTTTTAATGAAAAAATCGATTTTTTTTCTCATAATTGTTTACTTATTTTTGGATACATTTGACTTTGACGGGATATAGTTTGCGTTTTTGGACTAAACTTTTCATTGTTTTTAATGTGTAGTATTCAAAAGCAATACTAGTACTACAACAGGTATTTTTCTCTCGGTCTTTAAACTCTATAACTGCATCGAATTATCTTGTAGGACTTGAATCAAACAGATAATTTATGCATTTTTTTTTTGCAAATTCTGCAAACAAAAAATTGAATCAACTGAAAAACACACTCCTCATCAAAATTTGCGACTTAATATAATTTCACAAAACAAAGAAATTCATTAAGACGATGGCACCCGAAATCTCTTCTGTTCCTTTTCTTCATTTGTTTTTCTGTTCGTAAAATGAACACATCTAGCATTCGAGGCACTTAAAAGACCTGTCAGAAAAAGCGTGAAAATATACTATAGATTCCATTTCTCAAGCAAATATATGTAATTTTGTTTATTTAATTTTTGTAACAAAAACAAAAATATATATTCTTCACTCACACACATTTTTCAAGTACGAGAAAAAGAAAAGAACACAAAGAAAAAGAAGGAATAAGTAGATGACGAACAAAATTAAGAAAAACACGTTTCCGTCACAAGAAGAGTCTTATTCAGCAACAAAAAGTTTATCCTCTGTTATAAATGTTCATTTTTGTCTTCTTCTTCGTTTTCTTTTGGTTTTTTTTTTTTTGGTCTTTGTTGTTCGTCCTGCCTCCTGCCCACCATCGTCGTCATCGTCATTGCTGTCGTGTCGTTGTCCTTAGGCTTTGGAAACTTTGTTTCACAGAGAGTTTATGATATTTTTTGTTCGATGCATACGAATAAATTTTCCTCAGGAAAAGCTTTGCTTGAAATTCATACTTTTTCTTTAAACAGAATAACATTTTAAGCTTTTGAGTGTGAGGGGGCGAGGGAAAGTCACTGTTGGCGCTTTACTACTCACAAGTTAGATGATATCAACTCTATTAAAATACTTTTTCAATTTTTTTCTTTTTCGTGAGTCATGTAAATAGCACATTCGTTTATTCGACGTGTGATATGCAGTGCATGTTTAATGCAGCGAAATAAAAAGTTCGCCAAAAAAGTTTGCCATGAATGTAACATGCGTCAGTGGCAGATAGAAATTAAAGGATGCATTTCCGTCGCAAGACAAACTATTTCTTCACTTCATAACCCTTGAGCTATAAAAACAAAGGAACACGTTTAAAGTTCGTAAAAAATATGAAGAAGAAATTTACGATTAAATTGTCACTGATGGTATTTAAAGAAGGTTTATGTCTGACATTATGATTAAGGACGCTAATGGAGGTAGAAAGGGTTCGGATTGGTAGTAAAATAGAGTGGGAACGTACTTCGTCAATTAACTTGTTTTTATTCCAAACTGCACTTCACTTCAGCCACGTTTGTCGTATTGTCGTATTGTCGACCATTGCATCTCAGACAAAGAAAAATAACCTCAAGGATACCCTTTGATATTTTCACTTCGTTTTCTTCGTCGGATTTTTTTTCGTTGGAGATTTCTTCGCCATAACCTTTTCAGCAATCCTTTTTTGTCGAGACAGAATCTGCTGCAGGACATATAAGAAAAAAGGACCTCTCGAAAAATGGTTGAGTGAGGGTGGTTGGATGTTGATGTTGATGGAAATTATTGTTTTTCCTCTTTTAGTTTTTCGTTTATTGATTTTCTTCAATTCGTCCTTAATTGCGATAATGGAATTATTGAGTATTGTCCTTGTGTTTGCCATGGAGGAGTTGGCTATTGTTTTCGTCTTCGAGAATAAGCAAAAGAAAAGTGCTAGAAATGCCACCAGAATGACTGCACACATTAGGGATGAAATGGTAAAAAAAAGGATCGGTCGGTGGTGGTGATTCGGGGAAATATGATTTGAAATTCAATTATTTCATTTTTCTACAAGTGCTGAATAAATGAAAGAAGAGAGAAAGAGGAACAAATGGATAGTGAAATCCTGAATGGGTTGAGGGTGGCGCCGAATCGTTGGATTGGGGAAAAGGGTGCCTTTGTATTTCATGATGTCACCTTACCTAAATGTCTGGTGATGCTGATACGATGTTCGAGGCTATACGTTTTCTACTCTCAAACACCGCCCCCATCCCCGCCCTCTTTATCGATTCTTTTACAACACACAATCAGGGTTGTTGTTATTGAAGAAGACTTATGGTTCAAGATATATTCGAAGGAACATATAAATTTTCTTTGTTTTGAAAACACACACAAGATGGGTTCTTCGAGGTGGTTGAGGAGTTAAGGGAGATGGAGAACTGATGCAATCAGTAAATTTAAAAATGTCAACGGGTGAAAGATTTATGCATACGTATATTGTGTTTGTCTTGAAAACAGTTACAAGAAGAGGAAGCGTGCGAGGTACCTATTTGATGGAAGAATGAGGTCAATTTATTTTGTGTTCGAAACTCGGGGGTGATGTTGAGTTTTAAAAGGGGTGAGGTAAGGGGAAATAAGCAAAATGTGTTTAAATTATGTTTTCGAGCTTCTGGAACTATAAAGTAATATGTGTGAGTTTGACAATATTAAATCTTGCATACAGGTTTTTGGTCCTTCGAGCTACTGTCTGAGAAGATTGTAGCAGGAAATAGTTGAAAGTGGGGGTGAGGATAATTTATCGAAAATAAATCTTAACGATGTCTCAAGATATCTGAGGAAATAGTTTCAATTGTCTTAACAAGGCAAGGACTAAGTAATTGATATCAAGGCGTTTAGGTTTTGAGGCATTTATAGGGTTGTTATGTTTTGGGTTTTGCTAATTTTGATTAAGGAGATGTCTTCAATTAACCAAAATGAGCTTTGAGATGGAAAATAGAGGATGATGGGCAGTTTCACAGAAATAAGTTGACTTATTGTTAAGGAGGGTTGGAAGTTCTCCTCCAGAGAACCTTTAAACAATTAAGAAAAAAGTAACTTTAATCCGATCAAAATTTGAAGGCGTGATTTTGTTTGTTTTTTTATAATTCACACTCACTCAAGGTGTTTTTTATGCCAAAGAGAGAGAAAGGAAGGGGTTAGAAAGGAAATGTAGGCGTACATTGGTCTTGAATTCCTGAACATTGCAATGATTGGGAAAAACAGAGGTGTGAAAGGGAGTTCCACATTCGCGTAGTACGGCTAAAGAACGATTCTCTATACTAAATAGTACGTCCGAAGTTGCGCTCGAGGTGGCGGGTAAACTGAGGGATATTCCTAGAAGCGCGGGTACTATGGGCGAATTGTTTAAGGGGAGAAATGCCACTGTCTAGACAAGAGCACTTATTGTAGAAGTAACGATGGAACCAAGTGAACGAGTCAGTAATGTCTCAATCATAAATTATTCCTAGGGCTATTTTTTGAATACTAGCCTAGAGGCTAAGTATGAGATTAGAGCACCAGCAAAGAGATGGGATAAGTCCTATAAAAAGTAGCTAGATCAGACGAAGCATTTGTTGCATCAAGCAAACATCTACATCTTGAGGCATTTGTGGCGAAATCGCATTGTTCAGTCGATATTCGGTCACTTTGGTGCAAGTGGCACTCATGGGCTGTGACAAAGGGGTAATGGGGTATATCTCGCTTTAACGATACAATTCAGCTCTGTGTTCTAGAAGGCTTAAGCATTATCATATTTTGGCGTTGTAGTTCCACATTCGAAGAATAGATAGTCTCCGTCTGGGTAAGAATATGTAAAGCTAAGGGTTTCTATCGCAGGAGAAACAATTATTTGGATTATAAATTGCAGACAAGAGATCATTCATTAAAACGAGAAAGAGTGTCGGTGACAAAACGGAGCCCTGGGGCACATCAGCATTTATATTTTGGGTTTCAGACTTGAATCCGTCCAGTTGAAGAGATAAAAAACCCAAAATAGAGCGTCATGCCACTCTCCGCCACGGCACATACGCCGATATGACATTAGTTGTGACAAAGTTTGAAGAGCTGCACATTATCAGCGAAGTTTAAATTTTCGAAAAAAACTTAAATTTTCCCTCCCCCTTTCTCCCCGATCCAGACGTGTTTATCTAAGACAAAATCACTCAAAATTGATTAAATGCACAATCCCCCAAAGCTTTGCCATTTAAGCTACTAGATTAATCAAAGCATAAATCAGCAATTGAAATGTATACCATCCGCTCTCTCCCGAGGCATCCCCACTGCCAGCCAGCAAACTAAAGAAAATCATACAAAACAATAAACAACCAAAAACACCTCAATACGTCCGACTGTCATTAATCATTCACAGAAAATTTGCTTTGTTTCGACTTTTTCGTCGGCGTCTTTTTCTTTTTTGCTATACCCGCCCTCTACATATTCATGCGTGTATTCGTATGTTAAGTTGATGGTTGCGGTTGGGCGATGATGCAGCAGGATGGATGCAAACATTTTTGAAAAAAAACAAAAACGCATCACGTGCAACTAAAAATGGGGGTCGGCAAAAGTGGGCAAGAGATTTTCAATCTCTACGTCGTCGTCCACTCTGTCGTTCATTTCATTTGTTTTCATTTTTTTTTTTATAAAGTTTCCAAAAACATTAATCACTCGTGTTAAAAGCGGACGTTTCGAGTGTGTGTGTGCGTATAATTTCGATAAGAGAACGATATATCAAATCGAAGCGAAAATTAAATTAATTCCATGAAGGAGGATGCAACCTCGCTCTTCCATTCAGCTCTAGCCGCCCCATTCACAATTTACCTAGAAATTGTTTCAGATTGTTTATTTTTTTCTTTTTTTATTGGTCTCGCTTTTAAAATACATATACATCCCGTCTTGTGTCATTTTTACGGCCATCTATCAAGTCGTTTCATCGTCACCCGAACTCGAACATTTCATCAGAACTTGTTTCTATATCTGTCCGATGTATCTTCTCGATGATAAAATCGAAAAACAAAATCAATGAACTTTTTGAAGATCCAAAAGAAAAGAAAGGAAAAAAACCCTTTACAGCAGCACTCTTGTAATGGAAAACCATTTATCAACAACTGCAGGACAAAGAACCACAGCCGCAGCTTTACTATACCACACCGTCGCCGCCGCCGCCGGCTTCTGAAGCTCTCAGGCAATAACAAAGCAACCTATTCAGAGAATAGAGTCTAACGACTTTGTACGATCTGAAACGCAGACTGTCCGGTTGGTCAAATAAACGCGTGTTGTATTTCGTGTAGTATGTTTTATGCCATTGGAAAATTTAACGAAATAGTCTGGGACATAATGCTGATGTAGAGAAAACGACTTTTACGATTTCGATTACAATTTTCCGAAGTATTTTTAGTTGAACCAAGTTTCGAAAATCAAAAGTGCCCAAATCATAGTGTTTCATATACACTTAGAGCCAAATTAACAGCAGAATACCTAAGGGTTAGCCCTTATTCTATGGACTAAGTGGAAATGCTATTGAGTAAATAAAATTTCTCTTAACTGACGTTTACTAACTTATTCTTTCATGGACGGTGGTTTAGAAAAGGAATACAAAAATTGTAAAAAAAAAAAAAAAAACTGTTTCGCTGTCAGTTCGTTAGATGGCGCCACAATCGCCAAAGGGAATACTTAGTAAAAGAGACCTCACTATATTCCTGGAGCAAATAACTTTTATTAATGAGAAATTTTAACCCACGTATTAACTCTTATTCTATGGGTAACCTCACACCTGTCGAATATGAGTCGAATAGGCATTTTTTGAAAATTTTCTATCCTATAATGTGCATCCCATAAAAAATATGTTGACATGCGTTGTCGTTCAGACTATAGACAGATATACCGACAATTTAACGACAGCAAGGATCCTCATCGTAATGAGATTTCACTTGGACATTCTTGTCCAGGCCAACGCCGCGCCGGCCGCTGCCAAAAAGAGTCTTGAGGTTAGAACCCCCATTAAAAGACAAAACACAATTTTTTGTTCAAGTTCATAAAATCCATTTAACACTAGTTTCAGTTTGTCTCAAAGTTCCATGTCGACATTTTTATATTCTAACAACCATTTCAAAATTCAAATCACATTTTTCGGTTGAATACAACTTTCTGACCGAACAAGATACCCTCTGCGACCCGACGATGGGTAATAAAGCACATTGAGACAGAATCTTGGTCTTTTTCTTTATAGTTTTCTTACAACTTGCGACTTAGGTGATCAATTGAACAATCAGAGGGTATGATTACTCGATACATTCGAAGGATTTTTATGACCAAACTTGTTGTCCTTTTTTTCTTCTTTTTTTTTTCTTGAGCAAGAAGAAGAAAAGCCAAATTAAACTAAAGACCATTAAACCCCGCAGTGGGGTAATTGTCTTGAGTTTATGAGTTTTCTTCGTTCTTGGGGACAAGCGGGCGACAGATTTGTTTCAAATTAACGGCTGGGAGGGTTTTATGCGTTGCTTTTATGAGTCGAACACATGATGTTGTTTTGTGTGCGAGTATAAAATTGTGTTTTGTCATTAATTCTCGTGGAGGAAAATTTTCTTTGCATGTTATTCAGTTTTAATAGTTTTTCGTCTTTTGGATTTTAACTGTTTAACCTACCCCTGAGGCAATAACGCCTCGGTAATTGTCGGAGACTTTATGACAAAACTTTGAAACGGTTATTTAGCCCCAAACTTTTCAGACCTGGCTTAAAAATCCATAATTAGAGTTATTCACGTGACAAAAAGATTACTAAAAGTTTAATAAGGCAAAGTTAAAAGTGCATTGGCGTAGTTAGGGTTATAGGAATTCTTGAGAATTTGGGTCCCAATATTTTTTGCACTATTTCAAATAATGACGTCACTAATTTTAACCAAATCCATAATAGAATTCAAACTTTTTGACATTTAAAAGAAAAAAATGAGACGTCACAATGTGGTAGGTACTCATTAAAATTTCGAGACAGAGAATGTTAGAGGTACTGGAGAATTTAACGTTTAACAACTTTTTTACCTGAATTTATGAGTGTCCAGGACTATTCCCAAGGAAAGCAAATAAAACTTGGGTTTTAAATGTTCCAAATTCATTCAACACTTTAGGCGAGACGGCTCCTGTTCATGGAATGCCTTGAAGAAGAAGAAGTACCACGAAATTTACGAAATCATCTTTCGGAAGCGGTCCAGCAAACAACAATAAAGTTCATGGAGAAACCTTGCCTGGTCGGAGATACACCTCGAAGAAGTGTATTTCGGACATGGGAAATTACAAGGCTCTCCCCAAAAGGTTCCGATTAAAAAGCTGCTAGGCATACCCTTAGTACAGTAGTTTGCCTCCAAGTGTTTCTAACTTCTAGTTTACCTGTTTGGTACTCGGACATGGAAAAATGAGAAACCTCATTTGAGCTCGGAATTTCACTTCCATATGAATTTTATTGTAATAACAGGATGTGAATTGTAAGGAAGCGAACGAAAATAATTCATCGATCGGCCGGTTGGTATGAGAATCTGGTTGTTCGGTTCACGTGATGACATTTTTACTTGTTTCGGCTATTTGAGAAGGAGTTTCTGTCACGGTTAAAAAAATAAATAGAGTGGCGCGACAGCTCTTGAAGAGCCAAGGCCTAAGTGGCTTACTCTCATCAACAATTCTCTAAGTGCGTGTGAAGAATTGAGGGGACCTACAATTTAACGCCGATTCCGAACGGAAAAGTTGAGAAGCACTTTTTCATGACAGATGATGCTCTTGGAAGTTTTGTCAGTTCTTCGCAAGAGGCAGTGCCCGTGAAAGATGAAATAAAAACTATAGACACGAGTAGGACTCGAACCCACGACGTTCTGCTTAGCAGCCAACGCACCTATCCACTAAGCTACGGACACTACACTACGGACCAGGCTTGCCAGATTGGGCTATTTATCGGAAATTGGGATATCTTTTTCCAAAATTGCCGACAACAATTTTGGTATGACAGCCCAATCCTTATTGGGCTATAAATAGCCCAAATCTAATCTTGGGCTATATTTTTTCATTCAAATAAATCATATGTATAAATAAATCACTTTTTTCTCTCTAAACATACCCTTAAAGTAGTCCGACATTCGCTATTTAAGTCCGATTGTATGCCTTAATGAAAGTCGTCCAAATTTTAAGGATCTGTCCTTGGAGATAATTCCAAAAAACAAAAAAACTGTGGCAAATATCCAAAGTTTGGAAGAACAGTGGAATAAGCTCCCTCTATTTGATTGGAGTCCGTATTTTCCCTCCAAATATCCAACGAATTACCAATGTAATGACAATAATCATGAGGATGACAGTGACGATAATTCTGATGATGATATTGTCCTTGTAGACTGATTTTCAACAATTAAATATTTAATTAAATATTTATGTTTAATGTGATAATTTTGTTAACCCATCTTAATTAAATGAACTTATTTAATTTGTTTTTCTTTGTTTTTTTTTTTTTAAATATCAAATGTATTTTTGGTTGTTCTTAAAATTAAAATAAATTGTGAAGTTATCAGAAATGTTTTTTTTTTTTATAAATTGGTATTGGGCTACTATTTGGGCTATTTTTTCGGCTCCGATTTTGGGCTACAATTTTTTTCAAATTGGGCTATTGAACTAGTTCAGGACCTGGCAACCCTGCTACGGACTGTCACGGTTGCCATTTGAAAATTCAAAATTAGAATGAAAAATTACCAAATGCATCATTGTATACAATTTTGAAAACCGACGATTTTCTGTATCATTTTATTTTCGCATAAAAGATTCGGTCGTTCACCTCCTAACTAACTCAGACAAAGTTCGAAAGCAAAAAAATGTATTCTAAGCATTTCTGTCTGTATCGTCATTGAAGCCTTGGGTTAAGGTTTTTATTTTCGAGACTTTGGATGTGTGAAAGAATCCCTAACTACGTCACTGAATAAATGGATACTTTTATTACTCCGCCAAATGATTATAAACTGTTTAAGAAGGCCCACTGTAACCCTTAAGTTAGTTGTAATTAAGTTGGTCTTGAATAATTTTACCTTACTTACATTCGACCAAATTGTCAACGTTGGTCGTAAATCCAATTTAACTGCTTTATACATTGTTATGATATGAGAAATCGAAATTTCCTTCGGGAAATTATGTTTCAGGTTAAGGACATAACCTTATTACCAAATGATTTCAATGTATAGGGTGTTTCAGTTTTGTTGAGTTCTACTCAGAATTGATTATAAATTACATGTTTGTATTAATTCATGTTTTTCTTTTCGTGACAAACTTTTCTAAAATGGGGCGTGGTTCCATCATTGCGGGTGCAACATTAAGGCACAATTTAAAAATTTAAAATTTAAAAATTTGCAAGTAATATACCAACATATTGGAGTGAAAACTATATTTTAAGGGCTCACCAATCAGATCACCTAATCAGAGCTTCGAACAAATGTTCTGGTAATAAATTGTTGATACACCCGCAATAATAGAAAAGTCGAGTATTGCCATTATGGAACATTTAAAAAACGAGCTCTTTAATTAACGATTATGCTTCAGTTGAATTCGGCAAAAAAAAAAAAAACAACATTCGGGAAAACCTTCGGCTTCGGTACAAAGTAGTCCGAAGTTTTCGGCCGAAGTCGAAGAATTTCCTTCTTAATATCGAGCATCGTAGGTGATTGCGCTTTTTACTTGTAAAAAGGTCATAGGCTCAAAATGGGGCTTGCCCCTGAAATAACGTACTGGCTCTACACTTCGGTTATCAGACCGATACTCATTTATGGAGTTGTCGTATGGTGGACCGGACTTGACAAGATGGTAAATCTAAATAAACTTATCAAGTCCAGCGGTCAGCAGGTATATGCATCACAGGAGCACTTCGCTCAACACCAACAGCAGCCTTGGAAGTGCTTTTGAACCTAACACCTCTTGACGTCTTCTCCAAAATGGTGGCAGCTAACACATGTGTAAGGCTAAGAGCCACCTCTCAATGGTTCAGTCAACAGGACATACTACTTAGACAACTTCAGATCTATCCCAGAACGCTTAGACTATTCCACCCCAAAAATGGTTTCGATAATAGCTTCCAAGTTTCAATCCCTTCAAGATTTTCTTGGGAAGGAGAGAGACCCCTGGAAGACAATACGATACACTTCTATACAGACGGTTCAAAAGCCGATTACGGAGTTGGAAGTGGTATCTATTCGAAACAACTGAATCTCAGTCTATCATATAGACTTCCCAATCAATGTAGTGTGTTCCAGGTAGGAGTAATGGCGATTAAAGAGGCACTTTCCTGGCTCAAAGAAAACGTTACATCTTGCAAGGATATACGTACCTTCTCGGACAGCCAAGCCGCCTCAAATCTCTCGCATCTGTCTCCACAAACTCTCAAAAGAAGATGACGGAACATTTTAACATTCCCCTCATTTGGGTGCCGGGCCACAGAGACATCCCGGGAAATTGTAAAGCTGATGAGCTCGCCAAAAACGGAACACTTCTGCCTACTGTTAGACAAAGACATAACATAGAAACACCACTTGCTACATGCAAATACCTTCATATGCTATAGAATCAACAAACGCTAGGTGGCCACACGGTACCACCTGCCTCGCAACCAAACAAATATGGCCAAGCATAGACCTGAAACGGTCAAAAGGCTTGATTTCCCTGAGCAGACAAAATATGAGCTCTACAATTGGAGTCATAACAGGACACTGCCTCATAGGTAGACATGCTTTGGGGCTAGGGGTCTACGCAAACGACTTCTGTAGAAGCTGCATGGACGAGGAGGAAGAGGAAACAGTCCAACAACTTCTGTGTACATGTCCGGCGCATAACTATCTCGGTAATCCCTTCTTCGATAATACCAGTGAACTGGCAACGATCGACACAAAATGTCTCTCTAACTTCATCAATAGTACAAAATGGTTTGTTTGAGTTCATTACTCTCCCATGAGTAACTTCTTTAGTGGTATCACAATGGACCCTTGAGGTCTAAGTGAGTCAGTAACATCGTGTCCGGTATTTCGGCTTTGGATGAAGGTTTTCTGTTAGCCTAATATTCGGCTTCGGCGGAAAATTGACATTCGGTCGGACACTAAGTTCAAAAAATTAATATTTCAAGCCTGTTCAAACTTCTAAGAAAAAAGAAAACGTGCAGAAAAGATTTGTTTAACGCCATTGAGAAGTATTATCAGATCTAAAAACAGTAATTGAGCTAAAGAAAGCATCATTCTAACCTTATCTTCAAAAACACCTTTCATAAAAATAAAGAAATAAAACACCTTTTATCCTCAAAGGGCCAAGCAATCAGATAGCACTTTCTCAGCTATCACCAGTCACCGCACACGCGGATTGCATATTGTCATTTCGTATTGTTGTCACTGTCATCGATGTGACTGTTCGTCATGTGAGTTTACATACACACACGTAAACATCAATCGTATACGAGAATATAGACAGGGACATTATTGTTGCTTGAGTTGATGTGGTTAAGCAATTTAATTAATGCATCCTTTATGTGGCTCCTTGGGTTAAACCCCAGTGGTCGATAAACTACACTCAACCTGGTGGGAACTGCATTGCGTTGCAATCAAGGTTTTTTCATTTGATTTTTTTTCTTCTCTTTGTGCTGTACTACTGCGTGTCCTGTTCCCCTTAAATGGACGAGGACATACATTGTGATTGAAGTGGCACTTCAATATGAGCTCAACAGCTCGGCGCAAGCACAGAGTGTTATGAATTAATTTTGGTACCGTAGTTCGTGATGTCATCTGCTTATCATACTAATGAGCAAATTTATTAACTTGTTTGCTGTGTGTCGTGAAAGGATTAACTGAGATTAATGTATCCAGTAATACAAACGCATTTACTTAATGATGAGAATTTAATCCTTTAAAAGGACATTTTAATCTTTTTTTCTAGTTACAATGCACAAGCGTCAACTGGGTTAGTTTTGACAGTTGATCAACCCATATTGCATTTTCTAAACCCATTTTTCTTACATTCGATGAGAATGTCCTTAAGGCAGATTGCAAACTTTCGCCCTCCTGACCGAAAAACCTAAAAAATTCGAAGACAATAAAATATCCCAGAGCAAAATTCATAGTGACTTGGTTATTTTTTAAGGTCAGTTCCGCAATCCAACTTTATTTAGGATTTTTACCTTTTTTTATGTGGATTTTAATGACCCGTTTGTTTTTTCGGTTTCGTGTTAAAGCAAATTTGCGTAGGTTAAAAAGTATATTTTTTGTGGTTCATTCAATAATGGACCGTTATACAGCAAATGTCAAATGATTAAACAAAATGTTCAATGTGGTTTATCGAAGGACCTTTGTTTTTATTTGTGGCCTTGTTGCGTGTTGTTTTGTCATAAACTTAAGGCAAAACAACCAAATGAGGTTACGCGATTAAGTTCTTGACATCTTATTTTGTGTGTGTTGACGTCATCTTCATCAGAAATAGTTCAAATATTTTTCAAATCCTTAAATAACTCAGGAAATTTCTCTTGAGCAAAGGTCCTCGGTCATTTTCCGTTTTAGAATTGGAATAAATTAGAGATTTTCGTCATCTAACGAATGGAATTTTTATGACAACGTTTTGTTTCTTGCTTTCTCAAGAACAAAGAACTCAAATTTATAGTCGCCTTGATTTCAAATGAGCGCTACGAAAGAGTGTGTTTGTGTGTTTTTTGTTGTTTTTTTAAGTCATAAAAATGCATCAAGATCGTAAATATGTTGATATGTGTGTGGGTAATGTGCATTTTGTAGAAAAAAGTTGAAGAAAGTACAATGCATTCGTTCATGCGATTGATGAGTGAGAGTGTATTTTGTTGTGTTTTTTGATGTCATGAAATAGTTTCATGAAAGAATCGTGATGGCTTAGATTTGCTAAAAGGATTTTTATTAGCTTGACATAAAATGGGACTTTTTTTTCTTTAAATTAATGGAAAATCGTTGATTTATGGGGCAATATTGAAAAACGTATTGTGTTGCTTTGTTGTTGTTTTTGACTTTGTAGAAGGCGGTTGGTTTGTATTAATTTTTGAAGATGTCTTTAATGGACTAATTTGAAAGCCGTGAAATATACTTATGCCTTAATTGGTTTAAGACTGAAAGATTGTCTGGTGAGTAGCACCGAAAGTGGGGGTTGGATATTTCAGCAAAACAAAAAACTGGCAAAACTTTGAGGGATGTCGATTGGCTACAGAAAAAGTGCTCGCTGTGTTATCGGCATTACCTGCATACTGCAAACGTTACGAATTCCAAAATAATATTAATTGTAACAACAATTCCAGCTCATTAAGGTCATTGAAGAAGGACTTTCCCAATGTTTTGGCAAGGGCAGGACACTTGCACAAGAAGTGAAGAACAGTTTCCTTTCTCTCCGTCCCCACAACATACGACAGAAAGTATTGTGGGGGATGCCTAGCTAAGATGCACGTTCTCCAACAGGCCAGTGTCCGGTGCACGTAGCAACGACCCTGGCTATGTCTTGCCTGAGTCTGCAAATAAGATTATTAGTTCGGAATTTATTGTAGGTGGGCCATATCCTTCTAGATATGATACAGTTGGTTGGGCTACTCCACCTGAGGTTTGATTCAGCAAGGAAATTGAGAAGATCTTGCCCTTCATAGCCCCCAAGAGGAATATTGATTCTTTCCGCGAGTGAACTATGAATGGCTGATCCTTGACTAGCCAGCTCGTCAGCTCGTTTATTGCCCTCAAAGCCACTATGACCCGCTAACTCACTTCGGCATTGTTGAACTAATTTGGAGGATGAAGTGGACGAGCCAATCGCTTGAATAGCCACTTGACTGTCCGAAAACATAGCTGTATTGCGGTTTTGATTTAGATCAAGTTTTAGTAATTTGCATGCTTCCTTAATCGCGAGTAGTTTAGCCTGAAAGACACTAGCAAAGTCAGGAAGTCGCAAATACCTGGTGACATTTAAAAACTCGGAGAAAATTCCTGCACCAACCCCACACTCCATCTTTGAGCCGTCAGTGAAAATAGTTGTGTCGAAGCCTCTCGTCACTAAGTCAGCATCCCATTCATTTCGAGATGGAATGATAGCTTCAAAATCCGCACTGAGGTCCACAGTAGGAGTGCAGTAGTGGGTTTTTTTTCGAAAAGACGTCCGCAGGGATGGGGTTAGTAATATTACTATGGTTGCAAACCCCACTTTTTGCCAAAAGTTTTACTGCAGGCATAGAAACCTATGCTGGCTTTCTTGACCCTTTCTTCGATATTAAGTTTCCAGTTTAAGTATGGGTCAAGTATTACTCCCAAATATCTAGCGCTGGAAGACAAGGAAAGAGCTTCACCGTTGAGGTGAGGGGGGGTACTTTTGTTTTGGTAGTGAAGAGCATCAGTTCAGTTTTGCTTTGATTGACACCCAGGCCACAGCTTGTAGCCCAGTTGTTAACTTGTAGCAATGCCATCTCCGTAATCTCACTAATCACGGAAGTGAACTTTCCTGATAACAGTATCATTAAATCATCTGCTTAAGCAACGGCCTTCACACCACATCTTTCCAGTTTAATAAGAATTTTGTTCATGACCAGAAGCCAAAGAAGGGCGGACAGAACACCCCCTTGAGGTGTACCCCTGCTTACGCGCCTAGGTCAAGAAAGTGTTACCTAAGGTCCGCTGAAACACCGGTTAAAATCCGATTCAAAGCTCCTGATGAGTCAAACGAAACTTTGTTGAGGGCCGGTCGAAGGATCGTTGAAAGCCGGAGGAAGCTCTTTTGATAACGAAAGGGGAACCTTGTTGAGACACCTATTAATTGCCTTTGAAAGGAGGAGGAAATTCCGAAACACTTAGGTTTACTGCTCTAACCTTAGTAGAACATGGACCCACTGATACGCCAGACTTTGATAACTAGGAAGATCACAGTCTTGGAGCAGATAGTGCGCAAGCTCCTAGACAATGCGGACGACATAGGCATCATCGGTCGATATAAGAGAGTGTCTGCTATACAAGACTTTGATTTTACCAGTCCTATTCAACGGCGGCGTTAAGTGCTGGACGATAATTAAAAAGGGGAATTGATACTGGGCACTTTCGAAAGTAAAATTCTTCGACGGATTTTCGGTCCGGTATGCGACGATGTCGAACGGAGAAAAAGGTTCAACCACGAACTGTACGAGCTGTACCAAGATGTGGATGTAGTCCAGAAAGCCATTGGCTCGGTCACATCGAGCG
The DNA here is from genome assembly GCA_920937365.1 of Sphaerophoria rueppellii. Classification (NCBI taxonomy): domain Eukaryota; kingdom Metazoa; phylum Arthropoda; class Insecta; order Diptera; family Syrphidae; genus Sphaerophoria; species Sphaerophoria rueppellii. The sequence continues at coordinate 108,732,843 of CAKKXW010000001.1, read as the reverse complement.
AATGTTTGACAACGCTCCAGCCAACAAAGTCTTCTCAGCAACATCCAGATTCGAGACGACAAGGAAGACCGAAACCTACGGTACAAGGACGAAGTGACTGCGGATGCCAGAGCGTTTGGTTTTGGCAACTGGAGAGCGTATGCGAGGGATCGTTTCAGATGGAAGACTGTTTTATCTGAGATACTTCGTGGATCGGGGGCCGGACAAGTAAGTAGGTACTCTACTATCGTTAATTCGTGCTGTCCTAGAGTACAAACCCCTTCCCCGTTAGTAATGTTAAGGTCATGCTACCTTTTTTAAAATAAGCTATGTGAATGGGGAATAATTTACAACACTTCGTCTTTTGCATTTAATGTTGTATTCAATAATTCAAGACCAATGTTTATTGATCCTTCTTTCTAACATCTTCTTTGTCATCTAGTCTTGACAGAGTGTCGTTTCTGGCATAATATAGCTGTAAGAAAAAGTTGTCATAAAAGCTAATCTGTTGGAGATTTCCATATAAAGCAGGCTTTCAATTCCTTCTTTTGAATCAATACCAATCATTAACAAATTATCCTCTTTCTTATTACAAGGATAGTTTAAATTCCTTTCGCATGTCACAATTTATATATTTAGTTGTAACCCTGAACGTTTGAATAGGTTTTCATAATTCTTAACATCTCATCCCTTGAGGATTATTGATTCTTTAAAGGATTCTGTTGGTCAAGCAAGTTTTATCTGGTAAAAGTTTTCAAGCACTCAAAACCAAAGTCAAAACCATCGCATTCTCGAACCAATACTAAAAACAGAAAATTTGAAAGCTTTCATCTTTTAATCAATTACTTAAATTTGATTTTTGTTTCGTCCTCATCTCCTGCTTGTCGTCCTTTATTAATATTCCTCTCATTCACAATTATTATACAGCATCAAAGGAAGCCAAAGTGCCTCTTCTGGTTCACTTGATCGAATCGCAAATTTATCGCATCTTTTAGATTTTCACTTTTTCTCAGATATATCAAATTGAATTTTTCATATTGATACATATTTTATCTGATTTATTGATTGCAGAGAAAATTAAAAAAACAAAAAAGATGTGAGAGTTTAATTTTAACTTTTGAAAAAAGCCGTTACGAGGTATTTGTGGGTTTGTTTACTTCGTTGCGTTGGAAAAACAATTCACCGGAAACGTTCAATTGAATTATGATGTCAAGAACAAGTGGGTAAATGAATAAAGGATACACAAGGTTAAGGAAATGCGTAATTCCAATTTTCTAAGAAGTGAACAAAATGTTAATTGCATTCGTTAACCGCAATTCCTCGTCGTCGGCGATGAGTTTGTTGATTTTTTACAAGGATTTCTTAGAAACGAGGAAATACTCAACTTATTATTTATTCTTTTTGGAGGGACTTTTGAGGACGAAGGTGAAAAAGAAGTTGTGTAAAATAATGAATAAGGATTTGAGTGTGGATGGCGTTAAGTAGGAAATCTTAAAAAGTTTTGTAATCATTTGATAATAAATTGCTTCCTGAAGATGACAGGCTGAACTATAGCCTAAGCTTCTTCAGCCGGATTTGTTCCTAGCTGGAATGGAGTTAATGGGGATCTTTCTTCTCGAATTTCACGGTCTTCTTCCAAGTTTCTTGAAACTGAATTCGAAGACTTTCCTTGCCAGAGCAATTTTGTCTTTTCGCAGTCTTTTCATTTGAAACAAAACAGCGAACGAGCTGTATCACAGGCAATAATCGGAAAGTTGCCACTTATGTTATGACACGGATCGGCAGGTAAAAGGCTCCTGGAGGCAATTAATACGGACGGGCGTAGCACTTACCGTAGATCAGCAGGTACCAAAGCCTCTGGTAGCAATAAATCGCAGACTTCAAAATCGTGACTCGAACTATTTCAGGCTAGCTTTGACCATATTACTAGAATGATACTATTGTGTCATTCGGTAGCAGTAGAAAAGGGCGATTTTAGTACGATCGTACTAGTCTAGAAATAATATTTTTCGAAGGGAGTGAGTGTGAATTGAAAAAAAGGAAAGTTCCATTCCATATACGAAAAAATTAAACATAAAAAGAATGTGACTTCGTTACAAGCCTGATTAATGAGTCTTAATTTAGCAGACATCACCGAATAGAGAATAGAAAAATCTTGAGTAATGGATTGGTTTGATTTTGCAAGAACAAAGTCATTGAATGTCTTTGGGACATGTTTCATTGCATACTTCAAAAAGTTTCATTGCATACTTTAAAAGTGGAATCATTTCGTTTGCCAAGTATAATTCACATTCATGTTTTAGCACAAAATTGACTAATTAAAGTGGAATTTTAAGTCGAATGCAGAGAACAATATTCCAGTATTTAAATACCAGACTTGTTGTACTAAGGGAAGTCCACTCGTAAATTTTCATAGACTGTGAAATTCATTCACTGGGTCTTAAAAAAATTGGCGTCTGCTTTCAGACTGTAATGATCAGTGGCGTCTGCTTGCGCAGACTGTAATAATTAAGTGGCATCTGCTTGCTCAGATTACAATAGAGAGTCGCACCTGCTATTTCAGGCTGTTATTAGCAGTCACCTCTGTTATCTTAGGGTAAACCATATAAGACCAAAGCTATAAGAAATTGTATAATGTAAAGCGTTTTTCAATAAGAGGTGTTATTTTGAATAGCCCGCTATTTCGGTAGCTGTCACTTTTGAAGCTGTCATTTTTTGACATTTGACAAGACAAGTAGAAACCACGCCACTCATAAAAATGGAACAATACACGCTTCAACAACGCATTGAAATTATTAAAATTCACTATAAAAATGGTGAAAATTTGGCAGAGACGGTTCGTAAAACTAAAACATTTTTGGGTCGTCGTGAAGCGCCTTGTCGGACCGCAATACAGAAATTGGTGGACAAATTCGAGCTGTTGGGACAAGTTAGTGATGTGAAGAATAAAACCCGTGCACGTCGCTCAAGAACAACTGAGAATATTGCTGTTGTAGCCCAAAGTGTTGAAGAAAACCAGGTTTGTCTAATCCTCGTCGTTCTTTGGAATTAGGCATTCCACAAACGTCATTACACCGTATTTTGCATAAAGACTTGGACCACAAGGCTTATAGAGTTCATTTACTACAAGAACTCAAGCCGGCTTATCATCAAAAACGTCGTGTCTTTGCTGATTGGGTCTTTGAAATGCATGAAAATGATCCGGAATTTCATCGAAAAATCATCTTGACTGATGGGGCCCATTTCCACCTCGGAGGCTACGTCAACAAGCAAAACTTTCGCATCGGAAAACTCAAGAGTTATTGTTGAAAAGACTCTCAATACTCAATGCGTGACTGTTTGTTGCGGTTTATGGTCCGGGGGGATCATTGGACCTTACTTTTTCGAAAATGAGGCTGGAGCAACAGTTACGGTCAATGGATTGCGCTATCGAGAGATGATTAATGATTTTTTATGGCCGGAATTGGATGGTATTGATCTGGACAACGTTTACTTTCAACAAAACGGCGCTACGTGCCACACAAGCAATGAAACCATCGATCTTTTACGGGAAAAGTTTCCGGACCGTGTTATCTCTCGAAGAGGTGATCACAATTGGCCACCGAGATCTTGTGATTTAACACCTTGCGACTTCTTCCTTTGGGGCCACGTGAAAGATAAGGTCTACGCCAACAGCCCAGCGTCGATTCAAGACCTCAAAGATGGAATTCGTGAGGCTATCGAGGACATAGGGCAGCCACTTTGCGATTTGGTTATTGAAAATTTCATGAAAAAGATATGGTCCTGTAAGCGTGGTCGTGGCGGCCATTTGGCTGATGTTGTGTTCCATTATTAACGGCATACCTTCCTCTTTATAATGAAATAAACATCCGATCATTTATCTCAAAAAATGCCATTTTTCTTTGAATATCAAAATAACACCTCTTATTGGAAATCCCTTACTGTAAAAATGCAATGTTAAACTCGTAATATTAAATATTGTATATGTATACACTTTATATCCTACCCTCTATATCTCGATTCAATTATTGTAATGTGTACACACTTTGTAATCCGCCTCTTTATATCTCTATACTTAAATGTGTATACTTTATTTATCTCTATCACTCTCATATTGTCTAATTGCTGAATAGTTATGTAACAAACAGTTTTTTTTGTAGTTGTAGTAGTTGTAAGTAATTGTGTATAAACTCTTTAGAGTTTCCCCTACACTCTAGTGGTTAAGAGGAAAACTTCGTTAAGCATCGAGAAGTTTCAGCGCCTCCTAGAACCTAGTAGTTTCTCGAACCTATTTGAGTTAAATAAATACCCGCTTGGTGTCGAAGCAAAATTAATTGAATGTGAACTGCTATAAAGAAAAGACACTGTGTTTGAAAGTAATAATTGAAAGTGTTGAATAAATAAGTTTGTGAGTGATTTAAATAATCACTTTATTTGTGTTTTAATTGAAAAGTGAAAAAGTTTTAATTGTCGGACCAAGCCGAATATTACTATATTATAATCACTAATCTAGTTGGAATAAAATAAAGGAATTGTATGAACTCTCAAGGAGATAAAGCCTTGTTATTTCTTTAGTCAGACCCTGGAAGTCGCTGAGTCCTCCCTCATGCATTTGGTTCAAACTTACAGTTTAGCTTACTTACGGCCCTAACGGATATTGTTTCATGAAAAGTTAAAATATACAACTATTTAAGAGGCTGCCATGTTCTTCTGGAAAGTTTCTAACGCAAAGCTGTGTATTGCAACGAATAGTTTTGCTGACTTGCGGCCTCTTAATATTGTCCTGAAGGTGATTTAATACATTGAAAAGTAAACATACCATTAACCTAGGTGGCACAGAGGTGGGAATATAGATTTTCATTTTCTCATATCATTGCACACGTGGCCTCAGATAAGCTGGAGATTTTTGTAGAAAAAGAATACTGCCAAACCTTAAACATGCAGCTGCAACATTGTTTAATTTTTATGAATCCGGGTCCATAGATTTTAATCATAAATTATTTAATTTTGAGCAACAATAATGTCTGAAATAATTCACCTTACCCAATCTGCCCAAATAGACTAGCTCACTTTATATCAATCATAATGCTTACCTGAAAAAGAAAGAAATTGATTTTTATTAATGAAAAAATATATTTTACGAAAAAATGTTAATAAAATAGGCAATTGTTATGCAGAAACTTGTTTCAAAACAAAATTACCCATCGTTTTTTTGTGGTTATTGAGTATCGGATTAGGATAAAACGAGAGCCTTGGATTTTTGTTAACCTCCTGTGTACCTCTAGAATATAAAACTTTTTTTGAGTGCTACATTGAACAGGGTGCTTACCATCCCGAACCCTTCAATTTCTAAAAACCATAAAATTATTGTATTTTATTTTGTGCCGAATCGCCATATCACTGTTGTTCACTGTTGTATAACAAAAACTCCTCCAGAACACCGTAATCTCAAAATAGAAAGGAGACTATCCACCACCCCCCACACCCTCCCCACTCCGAAAAAAAATATTAAGATGAACTGAACTAAATAAGAATAAGCTTGATAAAATGAAAACCATTTCCACCGTAATCACAAGGAAATTGCTCTCAGTAGCAAAGGCCTCTTCTCCTCTTTCCACAAAAAAAAAAAAAAAAAAGATCCCTACAATTTTCAAACAAGACGAGAAGCACATTCATTTTGGTTTGAATTTGAAGGACACAACCCGGTTAACGTCGATCTCAAATACAAACTCTCAAAAAATCAATGAACACAACAGAAATAACCATCCCTTATGAAGCCACTTGAAACCAAAAAGAAGAACTCGGAAAAAAAAATTCGATTGGATAAAAATTGTTGTATCGGATTTTCGTTCTATTTTTTTTCTTCTTAGCGTTTGGATGAAGAAGATGAAACAAACAAACAAAAAAATGTGCCTAAATTTGTGTTTTATCAAACTCCATAAGCGAAACAACATACAAACAAGAAAACAGTCCTTTTTTGTTTCCTTTTCGGGAGTCGTTTATTTTTTTCTTGCTGTCAGAAAATCAAGTTTTGAAGGGGGTGAGGGGTGGTGGGATGGGGGTTCGAGCGTGACCTTGCCAAGAGGCTTTGAGCACAAAGATTGATATCTCGCTCGTACGAAAATAAGAAATGCCTTAAAAAGAAATAAGGAATTGATTTCATGAAATGTCAAATCTGAAGAAGGTCAAATTCTTTAAGGACAAAGGACCTCTGTGTATTTGATTTTTTATTTTTTTTTTGTCTTTCGAAACGAAAATATTTAATTTTTGTTTTCAAAAAAAAAAAAAAAACAACACCCTCATCAATTAAACGCAAAAAAAAAATAAACAACGACATAAAGAGGGCGCCACGCACGTCTCGTCAGCCGAAAAGCCAGACCAAATAAACTTCATACATTATTCAGATTGTTTGTGAAATGTCTGATGTCTGGTCGTAACAAGCTTAAAACGTACGAACGAGAAGGGGTTCACAGAGCAACCCCAGCACGATACATTCCAAACTTTCAGTCAAAAGGACACCAGAGTGGTTTTGGCTGGCCGGATACTCAATCAGACAATGTTTTACATACTGCAGCCGTCAAAGTGAACTCGAACACTCGACAGGAGTCAAAAAGGGTTAGGTTTTCTGTTTCTTTTTTTTTTTGTTTTTTTAAGGAGGGGTTTGAGCTCAATAATTTATAATTTTCGTCTACAATTTTGTTCATTGAAATGAAAATGCGTAAAAATCCTTTTTGTTTGCATAGTTTTAAGGATTTTCTCGATGCCAAAAAAAAAAATCCTTAAAAGTCAAATGAATTTAACTCACCGAACCCACCCAAAACCATTTTCAAAAAGAACTTCTTCAATGTCAATTTATTGTGTGATTAAGAGGACTTAAAATATAATAGTCCATTGTCTTGTCGAGTCTCAAGGATCACTGAATTCGGAAAAGATAAAGGACAAAAGCGAACTCGTACACATAGTAACTCGCTCGACTCGAAACATTTGAATATTTATCTAACTGTATGAGAGTCTTTCTGTGTGTAGCTAGTAAAAAAGTGTATAAATAGAAAAGATGTTAAAAGTTAGTTAAAATGGAAAATACATATACACGAAGTTCATCTCTTGGAAGGTTGAGTTTTAATTAAAAATGACTTATAAATTCGTTTTATATCAATTTTTTTTTTATTTTGCAGAAAGAGATGGAAAACATGGTCGTCGAAGAATAAGTTGACAACCGAGTATAAATCTTGGCAACAAAAGAGATTTTGGATTAGGGACAAAAGGGCTCTTGGTTTTTGGTGTTTTTTTGTTCTTGTCTTCTGATGAGAGTAGTACAACAATAGTTGATTGTTTTTGCTTTTTCTTATTTTGTTTTGTATTTGGATTTGGCGACAGAATGAAAAACTTAAGGATTATGATAACAATTCTTGTGAAATTAGAAATGCGCACAGAAAATCGCTGAAGCAGACATAATGGGTAATAATTCGTTCGTTTGAAGGACCTTTTAACAGTTTGTAATTGGATGCAGTTATAGCTGACTGTGTACAAGTGTGTACAAGAACAATGAGTGAGAGAGAGGAGTTTGTTTTTTGGAATGAAATTGAATAGCAGACTAACGAGAACTTGAAAGTGGAAATTTTTAGTTTGTTTGTATTGTTGATGGTAATCTTGAAGTTCAAAGTTTAAAGAGAGGCAACGAGATGTTTTAAAGGTTGAAATTTTGAACTGATATCTTTCGTAACCTTTTATGAAATTGAAAGGCAGAAGGGTTAAGGATTTTAGCGGTTAACGGAAGCAAATTGAAAGTTCAGCCATTTCTTATTAAGCAAAGCATTCGATGATATTTTTCATTTTAAGTAAATTAAATTTGATGCTACTTAGATATTGATGTTATTATTGTTAAGAAATAGAATTAAATTGGTAAAAAGGGTCTGCCTGCCTGGTTTCATCTTAGACTAATCCTCATTTGAATTTCTACATTTCAAATAATATTCCATAATCAAAACATTTGAAAACATTAAATAACAATGAAGGTTAATAACGGGTGATTTTTTAGCTGGTTTGGTTTTGGCAACACTGGTTTTGACAGCTGACGTGTGTTTAGTACCTTGTGTCACTGTCAAACAGCTTCACTTTGGTTTGCAATTTAACCATGGATCGTCTTACAAATGAACAACGCTTGCAAATTATGTATTGAATTTTACTATCAAAATTCGTGCTCGGTTCGAAATGTTCATCGCGCGCTGCTTCCATTTTATGGTCGGCATTCTCGACCTTCTGAGAAGTCTATTCGGAAGATTGTGACCAAATTTCGCACCAAATTTACTTTGTTGGACATTAAACCACCAACACGTTTACGTACTGTGCGTAGTGAAGATGTGGCCGTATCAGCTAGTGTGACAGAAGACCGCGAAATGTCCAGCAGTTAAGCTTTGTTACAGCACTACGTGGAAAATTTTGCGGAAGGATTTGGGCGTAAAGCCTTTTAAGATACAGCTGGTGCAAGTACTAAAGCCAGCCGACCTACCACAACGCCGAATTTTGGTGAATGGGCTCTTGGAAAGCTGGCCGAAGATCGCTTTTTATCGAAGAATTGTGTTCAGCGATGAGCTCATTTTTGGTGAATGGGTACGTAAATAAGCAAAATTGCCGCATTTGGAGTGAAGATCAGCCAGAAGCATTGCAACAGCTACCAATGCATCCCGAAAAAGCCACTGTTTGGTGCGGTTTATGGGCCGGCGGCATTATTGGGCCATATTTCTTCAAAGATGATGCGAATCGCAGCGTTACTGTCAATGGTGAACGCTACCGAGCGATGATAACAAACTTTTTTTTGCCCGAAATGGAAGTTCTTGACTTGCATGATATGTGGTTTCAACAAGACGGTGCCACATGCCTCACAGCACGCGAAACAATGGCGCAATCAATTGCGAGGCGAGTTTGGTGAACAGTTAATTTCACGTTTCGGGCCGGTCAATTGGCCGCCTAGATCGTGCGATTTGACACCATTTGACTATTTTTGTGGGGGTATGTCAAGGCTAATGTCTATAGGGACAAGCCCGCTTCGATTGACGCACTGGAAGCCAACATCCATGCATTCATTCGTGAGATACCGGCCGATATGTGTGAAAGAGTATGCCAAAATTGGACTCAGCGGATGGGCTACCTGAGACGCAGCCGCGGTCAACATTTGCATGAAATTATCTTTAAACATTAAATTGCAAGGTTCAAACTATCGATTCAAATAAATATTTCATTCATTTTTTCGAATTTTTTGTGTTTTTTTTTTTTTTTAAGTTCTAAACCTCTTAAAAAATCACCTTTTATAAACGACTGAACCGATTTTAATGAAACTATTTTAGTTTCTTCAAATGCAATCGGAAAAGGTCTAGTTTCAATTAAACTTACTTGAGGACCACACAAACTTTGTTCTGTGGAAATTTTTCGAAAGGAAAGTTAAAATTACAACCCTCCTTCTAAACGGCTCATCCATTGTTAGTGATTACTAGCGGGCCAGAAATATGTTGTCTTAAAGGAAATCAAGGAGAAGAAATTAGGTCGCAACTTCTTCTACTAATCGACCTAATCGATTTTGACGATTTGCATGTGGTTCATATGCATTCCAAAATTGCTACCATGTAGAAGCAAGCCAACTAGCGAACATGACAAACGTTCTTTTGTGAAAAAATCTGAAAGAAAAGATTAATAACAAGGTTGCACGGAGTTTCCGAAGAAGCTAAGTGGATTCCAATCCATATGTAGAATCTCAGCGTGAGTCAAAGCAGTTTTCATCGGAAATTGCATTCTTACTTAGTTTACTTATTGTAATGGTGGCTGCTACAGTCAGGTCGGACCAGTGGCCTCACCCATAAAACTTTTCCAGCAGCTCGGTTCCTGGCTAGCTGTCTCCAGTTTCGCACGCCAAGTTGGTTCAGGTCCTCTACCACCTGTGTGCTCCATCGGAGTCGCGGTCTTCCCCTTCTGCGACGTCCTTCCGCTTTGGATACGAAGACTCTACGAGCCGGAGCATTATTTTCCATTCGCTTAATATGACCCAACCATCTTAGTCGTTGGATCTTTACTTTTCTGGCTAGGTCAGTGTAGCTGTACGAGCTGCACAGTTCTTCACTCGAAGAATTTTTCTCTCAAAGCAGCCCAAAGCGTTTTCATCAGAAATGCATTCTATAGTCGTTAAAACCGAGCGCTCTGGCATCCGCAGTCATTTGGTCTTTGTATCACAGGTTCGATCTTCCTTGTCGTCTCGAACCTGGGGTCTGTGATGAGAAGACTTTCTGGGCTGGAGAGTTGTCGTCCATTCGCTCGATGTGGCGGAGCAATGTAGTCGTCTTTTCTTGGCTTTCTGGTACACATCTTGGTACAGCTCGTACAGTTCGCGGTTCTTCTCCATTCGATATCGTCGCATACAGGACCGAAAATCCGTCGAACAATTTTTCTTTTGAAAGTGAGAAGTACCATTTCAACTTTTTTACTCATCGTCCAGCACTCGGCAATGTTATGTAGTAAAATCAAAGTCTAGTATAGCAGACACTTTGTCTTTCGAGTGAGGAGATTTGTACCCAGTTTTTGTTTGCCAAACTGAAGTAGCAGCAAATTGCTGGGAAATTCTTCGTCGGATCTCTGTTAAAATGTCGTCTGTGGGATTGATGTTTGTTCCAAGGTAGGTGAACTCCTTAACTACCTCGAAATTATATTTTGTCCTAGGAGTTGGAATGATGTTCTTATTTTTGTAGCATGTAGGTACTTTGTTTTTTCTTCATTCACTTCAGGACCAACAAGCTTCACTTGTTTTTCAATTGCTGTAAAGGCTTCAGCACAGCGCTTTGGGAGCGACCGATCGATGATGTCTAAGAACTTGGTGGATAGTGTTTTCCGTGCTTTCACCTGCCTTTCGCACTATCTGATTCAGGACTATTACGAAGAAGTCACATGACAAATCATTAGAAATCCATGTCTTAATCCTGCGCATTTTTTAAACAACTCGAATGAGCTGTTACCCATTTGCACGTTGTACGCTCACACAGTACGTTGTATAGGATTTTGTAAGCTACATTAAGTAGGGATATGACAGAGGGGGCAAATGGAGCTTAAAGACCAGTAATCGGGCATGTATTTTTTTCCTTCCACACTTTGTTGATGACCTGGCGGGACTTGTTATTTCTTAGCTTTTGGATGGCTCTTTCTACTTTCTGTGTGGTGGCTGGGACTGGGTCTTCATTGACTGGTCTCGCTTTTCTTACATCATTGGCCCGCAAGATATTATTTGGCAGCTGTTGGACGCTTCGGTAAAAAGGTTACTTTCACTATTTCGAAGATACTTTTGATTACAATCTTCAAAAATTATGCTTGAGTGCGTTTGAGAAACTGAGGAGAACTATAATGTCTTCGGTTAATGAGGAAGAAATGTTAGCACCTCACGAACCAACAACAACAAATGACACGTTTTATTATTTCATGGAAAATTATTTTTGAAATTAATTGAGTTCTATTTATAAACATTTCAAACGTTAATTAACACAGAACTATTTAACATCATTTAACTAACATCATCTTGCAAATTCCAAAAAAACAATAATTCCATTTCACTTCAAGTTAAAATTACGATGTCCCTGTCTATTTATATCTAGGTACTCGCGAAGCCTAAGTCCATCTACTCGTACCTTAAAAAAGATTCCTCTTTGCATAATTTTAATTTTAGTTTAAATATAAATGAAACTGTCACTGTCGAATCGCTGTCTCTCTAAAAATAACCTAAATTCACCAAAAAAGGAGATTGTCAATGGCTGTAGAGTATTCTATATAGTATTTTTGGCCAGTACACTTTTCCATCGTCATTTCTCTCCTGTATGTGTGTGTGGATGATTAAGTATCTGAAAATAGTCTCTTTGGGCACATAATCCATCAAATCAAAATTATGTAAACGACCTTGACTGTCATTTTCCCCCCTCTCTCTCTGTCCATTTCTGTGTATCTCATAAGTTGACTGCCTTAAACTTTATCTTCTCCCAAAACTCCCTCCTCCGCATGAAAAAGGATGAAGAAAAAAACATCAAAACATGAATATCACTTGCTTCGTCCTTTTGCCTGATGACGACGGAGATAATGATGATTATGATAATGATAATTTTGCAAGTTCAAGGTTTTCGCAAAAATAACGCCTTTTGAATTTATTAATTTGATTAAAATTGAGTGATTTTTATTTCATGCTGAACCATCTTATCATCATCATCGTCTTCGTTGTCATCACAAAATTACAAAGAAAATGGTTTTTTGTCTGAATTTAATTGGATGAGAATGACTTTTCCATCAGGGATTTCACCTTTCATTTAAAAAGAAACACACACATTTTTTTTTATTATTAAGTAGGTAATTCTACAGAAGACCTTTGAATGTCATAAATTTATTGTTGAATTTTGTTCCTTTGTGAGGCAAGTGTTTCTTTGTTTTTTTTTTCTCTTTTTTGTGTGTATTTTTGGTAGCAATGGAAATTTTCGTTGAGTGGCACTCGATTAATATTCCAAAAACATTGATCCTCCACAAAAAAAAGGACGCAAAATCTCCAAATACATACAAACCTAACAAAGGGAAACAGAAATAATTTATCCCCACCGCCGTATCAAATGAATTTTCGCTCAACTTGTTGTGAGAATTCTTTTGTCTCTTTGTTTCCTTTTTTCACAAAGAATATCGCTACCAAATTTACAAAAACAAACACATAATAAAAATTATGTAAAAAAAAACACACATACGACGTAGTGTACCAGTGAGCCACTATGGTGAAATAAAAAATGAAAATGAGGCAACGTTCAGCTGCTTATCGTAAACGACCTTAAATTGTTGAAATTTGTCTGTGTTATTCTAAGAAGGACCTGTACATTACCAGGAACTTGACGCTTAAATAACCAAAGCGAGAGGATTAATTTAATAAACTCACGGCAGACTGTATAGGCTTTCAATTAGTTTTAAAAATGTTTCAATTTTATTAGAATTTTTAGCGGGTTTTGTATTTAACAGAAATTGCGTCTCGCTTTATGGGTTTACTTACACTTTCATTTCGTTCTGTGAATGTAATGACCTTTTATCAAGGTTTTGAGAGGGAAACAGCTTTATGTCAGTACTAAAACAGCCAGAATTGTACTAAAAAGATATGAAAACAAGAATTATGGAAAAAACCAACGCAATACAAGAACACAAAAAATCTTAACTTCACATAATTATTATAGAGAAATGCTTTTATGTGTCCTTAAGGTAAAAATAAACTTTTTCTGTACCCTGAAGGCTGCATACACAAACACAACAAGAAGCGACATTTTAAAGGGTTCTAAAGGTATACATCCTAGCCAAACACTTAACCTTCTGTTGTGTTCTCTTCTATCGACAAATACTTTTTTTTTATATATTTTCTTAATAAGAAGACATTTTCAAGAAAACTAAAAAAAAAGGAGGAAAACATTGCACCTTGCTGTGCAAAAATATGCGAGTAAGGTGTGAGTATGGAAGAAGAAACACTTTCTGTAAGTTTGTAAGCGTAGTAAGACCGCTTATAATGTAAAAAACACTCAACTAACCCGCACACACATACGCCAACCGAACAAAAGTCCTTGTAGTTATCCTGCAGTTCCTTCCTTCGATAGCGCTAAATTGTGGTTCGTTACATTTAAAGGGATAGAAAAGAAGTTATAAAAAAAAAACAAAAAACAAAAAAAAATGTTGAAAGAAAGACGAAGTCGATGAAAACAAAAATAAAATAAGGAAAAGCGCTTTTGGGGCCAAGACAGAATGAAAACAATAAAATCAAAAAGAAAAAATACGAAAATGAACAAAATAAACGAAATAAAAACTTTCATAATATTCTCCCACACACCACCTCAGCTATTTCTCGATTTCGGTGTGATGGAAGGGTTGCCAAATGTTGAAAATTGATTGGCAAGTTTCAAAACAGATTTGGAAAGTTTAATCAAGTCAAAAATTCATCTTGGACTGATCAGTGAACAATGTATGTACGAATGTTGAATGCACGAACACTTTTAATTGCATGAATCATATATGATTCAAGTGTTTCTCGATTTCGGTGTATTGCCAAATGATTAATAAAATATCCCTTTTATTATCATATTTGGAGAGTTCATTCAAGTCAAAAGTTCATCTTCCACTGATCGATGAACCATGTGTGATTCATAAAATCTGATAGGTAGTGTGTTTTCTCGTACATGAATCATATACAACTCATCATTATTTCAAGACTAATAGAAAGAAATGACCGTAGAGATTACTCTTAGCTCATATTCTTGGCTAATTCATCTTAAACTGATCGGATTCAAAAAATCCTGTCCATAATTTGTTTGTGCTCGTTCATGAATCATATAAGACTCATAGTTATTAAAACACAAGCAGAAGGATATAACCGCATATAACTCTAAGTTTATATTCTTGGCTTATAAATAAGAAAAAACATAAATGTCACTTTCTGTGAATCACATTTGACTCAAGGAGGTTCTTAACCGTGTTAATAGCGTTCAGTTACGAAGAAAATGGTTGGATAGACGATTTCGAATTAGGTAGCAATCACATATGATTCAACTATTTCCTGATTTCGATAAAATGGAACGGTTGCCGATTAATAAATTAGATTTGAAGAATCCGTTCAAGTTAGAAATTCATTAAGCACTGATCGATAAACAATGTGTGATTCATAGAAACTGATCAGTAGTGTTTTTTTTTGTACTTGAATCATATACGACTCATAATAATGGATTTAAAGATGAACAGATGGTTAAGATGGTTCTTAAATCATTTTCTTAGAAAAAAATGTATGTCACTTTCTATGAATCACATTTGATTCAAGGAGGTCCTTTACTGTGTTCATAGCGTTCAGTATGAAGAAAAAGGACTGGATAGGCGATTTTGAATTGGTAAGCAAAGGAAATTTGAATGTATAACTTGAATCACATATGATTCAAGTGTTTCTCGATTTCGGTGGATGACCAAATGATAAATAATAATAATATGATATCTCTCTCACTATCAGGTTTTAAACTAGATTTGGAGAGTTCATTAAAGTTAGGTTTATTTTACACTGATCGATGAACTACGTGTGATTCATGAAATCCAATAGGTATCGAGTGTGTTTTTTCGAACATGAATCATATACGACTCATGATTATTTCAATACTAACTGAAAGAGTTGAACGCAGAGATGACTCCTAGTTCATATTCTCGGCAAGTTCATCTTGCTCTGATCGTTGAACCGTTTGTGATTCATGAAATCATATCCAAAGTTTTTGTTTACTCGTTAATGAATCATTATTAATAAAAAGAAAAAAACAGAAGAACATGACCGCAGATAATTCATATTCTTGGCTTACTAATAAAATGAGCATCAATATCACGTTCTATGCATCACATTTGATTCATGGATTTCAGCCATTTGTTTAAGAAAAAGGGTGAATTCTGTTAGCCAAGGAAATTGTAAGAATTGAATTTGACTGTGTTCTGTTCACAGCATTCATTTTTTTTAAAGAAAATGGATACATTTCAAAATAGTTAGCCAAGGAAAGATGTAAGAACACTTTTTTAATATGAATCATATATGATTCAAACATGTTTCTGATATAATATCAAAAACTCGAACACGTTGTTGAATATGCAATTGGTAACACTTCCCAATGGCCTTCCAAAGACGACCAACCGGCACAAAGTAGATAAATACACACCGACTCTTTTTTTTGTGCTTTCGTCCACCACACAGCCACACAACCAGAATTGGCAAAAATATTGGTGGCTCTGGCTAAACACAG
>CAKKXW010000001.1:108570946-108694977 GCA_920937365.1 Sphaerophoria rueppellii | reverse complement strand
TTCTTTAGTACACTGTCACGTATAGGAACGGATTTGGGACACGTACAAACTTTGTTGAGCCTACTCGACAATGGGTAAACGGATGTCGTTCCGCATAACAATTCGCACTACGGAACCCTAGGGCGTAAGTCTGTAGCGGTAGTATTCGATAAGAAACCTACTTTCCAACCTCTTCTATCATTTCTTATGAGCTCATTATGTCTCTGGCATATTAAGGGTGTAAGAAACCCCCTGAGTGGGTGCAAATTATTTAAAAAAGCTGAAAACAAAAAACTGTGAACCAATAAGGTATGAAAATTGATTAAAATATACTCAACTCTATGAAAGCATCCACCGCCAATAGCTTATGATGGCGATGTCTGAATGCGGGATCCCAAGGCATCACGCTTAACAATACGCCTTGCTGTAGGCAAATGGGTAACAGCTCATCCGAGTTGTTTCAAACATGCACAGGGTTTAGGCAAGGATATGCACTGTCACATGATTTCTTGAACATAGTTCTGGAGCAGATAGCGCACAAGGCAGGTGTGAGCACAGAAAACACTATCTTAAACAAAACCACCCAGCTTCTAGGCTATGCCGACGACATAGACATCTTCGGTCGATCCAAGAGAGCTGTGCTTGAGGCTTTCACAGCAATTGAAGAACAGGCAAAACTCATTGGTCTTGAAGTGAATGAGGACATTACATGCTAACAAATGAACATCTATCCATCGCCTTGGACAAAACGTCAATTATGGAAGCAGCCATTTCAAGGTAGTTAAAGAATTCACCAACAGACATGAATCCCACAAACGACACTTAAGAGATCTGACGAAGAATTACCCTAGGTCAAAACTCCTCACTCGGACAACACGCTGCTATACTAGACTTTGATTTTACCAGTCCTATTCTACGGCGCCGAGTGCTGGACGATAAGTAAAAGAGGGGAATTGATACTGGGCCCTTTCGTAAGAAAAATTCTTCCCGGATTTTCGGTATGCGACGATGGCGAATGGGGAAGAACTGTACATTGGGCGAAAGGGCGACAACACTTCGAGCCCACAAGGAAAACCTAACCTACGGTACAAGGACAAAGTGACTGCTGATACCACAGCGCTTGGTTTTGGCGACTGGAGAGTGCATGCGAGGCACCGCACACGATAGAAGGCTGCAGTGTCTCAGGCTGAGACCCTTATACTCCAACTCCTCTTCATTCTTATAATCTGATAACACAAAAGGTGATCAGCAAAAACGCACATCTTTACCGAATCGCATGCCTTACATTAACCATAGTCAAGCCCTTGAGAATCCCTTTCCTTCCACCATCAACCTTCATTGAAAATTCTTCATCATATTCATATCATGAGCTAAGCACAAAGCATGTACACTCTTTTCTCGACCAAGAAACAGCAAGCACACTGACGAAAAAAAAGGAACACCAATTCATCGTTTTTCTTTTTTTTTTGTCGTGGAAAAAGTAGTTTTCCGCTTCATCGAAGGAACTGTCTGTTAATACATTTTCTTCCAACTTTTGCACTCCATCGACGAGCGATACCGAGGACGACCATAGTCACATCAGAGAGTGTAGGGCGTTTTCAATTAGCCGACAACAACAAAACGTCAAACGAAAAAAAAGTACAACAAACGAAAAAGCTTGCGTGTTCTTTCTTGTAATATCCTCAAACCGGACGAAACGAAAACGGAACGGAAGTTGTGTAAGAAATTCCAAAAAAATCATGTTGCCTGCTAATGTGGGTATTTAATTTTTTTCTCCGTCTCATAGGAAAGTAATTTATATACATCTACGCTCGCCTATGGCTTGTGTCAGAAAAACGAAAAAGCAGTGAACAGCTGGAAATATGGGCCGTAATCTCTAGAGGTCAAAGGAAATCTAGTATTTTTCTTCGAAGCAAAAAAATTAGGGTTCAGCAAGTTAATTAAAAATTCTGTGGAGTATGTAATTTTTTGTTTGTATCACATTTCTGAATTTAAGGGCTGATTGGGGACGCTCATATCTGTTATCACATTCAGGGCCATTTGCTCAATCTGAACATCAATTTATGTTCTACTTAAAGTTCTCCTTTTGTATGGGGATTTTATGTCGAACTTAAGAATTCCGGAACGTCCCATATAAAAATGAAAACTTTAAGTTGAACATAAATTTATGTTCCGAATCAGCAAATGGGCCTCAAAGGAAGGTTTCAAACTACATCAATCATAATTTCAACCTCCATAACATCCACATAATCTGCAAACAAAATCCACAAATTTCCTCACTATATTCATAGAAACTGCTGTATATGAATTTTAAGAAGAAAAAATATGTAAACGGCAATAATTTTAACAAATTCGTTTTTATTAAACGCAATTTATTTGGTTTCTTCTTATCCCCGTTCAGCCTTATTCTTGTTTTCATCTTCATCTTATGAAAAATGTTTCTTATTGTTTCTCCCATTTTTCTTTAAAATTTATATCAACATGAAAAAAAGGAGAACAAAATAACATTACCTATGCATTAAGATCACATTTGCAAATTTTCTCACG
Organism: Sphaerophoria rueppellii; assembly: GCA_920937365.1. Taxonomy (NCBI): domain Eukaryota; kingdom Metazoa; phylum Arthropoda; class Insecta; order Diptera; family Syrphidae; genus Sphaerophoria; species Sphaerophoria rueppellii. The sequence continues at coordinate 108,692,451 of CAKKXW010000001.1, read as the reverse complement.
TACCTACTTCTGGAGGCACTATCCATGCGGGATGGAATAAGGAAAAGAAAGTAAATGTACAAGAAAAAGACAAAAAAAATAGAGAAGCTGGTGGGAATTGGGAAAATGAAATGCTCTTAGAGAATATTGTTGTCCGATAAGAGGCAGTTGTTGGTTGGTGTTTATTTTTTGTTTGTTTTGGGAAATTCATGTTAGTGTGTGCCTGTTTTTTTGAGTAAATTAATATTAATCAAGAAAAAAAACCACTTTGGACCAGTTTATAAAAAAAAGGATTGGGTTGGAACAAGTAGCTGTCTACTATGTTGGTATTAGACGAAGGTACTGTTGCATTAATTTGGGCTTCGAAAACTGTGAGACAGTACAAGATCTGATAATAATAATAAAACAACCTTAACAAAAATAAGAAGAGTTTGAGAAGGCGTGCGTCCATAGCGATAGAGGTCAACGATAACGTCTAGCCAAGTTAAACTAAAGTGAACATTTTAAACGGTTACTTTCATATTAGGATCTTAATTAACGGCTCGGTGGGCATCCTATCATTGGAACACAGTATTTACCCGGCCATGAAGAAAGTCCTAGAGCAATTAGCGAAAGCCTATATGGCTTCGCAAGGGAATAATGCAGGCTTACAAAAATGTTTAGTTGTTTACCGTTTTAATTTTGACGTAAACAGCCTTAGCCAGGTTTGGCCGACTTTAACTTTTTTTTAAATGCTATAGAAAAAAAAAACTAGCTCTACAGCTGATAATCTTCAAAAACAGGACGCAAAACATCGAGTGTGCTTCGAGTATGTGGCACGTAGCTCCATCCTGTTGAAACAAAATGTTTCCAATATCTTCCTTTTCAATTTTTGTGAACAAAAATTGGTTCAACATGGCCCGATAACGATCGTCATTGACTGTAAGGGCCACTCCTTGCTAATTTTTGAAAAAAAATGGCCCAATTATGCCTCTGGACCAAAATCTGCACCAAACAGTGACTCGTTTTGGGTGTATCGGCTTTTCAATGTATGCGAGCGGGTTTTCTGTGCCCTAAAATGAGCTTCACCTGAATATTATTTCTTTGGCAAAATCGGCATCTTCTCTAAGTCGATCGTAGGCCCACTTAGCGAAGCGAAAACGCATTGAATGGTCAGTTGGCTTCATCTCTTGAACTAATTGGACTTAGTATGATATCATCCCAAAGTCTATGCAAAATTCGTCTCAACGATGTCTCCGAAATTGTTGAGAACGACGGCGAATGTTGATGGCCCTTCACGCACACTTTCTGCCACAGCAGCAATATTCCCGGGTGTACGCAGTGTTTTTGGCTTTTCACGCTTTGGTTTATCGATGAGGATGCCAGTTTCTTTCGCTTTTTTCCCAAGACAACGAACATACGGAGCTGACAGTGCTTCTCTTCTTCCAAAATCCGTACGCAATTTTCGCACTCATTCTGCAACATTACCATGATTTTCAAAGTAATGTCGCAATATTTCCCAGCGTTGTTCAAGCGTATACACAACCACATTCGTTCAGCGGAAGGATAAAACTAATTATCTGTCACATCAGACAAGAGCTACGTGTAACCTTTCAAAAAATAAGGACCAGTTGAAAAAAAAAACGTTAGATGGCGGACTCTTTAGAAGAGGTTTTAAGACGAGTAACTGATGTACCTCAATTTGGAACCCTTTTTATTTTGAAATGAGCATTGGAATGAAGTGGAATAAAGAATAGAATTGGGCTCATTCGAGTAGTTCTGGGCTCAACTGGGCGCATGAGCATCACGTTTGAACCAATGGAGGAAATTCAACAAGGTATATCTTTGGAGTTTTGACTTTTCACAGCAGAAATAGCGATACAAGCGAGACAGATAGAAAAGGATAAACATTTCGCGGATATTCCAACGACGCACGTAACCATCTTGCAACATGTGAGGAAAGAGGTTACCCGTATATGGTGCTGCTGCTTTCTTGGCTACATCGTGTATGTGATTGTTCACCGAAGGGTGGCTGTTGACACCTTAACCGAAAAATTTAAGATTGTCAACTTCGGTGACGCCAGAGTCCTACATTCATGACTCTTTGGAAGCATTACATTTGGCACACATTAATAAGGGACAAAAATTGATGAATTCGTATTAAAAGCATAGTTTACTAGCACCAGCGAAACAGTTTGGTGGATTATAAGTGAAGTGAAGAAAAGAAACATTCGCTTCATCTGCGCTCAAGGCCCTCAGTAATAAAAAGGAGGAAGACAGGTTTTACCAGCAATTTCTTAGTACGAGCTTGGAGATTTCAATGCCAGTCTACATTACTTGAACGGACCGGATTGACTTCTTATTCTCGGTTCCCCACATTACCTATATTGGACCACTTCCTCGTTGAGACAAGATTGAGGCAGGAATCATACGTTAACTTGTTGGAAACCTTGTATACCGATCTAATCTAATTGCTCACCTCAAGGCTTTAAAAGCCCTGTTCTACGCCATCCTTCCAAAGCAAATTTGGTCTGCCGCGCTGTCTCCTACCATGAATTGTACCGTAAAGGCCTTTCTGGGCCAGTTCCTCTTTGCTCATACGAGCTAGGTGTCCAGCCCACCGGAGTCTACCAAGCTTAATTTTCGTCATCAAGTCTGCTTAGCGGCAGATTTGATTTAGCTCGTGCTTATATCGCCTCCGGAATCGTCTTTCCTTACAAACGGGGTCAACTATTCTTCGTCAACTTTTCACTCGAACGCAACAATCAAAGAGTTCAGAGTGCTTTCGGCTAAGCACCCAGGTCTCAGATCCGTAAGTGAGTACAGGCTTATACAGCATCAGTTTCAAAGTAATGATAAGATTTATGGATTTAAAAAGATTGAAAGACTAAAATAGGTTTTCTTCGAGCAGCGGCGCGCCTATTCCTTTTTGCATTGTTATCGGCTGCTACTACTGTCCAAAGGTAATTGAAGGATCGTTCTTCTACCATTGCCAATGTCGTCTGCAGTCGGGCCCTAGTTTTTCACTCAGCAGCCATCAGCACCTTAATATCATCAGATTCACTAGCTCATCACAACGCAACCCCTAGTTTGCCGACGAGAGCCAGCGAGCATATGCAGATAAGAAAAGAGAATATAAAGCAGATCCGCATAGAAGTGTGACTGCAAGGATAACGACCAGACAAGAAGAAATGAACACAAATGTACTACTAGAACTGCATTCCATTCAAATCAAAATCTTAGCAAATGTCTTCTTTGATTTAAGTCTCAGCCACATGTGAATGAATACCAACTGCCCCATTTTAGCAAATGTTAAATTTAAACCAACGTAACAACTGCATCAATCAAGCAAACTGAAATTATTCAGACAATCAACAAATTAAAACAATCCAATTCCCCAGCAAAAAGCTTATATTCAAATGCATCAAAGTCCATTCACATGCAGCAGCACAAAACTAAGATTTTCATTGCTCAAGTTCTGCTCTGTCATATTTCAATTCAAAATTTACCAAAAGCAATTCTCCAAATGGATACTAAAGCCATTTATTTCCTTCCATCAGAAACCACTCAAGGGCAGAACTCTATTGTATTAAGACAGACAGACGGACAGACGTCCGTCCGGTGTGTGTGTGTGTTTGCACACGAAAATGCAACAAATTCATATCTCCAACTAAGTACGAGCTAAAACTATTATTTTCGTCCAAGATCTTAAATGTTCGTTAGGTACCTCACTTTTTGAGTGAAAATCGCTCAGAAACTCTATTTAACTTTGTCTCTCGGTTGACATTGACATACACAAACATCGGTCCTTCCTAGAGTCCAGCTGAATTCTAGACCACAACCATAACCGCACAAAAGAGCCCCTTTATAGTTATGTAAAAGAAATTCATTAAAATTCCATATTTAAGTGAACTTTCACACAATAAAGCCCTCTACACTGGTCCTGAGGTTGGCCTTACCTATCCACAGGCATATCCACTCCACATCCTTGGTGTGCGTTTCTCTGGCATCCTTTAATTCTACTTTACTCAACTTAACTTCAACACACACTCGTATGTGAATGATATTAAAATCCTACTCGGGATCATAAACAAATGTTAATAACTTTATCCATTCATTTTGTTTTGCCTGATTGTGTTATTTTGAATACCCAAGCAGAACACACACACACACCTATACTCCATATCTACGGGTATATGGAATCCGAATGACCATCAGACGACCAAGCTTTCTTCCTGAATTCCTGCATTCCCAAAAGTTTACAAGTTTCCCAACTCGGACAGACACATTTTGCTGCCTTGCCGGACTTCGAACACACAACATCCCTTCAGTCCGATATCGAAATGAACCAACCATATCACATTACTCTGACTTGCCTTAAGCTATAAAGCATTTAAAGGCTTCAAGGTTGAAGGTAAAGAGGCAAGGACATACAGCATGTCTTCAATTTTCTCTCCTTTTATCATTCACAATAAATAATTCATTATTTCCCTATTCTCCAATTCCGTACACCTTCTCTTTTAGTTTGTGTGAGTCTGGATGTCTCTGGGCATTAGGTCTGCCTAAGTTACGGTACCGGTACCTAAACTACTATACCAACGAGTCGTTGCGTCAGTGTCATGTGTTTCATTTCATAATTTATTTTCATTCATTTTGTACAAAACAAGTTAGACAAAGTTTCTGGGGTTTTCATCCCTGTATTCTTTCCCTCTGCCAGTAAATTGCCATCCAGTGTTGAGGGACTAGAGAACAAAAGGCAAATATCCCATTATGTTAGCCTTGAATTGATGATGTTGTTGGAAATGCTGTCTTCGCATTTCTTACATTGAAAGTAATATTTGAGGAACTTATGAGTTCCGTAAATTGTTGTCTGTATCCCTGGAATAAGTCTAATTGATAACCTTAACCAGAATCATTAAGCCTTGAACAAGGCTCTCAACCAACAAGCTTCTTCAGCCAGGTGAAAGGCTAATAAAAGCTGATTAGTAAGTGAGAATAGCGGTTTCGATTTCAAACGGCTTCGTGGAGAAGCACTTTTTCGGAGACAAATTGATGCTCCTGAAAGACACACGTCTATTTGGAACCCACGACTTCTCCGTCACATTGCGAGACGGGTATTGGAAACAAGTTTTGCACGAAAACCGACTAAGATAAAAAAAAAATATGTGTTGAAAAAAATCTCTTCAATAGTGTCATTCCATTCGTGACAGAAATATCCCACTTCTGAAAAGGTAAAATGCCAGAATAAGTGTTTTATGTGCATATGAATTTTTTTGAACGTTGTTGGTTAGTGGCCACAGAGTTTTTATTTCATCTTTCACGGGTAACTGCCTCTTGTGAAGAACTGACAAAAATTTCAACAGTATCGATCTGTCAAAAAGTGCTTCTCAACTTTGTCGTTCGGAATCAGCTTTAAATTGTAGGTCCCATCTATTCTGCACACGCACTCAGAGAATTGTTGACGAGAGTATGCCACTTAGGCCTTGGTTCTTTAAGAGCTGTCGCGGCACTCTATTTATTTATTTTTTAATGGTGTGAGCTACTTTTGTTCCAAGTCTGAGATAAGCTTGCCGGTCTTTCTAGAGTTAGAGTTAAGGAATATCTTCCTTAATCACTTAAGGTGGAGCTACAGTTCGTTGTGGACTTGGGCCTCAACCAACAGTTTCCGACAGTCAGCTCGGCCCCTAGATAAATGTCTCCAGTTTTGCACTCCAAGTCCTCTTCTTCTTGGATGCGCCACCTGAGTCGCGGTTTTCCTCTATTATACGTCCCTTGGGAATAGTGTCGAAGGCTTTCTGGGCCGGAGCATTGGTGTCCATCAGCCCAAAAGGACCGAACCATCCGGGTCTCTGGACCTCTGTCAATGTTGCCACTAGTGTTGGCGGCATAGGACTTCTTAAGAGGTTAACGATCAGAGAAGGATCTGGCAATCTCTCTACAAGCTGTCCGACGTCGAAATTTCTTGCAGCATTACCTTGTTTTGGCTATTGTCGGGATATTCGTAACACTACCTTGGCTACTTACTTACTTACTTACTTACTTAAGGTGGCGCTACAGTCCGTTGTGGACTTGGGCCTCAATCAACAGGCTCCGCCAGCTAGCTCGATCCTTAGCTAGTCGTCTCCAGTTTTGCACTCCTAGTTGATTGAGGTCCTCTTCCACTTGAGTGCGCCACCTGAGTCGCGGTCTTCCTCTCCTCCTTCGTCCCTCGGGAATAGTGTCGAAGGCTTTCCGGGCCAGAGCATTGGTGTCCATTCGCTCTAAATGACCGAGCCATCTGAGTCTCTGGACCTTGACCCTTCTGGCTAGGTCCATGTCGTTGTACAACCCGTAAAGTTCGCTGTTGTATCTTCTTCGCCATTCCCCTTCAATGCACACGGGGCCAAAGATGACCCGAAGAACTTTGCTCTCAAAACAGCCTAAGACACTTTCATCCGATTTTGTCAGGGTCCATGCTTCTGCACCATACAGCAGGACTGGGATGATGAGTGTGTTGTACAGTTTTACCTTAGTTGCTCGAGAGAGGGCTTTTCCACTCAATTGCTTTCTTAGCCAAAGAAACAGCGATTAGCAAGAGTTATTCTTCGTCTGATCTCGGCGCTGGTGTTATTGCCCGTGTTTATAGCGGAGCCTAGGTAGACAAACTCCTCTACTACCTCGAAGTTATACGCGTCTATTGTGACGTTCTGCCCGAGCCGTCGGTGTTGGGTGTCCTTCCTCGAAGACAGCATATACTTCGTTTTTCCCTCATTTACCGCTAAACCCATTTTTGCCGCTTCTGTCTCAATTCTCACAAAGGCGCCATTGACATCACGCTGTGTTCTTCCCATTATATCAATATCATCGGCGTACGCGAGAAGTTGAACAGATTTTTGGAAGATAGTGCCTCTGGTGTTGACGTTGGAGTTCTGCACTATCTTCTCAAGAACGATGTTAAGAGAAATCGCATGACAGTGCATCGCCTTGTCTGAATCCTTTTTTGACGTCGAAAGATTCCGTGAGCTCGTTGCCAACCTTGATGGAGCAGCGTGAGTTCTCCATCGTCATTTTGCACAAGCGAACGAGCTTGGCAGGGACGCCAAAACTAGACATAGCTTTGTACAGTTCGTCTCTGTAGATGCTGTCATACGCGGCCTTAAAATCGATGAAAAGGTGGTGGGTATCGATTTGGAGTTCATAGGTCTTTTCCAGGATCTGCCGCAACGTGAAAATTTGGTCGATGGTTGACTTTCCTGGCCTGAAGCCACATTAATAAGGACCAATCAGATTGTTGACGAAAGGCTTCAGACGTTCACATATTACGGCAGAGAGGATCTTGTAGGCGATGTTTAGTAGACTTATTCCTCTATAGTTGGCGCAGTTTAGAGGATCTCCCTTTTTCAGGATCGGGCAAACAATGCTGAGGTTCCATTCATCGGGCATGCATTCCTCTGACCATATCTTACAGATGATTTGGTGCATGCTCCTATCTAGCTCGTCGCCTGCTGCTTTGAACAACTCAGCAGCTAGTCCATCTGCTCCAGCGGCTTTGTTGGATTTCAGCCGTGATATTGCGGTTTTCACTTCTTCTAGGTCGGGTTCACGGAATTGTTGGCTATCATCGTGTCCGATGAAAGGCTCCTGTCTGACGGCGGTATTTTGTTCGTCGTCGCCGTTATACAATCTACAGAAGTGGTCTTTCCAAATCCCCAGCATTGACTGCGATTCTACTATGATGTTCCCTTCTTTATCTCTGCAGGCATCAGTTCTTGCTCGATGACCTTGAGCCAGCTGTTTAACCTTTCGGTAAAACCTCCGAACTTCATTCCTGCTGTTGGCTCTCTCAACGTCCTCGATCTGACGCTTCTCATGCTCTCTCTCCTGGGTCCTACTCTTCTTATGCAGCACCGCTTCTTATGCCTCCTGCTTGGCTGCATGGGCTCGCCTGCATTCTTCGTCAAACCAGGGGTTTCGTTTTGGTGGCTGTGTTAAACCCAGCACATTAGAGGCGGCATCTCTAACTGCTCTCTGGCACTGGTCTTCGATACTTGATGTTGGCGGCATAGGACTCCTTAACAGGTTACTTGACACTCGATCAGAGAAGGATCTGGCGATCTCTTGCGATTGTAGCCGTCCGACGTCGAATTTTCTTGCAGCATTTCCTTGTTTTGGCCGTTGTCGGGATATTCGTAGCACTACTTTGGCTACGACAAGTTGATTTTGGCTCCTCGGAAAGTTCGAACATCTAGACTGCTGGTCCTGTGCCTTCCATCGATCGCAATGTGATCAATTTGGTTGACAGTGTATTGATCGGGAGATCTCCATAGTCCTTTATGGATCCTGAGATGTGGGAACCACGTGGTTGCTACCACAACATATCGCCCTGCAAACTGAGATTTTCGACTGTTCCACCAAAGATATCCTCTTTCCCCAACTTTACGTTAAAATTTCATTTCAAACTCTCAAAAGAAACACAAACACACTGATCTAATTAATTAAAACGCTATTTCTTCCAACCAAATGACAATTGATAGCTTCTCGTTATATGATAACTTCTACGTTAAGGTAATACAAATCCATTTAAACATAAACACCCATCATTGGTTAAATAGACTTAATTCATTTATAAATTATAACCGGAAGACATAAATTCCTAAAGCCATATCTACCTCCTTTCTACCTCCCCTAGAAACCCATCACGTATGGTCAATTTATCAATAATTTCTCGGAACGGAATTTCAAATTATCTAATCGATTTGCTTGTAGTTATGTTGCAAATAAACAACGCCTCTAAACACATAAATTCACTTACGACTATATGACTGTATGAGCTATTGAGTGTTTATGTCACACAAGCACATAATTCCCCAAATGTCCTGTCCATATAATATTAGTTGAGGGAATGTCTTTTTGCTTACCTGAAACGAGACAAAAATAAACAATAAAGTTTTGAAAAAATTGCGGATATATACATTTTTTAAAGTTAAATTTAATTTTATTGAATAAATAAAACCACCAGTGCGAATAGATTCAAATAAATCACATGTGATTTCGGAAAAGCCAGAAAAAAGAGGGCAAAAAAGTAGAATAAAGCAAGCCCTTCCCAAGTGGAAAATAAATTCATCATTGATATCCTTTTCTTCTCTGGCAAATTCAAAGAAAAAAAAAATGAATATTCCCTCGAAGACATATCGAAGAAAGGAATAGAAATAAAATTGTCGGCCAAAATGTTACCCTCAATTGGAGCACAACACACCAGTCTCCCTTACCCTCCCTACGATATTCGCAGAAATATGCCGCGAAATGAAAGAAAGTTCATGGAAAGTTCAAAATGCTGTGAAGCTTATGTAAAGAATTTGTTTATTTTTCTTCTTCTTTAGGAATCACATAAAATTTATCTCTTCTGAAAAGTTCACTCCCCCCCTCGTGTCGAAGGGATTTAAGAAATATACAAGCATAAAATATTGAAAAGAAAAACTTCTCACACAAAAAGGTATTTCTATCTCTTGTGAATTGGCAATGGCGCCGAAGACGACTAGAAGCTGCGAGGCACACCACCTTCGTCTCCCCACCAGAGATGACAATAGATTGAGACGTGTGCCTTTTGTGCGATTGCGAGATGGTAATAAGGTGCAGATTGAGTGTACAAAGACGCCATCACGATGCTTAATTTATTTATAAAACGAAACGTATGCAACGATACACTTTAAATAAACCACCAACAAGTCAAAGCTAGAAGAAGGGGACCGAGAATGCTGTATTTGTGTTGTGTAGCTCAGACTGGCAAGGTGAAGCAGAAAATAGGAATGTGGGACAAGATGCCTTTTTTTCTTAATTGACTTTGAGCAGATGTTCGCGAGCATGCATCGATTTAGAAAGAACTCATTTTTGACGTTACATCTCAGATATGCGAACAAAGAGTTTTTAAATCAAGGTCGTCTTTTTGCTGCACTAATTTCTTTACTAAAAATGCAATTCCTCACCTTTTAAATTATGTCAGACCTCCGTCAGTGTCGAAAATTTTTGAATTTCAACTATTCTCAACCGTGGGATGCTTTGTTTACAAGGGCTGGAGTATACTCGTCGAAACTCTACAATAGCGCCATAGCCTCGAAGAGAGGGAGATCTCTGAACTAGGATATTGCCACGCCCACGGCCTCAGGGTTAGGGCCAGGGGTGTTCTCAGAAGGGGATTCTCGGAAAGAGAAAAAATATCCTATCGCCACAGCCTCAAGGTGAAGGGGAATCTCGGAGGAGGTAAAAGCAAAATAGTTTTTTTTTTTTATAACGAGCACACACTCAAGGGGTTTTCATGCCCTTATTATGCCATAGACACAGTGAGTGCTTTAGGAAAGAAGGAAGGGGTTGGAGAGGAGGTGCCGATGTACATTGGTTTTAAATTCCTGAACATTGCAATGATCGGGAAAAACAGAGTGTGGAAGAGAGTTCCACATTCGCGTAGTACGGCTAAAGAACGATTCTCTATACTTGAGCGTACGACCGAAGTTGGGCTCGAGTGTAAACTGATGGGCATTCCTGGAAGCGCGGGTATTACGGTTGAATTGTTTAAGGGGTGGAATGCAACTGGCTATTTCTCTAGAGCACTTACCGTAGAAGTAACGATAAAACAGTGAGAGACACGAAACGTTACGACGGTGGTCTAAAGGAGTGAATGAATCAGTGATGTCTCTATCGCCGATCATTCTCACGGCTCTTCTTTGTATAGCATCCAAGAGGCTTAAGTAAGTTACTGGAGCACCAGCCCAAAGATGGGAATTGTACTCAAGCTTTGGACGGATATAAGTCTTATAGATAACAGCCAGATCAGACGGGGAGAAAAATTTCTTGCATCGTCTTAAGAAACCCAAACATCTTGCGGCATTTTTGGCTATATCGCGTATGTGCTCGGTCCACAAGAGGTGGTCAGTGATGCACATACCGAGAATCTCGAGATGTTCGGTCTCTTTGATGCAAGTGCCACTCATGGACAGTGGCAAGGGGGTATATCTCGCTTCAACGATACAAGACAGCATTGGGTTTTCGAAGCATTAAACTCTACACGGTTTTTAATTCCCATTGGACAAAGCTGTTTAAGTCAGAGTTTAATGAGCTTATCATATTTTGCCGTTGCAGTTCCACATCCGAAGAGGAGGGATGTGAATCTGGAAACGAATATGAGAAGCTTAGGGTACTATCGTCAGCGAAACAATTTATTGGATTAGAAGTAACAGACAAGAGATCATTAATGAAAATGATAAAGAGGGTCGAGACAAAACGGAGCCCTGGGGCACACCAGATTTATATTGTGGGTTTCAGACCTGAATCCGTCCAATACAACTTGTATTGATCGGTCCGAAAGAAAGTTTCTAATCCAACGAAGTAGAGAAGAGAGAAGAAGAGCAAGATGCCAGACTTTATCAAATGCCTTTAAAATATCAAGCGCAACAATCTTACTTTCTCCAAAACGATGTAAAGATTTGTTCCACTGTTCGGTGATATAAACCATCAAATCACCAGTGAACCTGTTGCTGCGAAAGCAGTAGTCGTACTGCCGGTCATTAAGAAGCTTTCGGTCTTCGAGATATTTCTTAAGCTGATAGTTTAACAGCGTTTCCAAGACCTTAGAAGGACGATAATTGGAGGGAGAAGAACATTTGCCATTTTTTGGAGTAGGCTGGACAAATGCTGTTTTCCAACTGCTCGGAACGAGGCCAGAAGAATAGGATAGATGGAAAAGCTTACGCAAGGGTTTTGCCAGCGTGGAAGAACACCTCTTCAGAATAATAGCGGGGATACCATCCGGACCAGCGGATTTATGTATTTTGAGAGTTCAAAATTAGGAACAATCTAGATTGCCCTAAGCACCATAACTCGTTTCTAATCAACTTGTAGCGGTGCGAGAACTACTACACACTTAAGGTATTGTAGGAATAAGTTGCTCAATTTTCCTACTAAATTCCACTTCTACTTGGCAATTTTTGAGTAAAAACTAGTAGCGAATTATAAAATGTCAGAAAAACTTAAATTCTAAAAATATGAGTAATGAATGTCGTAGCCTTGGTTGGCGTCATCTGCATATATATTGAGATGTTTTATAGTCTAGGCGGTTCGGCTGCTTGCTTGAATTTCGGAATTCAGTGTTATTTCGCTCGGCGTTATTGCACGGCACCTCTGGGTGCATATAGAGTAACGTGTTTTACTCTTTTATATTTTTGATGGCTAGTTGGTCGGGGTAGTAGGGTGTGAAGTGTGACGCTTCGTTACTTTCCGTTACTAAAAATACAAGGCTTCCCTATTTAAATTATTTCAGACCTCTGTCAATGTTAAAATTTTTGAATTTGTACAAGTGTCAACTGAACGCCTTCTTGAGTGAAATTTCAATACAAAATCAGTTCACTCGTTTCATCTGTCTTCTCAATTCAATTCAATTTAATTCTAGATTACGCACACTACTCTGAAATCTATTGCACAACCCAAAAGTCGTGGTCCCTCCAACCCTTCACAAAGAATCTCAAACAAGTCACTGTACAGCACAACCTAAGGAACGAGTCAATATTGAACAATAGGTGTCGAAACAAACCTAACCACTTGAGTGCTTGTGACATGCCAAGCAAACACAAAGCTCTTTCAGGAACATACATTTTTGTTTGTAGTTTTTTGTTGGTTTATTTTTGCTTTTTTTTTGTTTTATTATTTTTATCACAGCTTCCAGCGCTCTATATAATGAAATAATCCAAACATATTGTAAGCTGGACAACTCACGCTGGTTGTCGGAGAAAATGCTTGACAAGGAATGTTATCTATGTCCAGGCTCTCTTCAAATGAATGTATCTCAATATACCCAACTGCCCTGCCCCAACCCTCTCAATTCTGTTAGATGAAGTCAATTTAAGTCAACTTCAGCTCTATGTCACACTCAATGTCGGACACAGTTCCGTACTCAAGTATCACGTGTATGCGAGCGAGCGAACGAGCAAACAAACAGACCAGCAGACCGATGTAGACTACAACGAAAGAGGGCTGCAGAACATATAAATTGGTCCAGCCTTTGGTCTCGCGACATAGGATGATGATAGGAAGCTGCTACAGAAATATTTTTCCCCCCAAATGTTGCGGCTAAGATAAAACAGAGACGCAAAAAAATGTAGACTGGAGCTGGAGTTAAAAAAAAAAAAATTCCAGACAGGTGGCAGTAGACAGCAACCAGCAAAAAAAAAAAAAACAATAAAACTGTCGGCGAGCAAATTATCTGTGTGGGAATGTCGAACGGTTGGTTTGGTACCGTTCTGACGACGCCTGATACCTGAGCTGAAATTTTTTGTTCAAAAAATTAAAAATAAATTCCTTCAAACAACAGATGTTAGCGCATTGTAAATGGTGCCTTGGAAAGTAGTGTACGTGTACGACAAGTACAAGTCGTCCTCGATCCTTGAGCTTCAGTCGGACATAGTTTGTCTTTATATTTTACAAGAAAGCTTGCATCCTCAGGCATTACTCTTATGTGTTTTTTTTTTTTGTTTTAACTCAGAAACAATCTCAAAAATATGAGAGGAATTAATTCTCAACACAAGAACGCCCACTATATAGTTTTTCTTGATATTTTTGTTGACTTTTTTTCTTTAGCTTCTTTTTAAAACAATGTAATGTAGGTCACATCTCACATCATTTACCCTACAGAATTCTGTAGAACAACGCCGACGAGGTAGAACGATGATGATGACGGAGAAAAGTGTGCTGGAAGCTCTAAAAGATATGAGTGTATCTGTCACATGGAGGGTTTAGGTTAAAAAACATATGTCATACGTTCACGTATTTTATTTTTGTGTTCGTTTTTCTCTCTCTTGTTTCTGAATTGCGTTTTTTTTTTAGTTACGTTTGTAGGTATGACTGACTGGTTGACTGATATTTATTTTTTTTTTTCTCATCCTCAATTTATTAGCCCCCAGTAAGAATATGGTCTAAATTTGTATCCCTCCTATGGTAAAATTAAGGAGACAAAATACTCATTATTCGCACAATGGGTTCTTGTGCAAAATGGGCGTTTATGGAGTGGTGAATATTTGGAGAATATGCTCAGCATATGACCTTAGGGATTTTTATGGTGGGCTGAGTTCCTTTTTTTTGTTAGTTTTACTCTTTTAGATTGACGTAAATGTTTTGAATGAATGAATGCTTTTTTCTTCGGAAATGATGTTCTACTGAGGGTATTTGGGTAACCCTTTTGTGTGTTTTTATAATTTTGAAAATGACGATGCTCCTCGAAAATTGATTATTCTCTTGTTTACTTTTGTGACTTGTAATCTTTTTAGGTATCTATTCGGTTAAAATTCTTTGTAGGTTGAACTAAGAAGATTCATTTGTTTTTCTATTTTAAGATTTTCGGGAAATGAAAATGAACCCTTTCTCGGTTGAAAATGTAAATAATTATTAATTTTAAGATAAGTTAACTTTGGAGCCAGAACTGCAGACCTGTCTACTAAAGTAAAAGGTGATTTTTTAAGAGGTTTAGAACTTAAAAAAAAAAAACACAAAATATTCGAAAAAATGAATGAAATATTTATTTGAATCGATAGTTTGAACCTTGCAATTTAATGTTTAAAGATAATTTCATGCAAATGTTGACCGCGGCTGCGTCTCAGGTAGCCCATCCGCTGAGTCCAATTTTGGCATACTCTTTCACACATATCGGCCGGTATCTCACGAATGAATGCATGGATGTTGGCTTCCAGTGCGTCAATCGAAGCGGGCTTGTCCCTATAGACATTAGCCTTGACATACCCCACAAAAAAATAGTCTAATGGTGTCAAATCGCACGATCTAGGCGGCCAATTGACCGGCCCGAAACGTGAAATTAACTGTTCACCAAACTCGCCTCGCAATTGCGCCATTGTTTCGCGTGCTGTGTGGCATGTGGCACCGTCTTGTTGAAACCACATATCATGCAAGTCAAGAACTTCCATTTCGGGCAAAAAAAAGTTTGTTATCATCGCTCGGTAGCGTTCACCATTGACAGTAACGCTGCGATTCGCATCATCTTTGAAGAAATATGGCCCAATAATGCCGCCGGCCCATAAACCGCACCAAACAGTGGCTTTTTCGGGATGCATTGGTAGCTGTTGCAATGCTTCTGGCTGATCTTCACTCCAAATGCGGCAATTTTGCTTATTTACGTACCCATTCAACCAAAAATGAGCCTCATCGCTGAACACAATTTTTCGATAAAAAAGCGGATCCTCGGCCAGCTTTCCAAGAGCCCATTCACCAAAAATTCGGCGTTGTGGTAGGTCGGCTGGCTTTAGTTCTTGCACCAGCCGTATCTTAAAAGGCTTTACGCTTTACAGCTTTTAATGCTGTAACAAAGGCCTAACTGCTGGGAACGGCGCCGAATCGACATTTCGCGGTCTTCTGTCACACTAGCTGATACGGCCGCAATATTTTCTTCACTACGCACAGTACGTAAACGTGTTGGTGGTTTAATGTCCAACAAAGTAAATTTGGTGCGAAATTTGGTCACAATCTTCCGAATAGACTTCTCAGAAGGTCGAGAATGCCGACCATAAAATGGAAGCAGCGCGCGATGAACATTTCGAATTTTGATAGTAAAATTCAATAACTTGCAAGCGTTGTTCATTTGTAAGACGATCCATGGTTAAATTGCAAACCAAACTGAAGCTGTTTGACAGTGACACAAGGTACTAAACACACGTCAGCTGTCAAAACCAGTGTTGCCAAAACCAAACCAGCTAAAAAATCACCCGTTACTACCTGGAACTAACTGATACTCGAAGTAAGTTTGGTAGTACTAGTACTTTAAAAGTACTTTATACTTCACAAATACTTAAGTACCCTGCAGCAGTTACCAGTTGCAGGAGTTTCAAGTAGATACTTTTGAGTAGTAATAGTACCGTTACTTTCAAGTACCACTTTCTATTCATTCATGTATTTAGACAGTCTGAAATTCATTAGAGCCCGATACCAAAAAGTGCCTGAAAGTACAAAAGTAGGTTCTTATGGTGTATTGAAGAACTAGAGTAGGAACTACGACTAGGGTACGAAAATACAACTTCCAGTGTCCTGTACTTAATCAATCACCGAACAGTTCTTGTTTTAGACATACACATGTGAATGTTGAGAGGATAGGGTGCAACGAGCTGGCCAAAAAAATCGGGGACAAGCCTCATTCAAGAATAAAGAGTAGACGACCCAATCCGCTTCCCTGGGGTAGGTACACCTAACTGTTGGAGGGTATCATCACTCTCTCACAGTGCTCCGCCAATAGGGTCCAACGAGTTTACCATATAAATCGGCGACAAGACTCAATATCAATAAAGGACTCTAATAAAGAATAGAGGACTCAATACGCTTCCCTAGGGTACACCTAATTGTTATTTCAAATTTTGAGTAGCAACAGCTGAAAATTTTATTTTACCAACCGATCCATCATACCCTAATGTCCACAATTTTCCAGACTTATAAAGGGTCCGCCATGAAACGTTTTTTTTTTCTTTAACGTGTGCATATTTCGTGAATGGTAACACTTAGCTCATGTCTGATTTGACAGATAGTGAGTTTTATCCTTCCGCTGAACGAATATGCTTGTGTATACTCTTGAAATACGCTGGGAAATATTCGGACATTACTTTGAAAATCATGGTAATGTTGCAGAATGTGTGCGAAAATTTCGTACGGATTTTGGAAGAACAGAACACCCTCAGCTCCGTATGTTCGTTATCTTGTGAAAAAGTGAAAGTAACTGGCATCCCCATCGATAAACCAAAGCGTAAAAAGCTGCTGTAAGTGTGCGTGAAGCGCCATCAACATCAATTCACCGTCGTTCTCAACAATTGAACATTTCGGAGACATCATTGAAACGAATTTTGCATTAAGACCTTGGTATGAAGCCATACAAAGTCCAATTGGTTCAGGAGTTGAAGCTAATTGACCATGTAATGCGTTTTCGCTTCGCTAAGTGGGCCTGCGATTGACTAAGAGAAGATGCCGATTTTGCCAAAAAAAAAAAAATCATCTTTCCAGATGAAACTCATTTTGATCTTGGCGGGTACACCCAAAACGAGTCACATATAGCATTTGAAAAAAAAAAGTTATATGGCGGACCCTTTACCTTCGATTAAGAGCAATAATAAATCCTCCAAAAGAGCCAAAAGTTTTCCATAATGATCCCAATACTTTGGAGATCATCTGTAGTTGACTTACACACGGCAATGTGGTCATCAGACTTACTTACTTACTTATGGTGGCGCTACAGTCCAGGTCGGACCAGGGCCTGACCCAACAAACTTCTCCAGCCAGCTCGGACCCTGGCTAACTGTCTCCAGTTTCGCATGCTCCACCGGAGTCGCGGTCTTCCTCTTCTGCGACGTCCTTCCGGATTGGATTCGAAGACTCTACGAGCCGGAGCATTATTTTCCATTCGCTCAACATGACACAACCATCTTAGTCGTTGGACCTTAACTTTTCTGGCTAGGTCAGTGTCGCTGTACAGCTCGTACAGTTCTTGGTTGAATCTTCGTCCATCTCCATATCAGCAACCAATCACAGCCTCAGAGCAGCGTCTCGATGGCACCGGGACTGATGAGGGTTTTGTAGAGTGTCACTTTAGTTGCTCGGGAGAGGACTTTACTACTAATTCTAAGTCCAAAGAAGCAGCGATTGGCAAGAGTGATTCTTCGTTTGATTTCAGCGCTGGTGTTGTTGTCTGAGTTGATAGCGGATCCCAGGTAGACAAAGTCCTTAACTACCTCGAAGTTAAATCTGTCTATGTTGACGTTTGCTCCAAGACGTCGATGTTGGTTGTCCTTTCTTGTCGACAGCATTAACTTGGTCTTGCCCTCGTTAACCGCTAGACCCATCTTCCTGGCCTCCGTCTCAAGGCTCACAAACGCTCCACTGACATCACGCTGTGTTCTTCCAATTATGTCAATGTCGTCTGCGTATCCTAGTAGCTGGACGGACTTTTGAGAGATTGTGCCTCTGGTGTTGACATTGGAGCTTTGCACAATCTTTTCAAGAATGATGTTGAAGAAATCGCATGACAACGCATCGCCTTGTCTAAAACCTTTTTTGACATCAAAAGCGTCCGTTAGGTTTTTTTTTCATCAGACGTTTTGTATTATTTTTCGCAGTCGGATATCGAAGAAATCGCTCAACGAACTTTATGGTGTGTGACATTTGCTTTATCGCAAGGGATTTTTCACAGCTTTGCGTATCAAACTTCCCTCAATCGATATCGATTTGTCTCTTGACAATAAACAAATCGAATATTATTTAGAAGCACTATTCAACGAATACAGAAATTTCTAGATCCAATCGAACATGCGGCACTTTATTTTTGTTTCATTTAAACTCTTACAAAAAAGATTTTAATTTTCTTAAATTCCGAATATTCGGTGTCGTCACCAACATCAGCATGCATGCATGTTTCTTTGACTCTTCGACTCTTTGATGTATCATCCCTTGAAAAAGTCCCAAAAAGAAAAAGCCAAACAAATCCAATCAAAAATTCAACAAGCTTTGCCAGCTGTTCGTTTAATCCTTCTGCCTTCACCTATTATATGAACAAAGTTCTTTCGGCCTCCTCGAACAGCCATCTGCTTATTTGTTTAACAAGAAAGAAAAAAACAATATCAAAAGACCAACAAATTGACTTCAGTACGAACAAAAAAAAGTTTAAAAAACGATAAGGGAAAAGAGTTCGACACAGAGAATACAAAAAAGGGGGCAAATCAGATGAAGCCCAACAGAAAAAAAGGAAATTCAAACACTGAACGGCGATGCGACTCGCAAAAACGACAGGTGAGCTGGATATTGACTTACCTACTCTTTGGTTAGCTTGAACTGATAGCAATCAATAAAGCCGATTTGATCGGGGATACTAGCAGAACAGGCGGCGGCGATATCGGCGGCGCCGTTATATCAATCAAAAACGGTTTAAGGCGCACCGTTTCATTGCAATGATTCCAAAGAAAATTTCATTCTGTTTTATTTGTCTCCCCGACTTCTGGGCAGATGAGAAAGAAGGGTTAAACCAAAAAAAAAAGAAAAGGAACAAAATAAAATTGAGTTGTAAACAAACTCGTATCCAAAAGCAATCACTTCTCTGACACTGCGATAGTGGAAACGTCTAAATTTCCTCGCACTTCGCATGAAGACGAAAGGACCCCCAAAAACACACTCACTCAGGACTTGAAGTTTTGTTTACCTCGCCTCTCCTCAACTCAAAAGCATGTAACTGAAGGCTTATAACGTTGCCTTAGTCGAGCCGCCCCACTAAGCCGCTCGCTGTGCATGCCGGTCGGTTGGTTGATCGCATGGGGGCATTTGGTAATCCTTCGTTGCCATTTCATTAGATGCATGAAATGTAATTTCAGATAGAATCGAGGACACATGGCGTTCTAGATAGATACGTAAAGATACAATAAACCTTCAAGTCTGTCCGTTCTGTTCTCTGAAATTCGTTCGTTCGTAAGAGTGTCTCGTATGAGCCCCTCCCTTGTGCCCATTGCCAGCCATCACGTTCGTTTGGACGTAAAAAAAAAAAAAAAATTGGTATCAGTATGGAAGGTTTTCCGTGCGGTGCCACACAGAATAAAATGTATGTTCGTGTGCTATATGAATTTTCATGGTAATTTTCGGTAGTGGCGCTGGCACACCATAACTCAGGAACAACAACGACGACGACGACACGATGACGGCAAATGGTGGGATGATGTTTTTTTTTTGGCTGTTGGGGGTGGCTTTCTCTATATCTCGTTTACAGCAAAACTACCATCGTCATTGGAATATTTTTGGGTTCAGCAGATTCAGGGCTGATTCACTTGACATTTTCGGGGGCGAATGAGAAAAGGACGAAAAGTGGGCTGTTTCCGGATGGCAGGAACAGCAGCGGTGGTGGCGGTGTGAAGCGAGGTATAAGTAGGAGTGACGTGATATTCTCTGATACCTATGGTGGCTGAAACTTATTGCGATAAGCAAGAGCTGTGTGCGAGTGTGTGCTTCGCTGATGCCTGCCACCCTCTTTTTCTTGATGTAAAGTCGTATTTGTTGCAAAAGCAGATTTTCACGACAGAATCCTATTAGGGCAATAAATGACAGTGGCGTTGGCAGTTTCTGCTGTGGTACCGAAAGATGACTTTTTTATGCGACCGACGACGACACGGAGGGCGGAAAGATTTCACATTTGACGAAGTGTAATTTCGTCTCTAAATCGTTTTTGTATGATAATGACAAATTTCTGTTCGTTTCAAGTCAAAAACCACGTGTGATTAAGTTTGGAAAACAGATGAAATGTTCTTCGTCAAATTTGGGCTTAAAATTCATATTTTAAACTTTCGGAAAATTGACAAAGTGAGTTTTGTATAATTAGTAAGTGTAATAATTGATAGACCAATTTGCAAAATCGATAAAATTGTAACAAGAACAGAATTTTGGACTTTGTGGGAAATTCCGGGAAAACTAAAATCCAATTTCAATGCGTCCGTAAAACTGTATTCAAACAAAACCTGTAAACAAATATTTAGAATTGAATTCTTTGGAAATGAGGTGAAATATCCATAAACACAGTTTTGTAATTAAGTGGAAAACACGAACGGAATACAAAAATTATGTTTCCTTGCAGTCAAAATAACTCTTCTCTCTTTTGAATTCATATTTTGCGTTACGCTGTTGATATGTTTCTATAGTAACGTTTTAAAAATAATGAAAAGCAAAAAGTAGCAAGCGTAACTAATATAATAATAGGAGAAAGCAAACTGAACGGACTTTCAGCTTTGAAGTTTTGAGTCTCGATATTCTGTTGTTAAAACAGATGTTTTTTTCAGGATAGCCCTTTAGGGCATCTTTTATTCATTTTAATGAACTTACAACTATACTTTTTACTATGTACTTGAAATCTCAAAACGTTGAGAAATGACACCCCTGGTCCAGTGACAGAGTGCGCTACCACGAAGCCAGACGAGGTTACTTACTAACTTACTTATGGTGGCGCTACAGTCGAGGTCGGACTAGGGCCAGTTCGGTCCCTAGCTAGCTGTCTCCAGTTTCGCACGCCAAGTTGGTTCAGGTCCTCTCTCACCTGAGTCGCGGTCTTCCTCTTCTGCGACGTCCTTCCGGGTTGGATTCGAAGACTCTACGAGTCGTTGTACCTTTACTTTTCTGGCTAGGTCAGTGAGCTGTACAGCTCGTACAGTTCTTGGTTGAATCTTCGTCTCCATTCTCCATTAATGCAGACAGGACCAAAAATCATTCGAAGAATTTTTCTCTCAAAGCAGCCCAAAGCGTTTTCGTCTGATGTTGTCATAGTCCATGTCTCTGCACCATATATGAGGACCGAGAGAAGTAGAAGTTTTGTAGAGTATCACTTAAGCTGCTCGGGAGACGACTTTACTACTCAATTGCCCTCTAAGTCCAAAGAAGTAGCGATTGGCTAGAGTGATTCTTGGTTTGATTTCAGCGCTGGTGTTGTTGTCTGAGTTTATAGCGGATCCTAGGTAGACGAAGACATTAACTACCTTGAAGTTGAATCTGTCTATGCTAACGTTGGTTCCGAGACGTCGATGTTGGTTGTCTTTTCTTGTTGACCGCATTAACTCGGTCTTGCCCTCGTTAACAATTAGACCCATCTTTTAATCAATTCTGTCAATGTCGTCTGCGTATCCTAGTAGCTGGACGGACGTTTGAAAGATTGTGCCTCTGGTGTTGACATTGGAGCTTTGCACAATCTTTTCAAGAATGATGTTGAAGAAATCGCATGATAACGCATCGCCTTGTCTAAAACCTTTTTTGACATCAAATGCGTCCGTTAGATTTTTTCCGACCATGATGGAACCGCGTGAGTTATCCATTGTCATCTAACACACACGGACGAGTTTTTCTGGGATGCCAAAACTGGAAATTGCTCTGTATAATTGGTCTCAATAGACATTGTCATACGCGGCCTATCGAAATTCGAAAGTTCCTGGCTCTTCTCCACGATCTGTCGTAGGGTGAATATTTGATCGATGGTGGACTTTTTGGGTCTGTAGAAACACAGATAAGGACCTATCAGGTTGTTGACGAAAGGCTTCAAACGTTCACACAGTACGGCAGACAAGATCTTGTAGGCGATGTAAAGGAGACTTATACCTGTACAGTCGGTGCAGTTCAGGGGATCTTCTTTCTTGAGGATTGGACATACGATCATGAAGTTACTTTCATCGTGCATGCTTTTCTCCGACCAAATTTGCAGATGAGCTGGTGCATGCTCCTAACCAAAATAATTCCAGCTGCTTTGTACTGTTCGGCGGCTAGCCCGTATGCTCCAGCGACTTTCGTTTAGATATCGCTATCTTCACTTCGTCAATGTCGGGTGGGTGAAATTGTTAGCCCATCACATTTCTTGGATGGCGGCTATACCTGCTTTATAGTAGTCAAGGGCTTCCGCTAGTGTTTCGGGTGCACGTGGTCTGTTAAGGGACCTATCATTCCAAGTGCAAAACCGAAATTCGTTGTCCTTAATCGTTTGCGTGAGTCGTCATCATTAATTCCGTCCGTATCCGAGG
Source organism: Sphaerophoria rueppellii (assembly GCA_920937365.1). Classification (NCBI taxonomy): domain Eukaryota; kingdom Metazoa; phylum Arthropoda; class Insecta; order Diptera; family Syrphidae; genus Sphaerophoria; species Sphaerophoria rueppellii. The sequence goes on along the minus strand of CAKKXW010000001.1, from coordinate 108,669,958 downwards.
CTTGTTGGTGTTTCGGAACGGCCGGGCAGTCACCCCGACGCACGACCACCAACCTGGAGGGCCAGATCTTAAGTTACGAAGAGCAGGCCAAACCGCTCCTTAAAGGCCTAGGCTGCGAATATGTATGTCGTAGTAGCCCTATAAGGTGTTCACAAAGTAGTTCATCCTGACTGGAACTGTAGACGCCACCGTTGATTCCATTTTGGGAGCTCTTCCGCTGCCGCCTGTTGAAAAGGAGGCATGCCTCCTCCCCTCTCCCTCTCTCTCTTCTTGCGCGCCAACAACTTGCCACTGGGGTTGGAACCCAATCTTTCGTTGAGATACTGGGCACCCGATGTTCACCGCGGAGAGGTGGAGTTGGAGTTGATAGACAGAGGTTGCTGTGGATGCTTGTGTCCTCTTGAATGCACTGTGTCTACCCTTCGGACATCCAGGCGAGGTTACAACCATTATTAACGGGAATATTTGCTCTTGCTTATAAGTTATAAGGCCATAACCCATTGACACAATGCTATTTTGTTTCTTCTTTTCGTTTTAAGAATAACTTTGGGCTGGTGCTCCAGTAACTTACTTAAGCCTCTTGGATGGTATACAAAGAAGAGCCGTAAGAATGATTGGTGATAGAGACATCACTGATTCATTCACTCCTTTAGACCACCGTCGTAACGTTTCGTGTATCTCACTGTTTTAGAGTTACTTCTACGGTAAGTGCTCTAGAGAAAAAGCCAGTTGCATTCCACCCCTTAAACAATTCAACCGTAATAACCGCGCTTCCAGGAATGCCCATCAGTTTACACTCGAGCCCAACTTCGGTCGTACGCTCAAGTAAAGAGAATCGTTCTTTAGCCGTACTACGCGAATGTGGAACTCTCTTCCACACTCTGATCGGGAAAAATCATTGCAATGTTCAGGAATTTAAAACCAATGTACACCGGCACCTCCTCGCTAAACCCTACCTTCTTTCCTAAAGCACTCACTGTGTCTATGGCATAATAAGGGTATAAAAACCCCTTGAGTGTGTGCTCATTATAAAAAAAAAAAACTACTTACAATCTGTAATTTGAACTCTACGTTGAACCTAATTATATATTTAAAAATGATGCCCAACCGCGAGCGTAACCGAATCCAGACAAAACCGTTTTGTTTTATTACTTTTTTTTTGCAAATGCAAAACCACAAAAATGATATTATGATCTTCCATTTTATCAATTTCAAATTATCATAAACTAAAACGTCAACCGCTTGCAATAATCCAGTTAAAAAAGTATTTTTGATAAATTATGAATCTCATGTAATATCAATCCGGAAACCAATTAAAACAATTCCCCAAAAAAACGTTGCATTTAATTTTTTTAATTAATTATTCAACATTTTGTTTGCCACAAGGCTAAATTTCCATTAAGCGAGCAATGAAGCAGACAAGAAAAAAAATCCCAAATCCTGCACAAAACCGCACAAATTAAGTGAGTCTCCATGTTTAAAATTACCAACGTAATATAATTTCATCCGTTTAGTCCTTTTTCATTTGATTTTTGAAACAAAATTAATTTATGAAGCATTGCCAGCAACAAAAAAAAACTACATTAAACCTCTTTTAATCAAAATATGTTCATTGTAAAAATCTTTTTTCCCTTTGAAATACAAATATGAATCGTCCCCCACACGAACAAAAACCATCGAGATATTAATCCTTTTGATTTTTTCCGAAAAACCTTATCCTTTAGCAAACCCACTCTCACAGTTATTTCTTTACGAAAGCAGTCCATCTGGATCTATCTGTTGGACTCTTACAATTTTGCATCCGCTTTTCAGAAGAAATTTGATTATCAAAAACTTCAACAATTGGTTACAAAAATTAAATCGAAATAAATGCAGAGGAGTAGAGGTAGCCAGTAGCTACTCCTTTCTTTGGTTTAGCTTTTGTTGTTGCTGCTAAAGTCAGTAAAGGAGTCCATATCCATGGATGGCATCGCTTCTTCGGTTTGAAATGCTTTAAATATGCTGCATTATTCAACAACTTTTGTTCATCTCTCCCCAGGTTCCTTTTTATTTTTTAATATGAAAGGAAAATGAAATGCAAAATTTTGAATGCAAATCCTTCGTTCCCTGTCTCGTTTTGCAGCACTCAGAAAAACGGGGATATGATATCGCGCAATAGAAATGTCGTCGTCCTCATCGTCTGCTTTTATTATTTTGCTGCACAGCAACAATAATATCCCATTGCTGCTAGTTACAATAGAGCAGCAGCAGTAGCAGCATGATGATATTCCTGCAATGTATAACGGCAAAAAAAGGATAAATCCACTGCCAGTGGCGGTATTGTTGGCGAGCTCAAGCTTGCTGCAGCAGTCGCATTTCGTTGATGTTGAACGGATGAGGGTGGTTTAATTCATTCAAAGCCTCTTTCCCTGGCAACATTGAAGATTGGTATAGGTTGATAAACATATATAGGGGCAGCACATTATTTCTGTGCGACTTTAGCCAAATGAGTGTACACTTGTGCTCTTGCTCCCCCACTAGAACCAATACCATCAGGCATAACCACAATTTTACAAATCGTAATGTCAAGCTGGCAAAGTGACAGCAACTAGATTCGAAGCTTGACAATATTATTGGACCTTAAGTATTGTAAACGGGGCACAGTGCTGAAGAGAAGAGAAAAAGGCCAAAGTTAATAATCTATTTTGTAGGGCTTCCACACTAACTTCAACACAACCCACATCGCATCGGTTCATTGGGTCTGCGAAAGAAGTCATCGGTACACACTTGCTTGCTCTCTCGTTTTTCTCTTCACTTTGCATCTACATATATGAATGGAGATGGATATAACTTCGTTGCCTTGGCTTCTGGATTTTTTGTTCATTTCTCAGTAAGAGAATTTTCATGGCGCACATCAAAGTGTAATCCCAGGAAACTGGAATTGGCTTTCGCAGTGAAGTTCTTTTTGCGTGTTTCATTTATTTTTTTTCTCCGTATCTTTATCCTGCTTATCCGGAGGTTACTTCATGGTCAACCGCACGAAAGCAACTAGATAAAAGGTTCAAGATTAATTCTCGACTGCTTTTCACATCAAAGATATCAAAAATGTTATGCGAATCGATGAATAGAAATGTTCGCAAGAGGTTTCGGTCTTGAAATACAAGTTTTATGATTGAAATGGGTCTATTGATTTTTTATTCTTCTCTCTAACAGGTTAACTTTTATTTTTAAGCTCTGAATGTGGGGAAATGTTGCACAAAGAAAAAAAAATGCATGGGATCTAGCATGACATTGGAGATTCGGAATTTTCATTGAACTTTTTATTTATAGATTTTCAGAATAATCACAACTGGAAGGAAAAATATTGTCACATCTACAGCTTAAAACTAACAAATAAAACGAAGATATAAGGGTCAGCTAGCAAATTATTTCAGATTATCATACTTTCATTTTGTTTCAAATTAAAATTCGTTTTAAAGCGATAAGTTTCTCAGAAATTATTTGCGAACTGTCAAACTAAAATGACGATAGTCGGGTAAGCTAGTTATTTGGATTCGTAGATAACAGAACTTGAATTTACACGTATGTATATCATACTTGAATTTCGTTTTAACAGAAAAATTCGGTGAAAAACGATATAAGCGTCTAAGAAATCAGAATTGATCACTAAAAAGACGATAGTCGGGTCAGGTAGTTTTTTTTTTAGATTCCTAGATAACTTTCAACGTAAAAATTTGGTTAAAATCGATATGAGCGTCCAAGAAATTGTTTTCGAATTGTCACACTAAAACCACAATAGCCGGGTTAGCTAGTTTTTGGATTTAAGGAAAATTAAACTTCAATTTACGCAACTTAAATTTCAGTTCAACTTACAAATTCGGTCTCAGAAATCATTTTCGAATTGTCAGACTAACAATACGATAGACGGGTCAGTTAGTTTTTTTTTTCTGATTTAAGGATAACTTAACTTCAGTTTCACGTATATCAAACTTAAATTTCGTTTCAACTTAAAATTTCACTTAAAAAAGATATGACCGTCTCAGAATTCAGAATTGATAGAGAAGATAGTCGTGGCAGCTAGTTTTTTTCTGGATTCTTAGATAGTTTAACTTGAATTTTCACTTTTACCATACTTGAATCTTGTTTCAGCGTAAAAATTAGATTAAAAACGATATGGACGTCGAGGAAATCGTTTTCGAATTGTGACACTAAAAAGACGATAGCCGGGTCAGCTAGTTTTTTTGGTTTAAGGATAGCTTAACTTCAATTTCAAGTTTATCAAATTTGCATTTCGTTTCAACTTAAGAATTCGATTAAAAACCGTTTGAGCGTTTCAGAAATTATTTGCGAAGTGTCACCAAAAAGACGATAGTCGGGTCAGCTAGTTAGCTAGTTTCAGTTTTTCATATTGCAAAACTTGAATTTTCATGTGTAGGGCTCCTGAAAGAAATATTTTTTAACTTTAAAGCTACTGTGAGTTGCCGAAAAACCAAAAGGATGCCCAACCAATTTTGCCGTTATCACAAGGTACGTAATATAATTCGCAGACGTGTGTATACAAACAAATGAACAATCTACAGACAAAAAAAAGGTTATTAAACTCTTAACTCACCACGTTAAAGACTCATCTAAATTATCTGCTCTATAATCTCTTATCTAATGAAAGCAGCTCTCTTCAGAATTCCAATATTTTTTTTTTTTTTATAAACTTGACAAAGTGAATCTATACGAGAAAAAGAGAGTGGAAAAAGGACAGAAAATAAGAACAATGATACCGCCATGCCACCAGAACCACCATATCACCGGCCGGCCGCATACTCATCTGCCAAGAGCACATACACACTAAGGCTTTGGTCGTAGCGTAGGAGGGGTGTGTGACCATATAAACAAACAGAATGTATAAAATCTCTTGTTCAACTATCTACTGGCATATGGCCAGATTATGACAGAGTAGCGATTAAATTTATGTTGCAATTAAAACACTCGTTTGCCCTCTGCCTCTTAATCTTATTCTTGTCTGATTTTCTTTTTTTATATCACTCAGAAAAACGAATAAAAATAAAAAAAAAAAGAAATTCACTTAAAATTAAAACAAATAATCAAAATTTTGTATTTTTAAGATAAAAATAATGCGGAAGGAAGCTTGGATTTTGTTGTTATTTAAACAATTTATTTGATGTTTTGTTGATTTTTTTTTTTTTTGTGAATTGTCGATAAAAATAAATTTGTCAAGAGGTTTTCTATTTCGGGAGTGTAAACATTTCTATTAATAAAACGTATTTTGTTAATATGTGCGTATGTATGCGTAGGTACGTTCGTTTTCAAGGAATTTTATGGTAATAATGGGTTTACATGGGTAATGGTACCATGATTGTTCGCTTATCTCAAATGTTTTTCATTTTTATCAAGCCTGAAGGGTTTTTATGTGTTTTTCTTTTTTATTTTATTAAAGGTTGAAAAATCCATTTGAGAGACTCTTGAACGATTACGTTAAGATGAATAAGAAGAACTTCAGTTTCTTAAAATTTGAGGTGAGTGGGTTTTTCATAAAAGGCCATACATTTGTTTGGTTATGACTTGCGGCGTGGCGGCGCGCGTTGGTAGTAAATGTCCGACGAGGTATAATCTTAAAGTTCAATAGATGATATTTAATGTTGAACTGAAACCGTTTGGTATTTTATAAACAAAACTAAACCTTAGGAATTAGCCAACAGTACGGATCACCAGAACTTAAGAAATATTCGAGAAATTTGTTTCAGGGTTTGGCCACTATTACACCATTTATAACTCAAAAACAGCTGAACCGATTTGGCTGAAAGTTGGTGGAGAAGTAGCTAAAAAAAGGTATCGGCTATAGGATACTTTTTATTCTACTAGCTGACGTTGTTTTGAAATATAAAGGGTTTTCTTGTTGTTTTGATATTCAAAGAAAATGGCATTTTTTGAGAATGATCGGATGTTTATTTCATTATAAAGAGGAAGGTATGCCGTTAATAATGGAACACAACATCAGCCAAATGGCCGCCACGACCACGCTTACAGGACCATATCCTTTTCATGAAATTTTCCATAGCCAAATCGCAAAGTGGCTGCCCTATGTCCTCGATAGCCTCACGAATTCCATCTTTGAGGTCTTGAATCGACGCTGGGCTGTTGGCGTAGACCTTATCTTTCACGTGGCCCAAAGGAAGAAGTCGCAAGTGTTAAATCACAAGATCTCGGTGGCCAATTGTGATCACCTCTTCGAGAGATAACACGGTCCGGAAACTTTTCCCGTAAAAGATCGATGGTTTCATTGCTTGTGTGGCACGTAGCGCCGTCTTGTTGAAAGTAAACGTTGTCCAGATCAATACCATCCAATTCGGCCATCTCTCGATAGCGCAATCCATTGACCGTAACTGTTGCTCCAGCCTCATTTTCGAAAAAGTAAGGTCCAATGACCCCGCCGGACCATAAACCGCACCAAACAGTCACGCGTTGAGGATGGAGAGGCTTTTCAACAATAACTCTTGGGTTTTCCGAGCCCCAGATGCGACAGTTTTGCTTCATCAGTCAAGATGATTTTTCGATGAAATTCCGGATCATTTTCATGCATTTCAAGGACCCAATCAGCAAAGACAAGACGTTGTTGATGATCAGCCGGCTTGAGTTCTTGTGTTAAATGAACTTTTAAGCCTTAAGACCCAAGTCTTTATGAAATACGGTGTATAACGTTTGTCGAATGCCTAATTCCAACGAACGACGAGGAATGGACAAACCTGGGTTTTCTTCAACACTTTGGGCTACAACAGCAATATTCTCAGTTGTTTTGGAGCGACGTGCACGGGTTTTATTCTCACATCACTAACTTGTCCCAACAGTTCGAATTTGTCCACCAATTTCTGTATTGCGGTCCGACAAGGTGCTTCCACGACAAAATGTTTTAGTTTTACGAACCGTCTCTGCCAAATTTCACCATTTTTATAGTGAATTTTAATAATTTCAATGCGTTGTTGAAGCGTGTATCGTTCAATTTTTATAATGGCATAGTTTCTATTTCAAATGCCAAAAAATGACAGCTTCAAAAGTGGCAGCTACCGAAATAGCGGGCATTCAAAAAACACTCTTATTGGAAAACATTTAATTTAACCAACGACTATATCGTTTATTGTTTTTTTTTACTGACCCGGTAATCGTTATTTTGCCATAAAAATTATTTCTTGGGTACAAAATAATAACTAACCTATTGTAAGTGAAAGTAGTTGAGAGTGCTTTGAATGATATAAAAAATAACAAACCACCAAACATTTGCTCTTTTAGCTTATTTTATTTTTTAACATAAAAATCACATTTGAGAAAAAAACAGACTTAAATATAACATCAATCACTAAACCGGACATTGAAAGATCTTCCTTATGACTAGAGACGTTTTGAGGAGCAATGATTTTCCAAGATCAAAGGCTGCTGACGAAATAAAACTCTAGCTGGCGACAAACATGAGAGTTGCATTTCTTAATGATATTTTTCTAACAATTGTTGACTATCGGTAATAGTCGAGTTCCTGTCCACGATTCAAGCGGATTGAGATTTCATTTCCTCGAAATTCCTGTAACTTTGAGTGACCTTAACTACATAATTCAGAATGGAGTCATTGCAACAATGCATTCATTCAAATTAGTTGACTGTGTAACAAATGAAGATGAAGCCACCAAATAAGGATGTTCTCATTCTGATCCGTCTAGCATTCGCCATGATCCCGAACAAGTCGCAAGGCCAATCCTTGAAATTTTATGGTATAAATCTGGAAAATTCAGGTTTTTTCCATGGTTGGTCATATGCCACATATTCATGGGTCGGAAGTACCATCTGTGGTAATTTATTCTTGCGCCTGATGGTCTGCCAAAGAATGTTGCTGTATCACAACACTTTAACTGAAGAGCGCATTTCCTTACTAAAAATGGAAACTTAGTCAAAGCTAAAATCCACTTATTATATTGCTTCTCAGACAGAACCGATGTATGCCGGGTCTGCTAGTTAAATATAGTTCACAGCCAGATTACGAAGGAGCACATGCATGAAAGCGAACCGCCAACGACAAAATGAAGTTAAGAAGTGGTAACACTCTTGCCTCTAGAATACAGAAACCGATCGATTTGGACAAAGTGTACCTACTGAAAGCCGGAAGAAACTCCGGTTCAAGGACGTGAGTAGCGTTGACCCAAGGGAAACCTTGTTGATAACCGTTATTATGCCTTAGACAATCCCAGGGATTTTTTTTTCACGAGAGTGGTCTTGATCTTAAATTTAAATTCCAAACAGTTTTAATTCTTTGAAGCGATCAATTTTTTGTATTGATGCGGACAGCGATATAAGCTGCAAATTGATACCTAAGCTAGACTAAACTCGTATAGCTTGCCTTGAAAGAACGGTATGCAACCTTTTAAGGCAAAACGAAATAACTTTCAAACGAAAAACGTGACATTGCAGTATTACTGCAAAGTGCATTTGGTCATAACATCAATAAAAAAAATATCGCACGTAGTCCTCAATTGCAAATTAACTGAGTACCTAATTATCATTTGGAAAACATTAAATCAAACTAATGAATCATTATATTGACGATTATACTATCAACTGCTTTTGCAAGTCAGTAACGTCAGAATTTAAAACACATAGAAATTATGTGTAAACAATTGTTGTATCAGAAAAATAACAAATAAGAAGCCGCCTCTGAAGTGCTAGGGTTTACACAGCCACCACAACGACACCGCTGGTTTGACGATGAGTGCCGGCGAGCACATGCAGCTAAACAAGAGGCATACAAAGCGCACTGTTAAGAAAGAAACACGTGCAGCAGAGAGCATCAAACTTCTCAGAAAGTAAAAAAAAAACAAGGTCGCGATGAACCCGAACGAGGATGTCACAACAATCGAGGTTAAAGTTGGAACCACGGTCAGTGCTGAGGATATGGAAAGACCACTTTTCTAAGCTGTATAGTAGCGATGACGAGCAAAATTCTGCCTGCAATATAGAACCGTTCAATTTGGGTGAAGCAGGCTAACAATTCCACCCACCTAACATTGACGAAGTGGAGATAGCAATGTCTAAACTTAGCTCGAAAAAATCCGCTGGAATAGACGGCCTAGCCAGCGAACTGTACAAAGCAGCTGGAGATGATTTAGTTGGGAGCATGCACCTCACTAGCTTTGGTCGGAGGAAAGCATGCCCGACGAATGGAACCTCACGATCGTATGCCCGATCCTCAAGAACAGAGATCCTCTGAACTGCACCAACTACAGATTTATAAGTCTCCTTAACATCGCCTACAAGATCTTGTCTGCCTTACTGTGTGAACGCCTGAAACCTTTCGTCAACAACCTGAAAGGTCTTTATCAGTGTGGCTTCAGACGCGGAAAGTCCACCATCGATCAAATATTCACCCTACGATCTTGGAGAAGGGCCAGGAACTCCGAATCGATACCTACCACCTTTCCATCGATTTTAAGGCCGCGTATGACAGCGTAAATAGAGACCAACTATATAGAGCAATTTCTAGTTTTGGCATTCCAGAAAAACTCGTCCGTCTGTGTTAGATGACAATGGAAAACTCACGCTGTTCGATTATGGTCGGAAAAAACCTACCGAACGCATTTGATGTCAAAAAAGGTTTTAGACAAGGCGATGCGCTGTCATGCGATTTCTTCAACATCATTCTTGAAAAGATTGTGCAGAGCTCCAATGTCAACACCAGAGGCACAATCTTTCAATAGTCCGTCCAGCTACTAGGATACGCAGACGACATTGAAATAGTTGGAAGAACATAGCGTGGTGTCAGTGGTGCGTTTATGAGCCTTGAGACGGAGGCCAGGAAGATGGGTCTAGCGGTTAACGAGAGCAAGACCAATTTAATGCTGTCAACAAGAAAGGACAACCAACATCGACGTTTTGGAGCAAACGTCAACATAGACAGATTTAACTTCGAGGTAGTTAAGGACTTCGTCTACCTAGGATCCGCTATCAACTCAGACAGCAACACCAGCGCTAAAATCAAAGGAAGAATCACTCGCAATTGAGTTGCAAAGTCCTCTTCCGAGTAACTAAAGTGACACTCTACAGAACCCTCATCATCCCGGTCCTAATGTATGGCGCAGATACAAGGACCACAACAACACCCGAGAGAATAATTCTTCAAGTGATTTTTGGTCCTTCTGCATAAATGGAGAATGGAGACGAAGATTCAATCAAGAACTGTACGAGCTGTTCAGCGACAATGACCTAGCCAAGGTACAACGACTTAGACGGTTGGGTCATGTAAAGCGAATGGAAAATAATGCTCTAGCTCGAAGAGTCTTCGAATCCAACCCGGAAGGACGTCGCAGAAGAGGAAGACCGCGACTTAAATGGAACAAACAGGTGGTAGAGGAGCTTAACCAACTTGGCGTGCGAAACTGTTGACAGCTAGCCAAAAACGAGCTGCCTGGAGACGTTTGTTGGATGAGGACCTGGTCCGACCTGGACTGTAGCGCCACCATAAGTAAAAAATAAAGACTCTACAACCTGGCTTAGAGAACTCATTTATTTATTTATTTTTTTTTTTTCAAAATTCATTTTTATTCATTTCACTTAAAACTACTTATTACTAGACAAAGAATTCAAACTAGCTTATTATCTAAAATCTTATATTTAACTTACTGGTCCCAACCGGGCGCTCTAAGGAACTCATTTATTTCGCCGTGGGCGTGCCATGAGGCTCAGCAACTGTCTAAGTCTACAAAATACTTTGACCATCGCTGTCAACCTAAAAAAATTACCATTTGATAGCAACTTTTGTAATGTTGATAAATATTGCAGTTGTAAAACTAACCTATAACCTATGTTTGAACAACGATAAATTGAATTGACGGACGCAGCCTAACTGCAGTGTTAAACAACTCAAAAATCAAATTCTAACCTATAATCGTTTTTTTAATATTCTTGAGTGAATTCAAAGACTTTTAATAGTCAAACCTGAACTTTACTAACCGAATGCTGAAGGGTATCGAAGACAGAACGACATCACTTCCACTGTTATAAGTATGCCATTTTATGCAAACCTCAAGTATATTTTGTAAACTAAAAAAAAAAAAAAAAACTTGGAGATGCGGGGCATCGATCCCCGTACCTCTCACATGCTAAGCGAGCGCTCTACCATCTGAGCTACATCCCCGTGTGTAAACTATCTTACTCTAAATTGTATTTATACCAAACAAACACACAGACACTTTCCACTGATCACACAAAACATAATCTGTCGCATTATCTGCTTACCTAATGCATGCCATGCCGTTGAACTGTTATCGTATTCGTTACACAAATGGGCACGTGTTCACGTTCACAAATAAATAAATTACAAACACAAAATAAAAAGTCAACTTTTTATGCAACTACGAGAATGGACGAGAGGTGTTTGTTGATACTAAAGCTCAACTCAGTACAGTTTTAGTTTTAATGCTCTTCGGGCTTATCTAAAAATGAATTATCAAAGTTTTGTGTTCCTATGAACTTTTACTGTTACTATCAAACACTTTCATCTCTCACCCTGGTCACCCGCCATTAGTGTATTTGTCGTTGTCGTCGTGCGTCGTCATCGGCCTCGTATCTCACCATCACCCCTTAAGTGTGTCATAAATCTGTGCGCCAACATAAATCACAGAGTAGCAAATGTTCGCCTCACAAGCTAGCAGCTCGCTTATTTTTATTTGAACAGCGGCAGGCACATTGAGCGACACTGAAAATCATTAATAACATCAACCAAGAACACACTTTCTACCAATTAATTTCGCTCATAAAAACGACATTTTACTTTGGCAGAAGAGAGCTGAAAATAAAAAAAGTTGAAGGAAATGAACATCGGGGTCTCCTTTTTTACGATGGGGGGGAACCTCATTTCGGCCTCAAACCTTCTCGAAATGCCGTCGAACAAAGGGCGCCAATGGGGTTGGGGATCCGTGTTACACTTTGTTACTTTTTGAGAAAGAGTTAAATTTTCATGCAGCGTTCTGTGTAGGAGAGGGGTCAGAGGGTGGGGGTTAGGCTCGTTATTTCGTTTTCATTCAATGGCTTGAAAGATAGCGTTTACCTTTATTTCCTTCCGATGAACAGTGGGGTCGACTCAACCAATCAGTGGCGATAAATTATTATCATGAATCAAAAGTTTCCTTTTTATTTGGATACATATTTGGGGAATTTCCAACACCTTTTGGGGCATGTTGACCCTTTTTTTTAGACCAAAAAGGTGAAAAAAAACGGAACGCAGGGTGTAAGCACCTGGAAATCCTAAAAAAAAATCAAACCAAAAAATTCTCTCCCAAAACCCAGGGTCGATTATACTCGAGCTTCATCGCACATGCACAGCACACAAACACATTGAAGATGAAATTTCGCCCGCAGATGAATATCCTGTCTGCTCTTCTCATTTTGTTGTGATTCTGTTTCTGAAGTTGATTTTGATGTGTGCTTTGCTGCTTTGTAAGTTGTTCGTATATTATCTTAAAGTCGTAGAAGTTGAAGGAAACTTGAAAAAGAAAAAAAAAGTACCGCAACACAGCCCCTGAAAATGATATGGGAAAACGGATTGGCTCTAGACAGAGCACAGAAGACAGAGCGATGCCTTAGAATTTTCTCTCTTTCTCTGCAGCCATCAGTTACTCGCTTTCTATCCTTCTGTGAAGCAGCATTAGAAGTTCAAATAACAGCTGGGATGGCAACGAAATGGAATACGAAACTAAAAGGACGAAGGAATATAACAGCGAATGGATGGTGTTGGCGGAATCTTCTCTGCGCAGCGCACACATTATATATATTTTTTTTTTTTCAGGATGTGAACTGGGAGGACTTCCATTGCCGTCAATTCAATGAATCTATTTCATCGCCATAGTTGTAGTCGTCATCAACGTTGTCCTCATCATCATCATCTTCCAACAATTCTGCTCGTTTTGCGGTGTAGGAATCGGTTTCAGCAATTCTTTTCAAAGAAAAACAAAACGAGAATAGAGAGACGAGATTAAACCAAAAGAAAAAAAATCGCATTTGTTTGGAATTTCTGTGCTTTTTTGTTGAGACAGCCCAGCGGCGATGACGACTGAGAGCTCTGCAGAAATACCAACGCGATGAGAAGAGAGAAAAGCGGGTGGAATGGCGAATGGAACGAGTGTACAGAATATAGTCGCAGGTAGAGATATTGGCATAGGACAAAGGACGAAAAGTCTTCGTTGATTTGGGGCTGGATCTTTTTTCCGTTGTGCAATTGTACACACATAAATGTCACAAGTTTGACGGGGGCGATGTTAACGGTGTGGTGTTGGCAGTCGTAGTGTCAGGCAGCCCTAGTAGTTGTTGGAAGCTATATTGTATAGATAGGTTTTTTGTGAAGTTCGCTTCTAGCGGTATTTCATGTGCGAAAAAATGTCGTTATTGTTTCCGTTATACAATACTAGCGCTTCTTTTCTGTTTTTTACCTGTAACTTTTGATGGGTTCAGTTTTAGGGAAGTTAAACCTAATTGAGCAGGAATTTTGGGAAATTTTGTTGGACCCGCACCGACATATTGGGGTATCAAAACTTTAATAGATTAGGAACTGAAAAAATTGAGACTTTAACAAAGAGAGAGGAAAAAAAATCATAAGGGATATAAATTGAGTGGCTTAATTTTAAGGTAGACTGGCAGGAGTGGCAGGTAGGTAAAAACCTACATGGAAGGTATCAAAAAAGTTTTCGAAAACTTGGGCAGGGTATAGTTTACTTCTCTTGAGGTTTGTCGGTTCTTTCCTTACGTTTTTTAGTCTCTTTTCAGTTTTGTGATTTTTTTTTTTTAACATTTTGGGTTTTGATAAAGTTTTCGGATTAATTTCAAACAATTTTAGTCAAAGAAAAGGAAGAGGAATATCATGGGACGACAAGGGAGAAGAGCGTTTTATTTTGATGAATTGTGGGGCAAAGTTTTACACTTTAAAGTTTGATAATTTTTAATAAAATGTTTACATGCTTCACCTGGAGAAGGTGCTATGGAAAATGGGTTTTCCTCTTCAATAAATCTCAATTCGATTTTTTGTATCAAAGATTTAAAAGGAGGTGCAAAAGTGGATAGGACCGTTTTGTCTTTTATTTCTTGAAGACATTGCTACAAGTCCAAGTGAAGCCTTAAACTATCGAACCAAAGGTCCAACAAAACCGATGGAGCAGTAAGTTGAGCCGATCTGTATGTTCATCAGTTGCATTCAACTTTTGAAGAGTGGGGTGTATCGGTTTCCCTCTACTCACGGGGAGCGAAGTTAATCGGTTGCCCTCAACTCACGGGGAGCGAGGTTTATCGGTGACCCCCAACTCACGGGGATCGTGGTCATCAGTTGCCCTCAACTCACGAGGAGCGGGGTTAAACGGTGCCCTCAAACTCGCTGGAAGCGGGGTAGAGACTGGCCACAAGCTCACTGGGAGCAGGGTAAAACGGTCGAGCAACATTGAAGACTTAAACTCGGGCAATAAACCAAAGCAAGCGGTCGGTGAGCTCTGATTTCTTTTTCTGTCGAGTTGTTCTCTCATAAATGTTTGTGTAAAAACAAAATGTGAATTGTATTTTCTAAAGTTTAGATTTTATACTAAACATAATTTACTTCTTTCTTAACTTTAGTTAATTAAATTTTGTGTTGTTGCTGCAGGTAGGTATGTAAGTAAAGAGTTACGCGACAGCTCTTGAAGAGCCAAGGCCTAAGTGGCTTACTCCCAACAACAAATCTATGAAGAATTGACGGGACCTACAATTTAACGCCGATTCTGAACGTCAAAGTTGAAGTTTTGACAGTTCTTCGCAAGGAGAACCGGTGAAATATTTAAAACATATGTATGGACACGAGTAGGACTCGAACCCACGACGTTTTGCTTAACCACTAAGCCACGGACACTACGGTAGGTATGTATGTAGACTTATCTAATGGCTGGTGCTTAATAGTCCCGGATGCATTCGATTATTGAAATCATTCGACCGATTTTCTTAAACCTTCCACAACTCCTACTCTTCAAAGTTCAAATCTCAAATGAAAAAAATTCGAATGACGTTTATCAGTATTCGAATGACGATTATTAATATTATCGTTCGAATGCAAATAATCGATTATTAATTAGTATTCAAATGAAAAATCATTCGAATGAATAATAAATCGATTATTAGTAATCGAATAAAAAATCATGAATAATCGATTAGTAGAATTCGAATGAAAATTATCGAATAAAAATCATTTGAATGAATAATCGATTACATATTTGATACTATTTTCTCGATTATTGAAATCATCACTAGTTATAATCTAGGTTTGATGAGTTGTTTGATTTGATTTTTGGTCTCCAGGAAGTTTGGTGGTTTGCGTCTCTAGTAACAAACATTTCGTGTCAGAGGATTCTTATCAAATCAATGCCTCAACTCGGAATACCGAGAAAACTGATCTAGTTTGTCGATAGACGTTGGCGGTGATACAACATCGAATGGATAGACAACAACAACAGAACTCCGTTTTGAGATAGCCAGGAAGGACGAATTTCGGCTAAAAGGTTCAAAAACCACTTCTAATGATGTAAGCCTATGATTTCAACGACTGAAGTATGTTTGCGAGGTATTCAGATTTCAGACTGAGATTCTACACGAATTGGATGCTCAATTAGAAAGAAGTCCGTTGATTATCAAAATTTGATGAATTCCGGAAATGTTAAAACCGACTAAGAACGGAGTTTCGACAACACACCTTGCTAAGTAACCTTTCACTTTCTGCCATTTCCGGTTGCCTAGATCCAATATAAAGAATAGAATCCCTTGAAAACCTTCCACTTCCATCCTGTTCGCTTTTACATTTTTTTTTTCAAAAAGAAATATTGGTAGCAACTTTTTTTTACAACACATTATTCGGTCTGGTGATCTCAAACCACAATCAATTTAATTCTTCATTACTTCCACAACTACTGTATGTCGGTCGAAATCGTGAAAAAACATGCACTCTTCCAGTTCCAGGGATTAACAATAACTTACCAAACCAACCACAAACAAAACTACCACCGTTCAATTTCAATTTTCGACATAAATTTTCCACTCAAATGATCAACAACTTCCGTTTGCTTGTTTTTTCGTTGTTGTTGCCATTTAACATTATAACCATGTTGATATCAATCTATAGAAATGGAAAGAACTGCACTTCAAAAGCCAGAACGTAAACCAATGAAGCCTGTCTGCAGCGAAGCAGCTAAGGTTAAACTCGAAATCGAAATCGAAACCCCAAAAATTCAAAGTGCGTTGGACTAATAATGATTCTTTTCATTCACTCTTTCTCTCTTACCTTCTTGGTACCTTAATATTTTGCTTTGTGTTTGATTCTGGTTTGCCTAAATGCGGGACGAAAAGAACAAAACGACAAAAAAATCAATTCAAGACGAAGGCAATGAAATAAGGAATCCATTGAAAAACCCTTTCCGTCTTTCGTTGATCAATTCAACGAGTTTACCTAACTTCCAAATAATCGACTGTAAAAGGGCTTCGAAATTGGCCAAAGTCAATTATTCTCTAGATGTTGACACTGACGACAAGGTGTACAGTACATCCCCTGTCTGAACCTAATCACTTGAGGAATTGCCAAACATTTCCAACGTTCGCAAATTGCCTATTCCAATAACATAATCAACCTCTGAGCTCTGTTGTTCGTTAAGTTGACAGTCCTTTGATATTTCCACTCTGGCTAGCTCTCACCGACCCGACCGACCGTTTGCTTCTGAAGATTCTGCGTTGATAAATCAATTAATAATTAATTACATTTCCTGATTGTGTGTGTATTGGACATCCTTGCCCCCGACCCCCACCTGCCCCAAGAGCAAACTCAATGGTCTGCTGATTATTGTGAAATATTAAAAAACAAACACCAACAATGCCAGGGAATAATTTTTCAAACTTTAATCTCGTCATTTTTAATTAATTGTTTCACTTTTTTTTTTAAGTGGGTTAACGCAGGGGAAAGTAGTAGGTGTTGTGACTTATTTTTGCGAATTTAAATTTTTAATATTTTTTTAAACAACCAAACCAATATCCAGTTAAATCTCTCACTTAAAGTTGGGAATTTATTTTAATCCCTTAACTGATGTAGATTATCATTTTATCGAAAAATAAGGTGGAGAAGGGGAAAATTATCATCCAACATCCCTTAAGCCTTTTAGGAGGCGAACGACCGGTTGGACCACGGCTACGGCGACAACATTCATTATTACTTTTAACCAGTAACAAGGACGACAAAAATATCAACAGTAAAACAGCGATTTTAATTTCGACACCACACGCATTTTCCTTTGACCTTCCACTCGCCTTGTGATAATATCGGTGTATTCTTAATTGGTAGAAAAATTATTTTTGTATGTAAATTAAATAGCAAATATTATTAACATGAGAGTAGTTCCCCGGAAAAGTTGACCCACTACCCCTGGATCCGTTCGTCGACGCTACGACCAACTAGACTACTGAAAGAGTCAGTGGCAAACTCGCAACTTCCCGATCTGAAAAAAAAATCTCATAAAAATAAAACGTATTCTAAAATCACACGAATTTGTTCAATATTTTCAGCAAACAATACCACTGTCATATTGGGGGTGCATTGCTCTGCGTACACGGTCAGCATAGTAACAAAAAACACCCTGACGAACGATGGAAGGGAAGAAGTAGAATTTAATTTTCATTTAAATTTGAACAAAAGCGAAATTTTAACACACAAACACGATGTTGATTCCATAATTCCCCGCACCTTTCCGGAATACCTGAGAAGCAAGCAAACAGAGGTTTTATAGGTTTGGGGATGTTATTATGGTTTTAAAAAGTTCTTTGGCGCCTAGGCAGGTACTACATTGGCCGGCTTTCGGCCAAAAGGGTTGATTACGAGTGAATATTTTTATTTTATTCAGATTATGTTTGCCTCTTTTTTATGGCTGTGTGAGTGTGTACATTAATTTTTTATGAAAGACATTTTGCGTGCGAGGCAATTATTTTAAATTGTTTGTACTCGTTAGTTTACGTTGCAATATGCCGTTCGGTCAAGGGTTAATTTTTTTTTCTGTCGTTTTATTTAATTTTATGTGTGATCCCACTTCTGAATAGAATCGACGAGCAGAATTGAATCTCTCGATGTCATTGTCATGTAAAACAGGTAATTATATAGAAAAATAGATTGGAAATTGTTTAAGAAGAGTGTGGGTGGTTTATTAGTCTATCATTGAATTTTAATTAATTACTGAATTTTTTTTTTTGATAAATACACAGCAAAGGTTAATTCAAGTTCATACGAAGGTTCAACGGTAGAATGAAAGGTTTCATGTTAAATGCTTTAATTTTCTGAGATTTGAAGCTACTCTTACGGATGTCCTCAAAATAATTAGTCCTATATGTTAGCCTAGCTCGACATTAAATGTAAGTTGCACTCGCCTTCTAGGCAAACGAGCCAAAGATTACTCGAAGAAAATTACTTTCAAAGGAATACAGAAACGTAAATTAGGACTGTGATGACGAAGCCTTTGTAAAGTGACACTGGAGGTTTTCCAGAAAAACTGCAAGTCATTTTTCGCTTTATGTCATTATTGGTGTTGTTTTCATTTTAAAGTGAAGCAGGGTACCTACAGTAAGTCGAAACTTCCAAACGTCCTCTGGAGACGATAGAAAACGCTTTTTTCGTGTCTTTCAACTTTTCTATAGTCACACAACAAAAACGTCCGTCTTTTTCAGGAATGTCACAACCAGATGCTACTGTCATTTACGTCTAATTCATGTTCTTATGTCTTTTCCAAGACATAAATTGGATAGACCGTCGCTTGGATGGAGCTTCTGGGTCTCAAGGCTATATTTTAAGCATTCACATAGTGGAGCATGCACCAAATCATCTGTAAGATATGGTCAGAGGAATGCATGCCCGATGAATGGAACCTCAGCATTGTTTGCCCGATCCTGAAAAAGGGTGATCCTCTAAACTGCGCCAACTATAGAGGAATAAGTCTACTTAACATCGCCTACAAGATCCTCTCTGCCGTAATATGTGAACGTCTGAAGCCTTTCGTCAACAATCTGATTGGTCCTTATCAATGTGGCTTCAGGCCAGGAAAGTCAACCATCGATCTAATTTTCACGTTGCGGCAGATCCTGGAAAAGACCTATGAATGCCAAATCGATACCCACCACCTTTTCATCGATTTTAAGGCCGCGTATGACAGCATCTACAGAGACGAACTGTACAAAGCTATGTCTAGTTTTGGCGTCCCTGCCAAGCTCGTTCGCTTGTGCAAAATGACGATGGAGAACTCACGCTGCTCCATCAAGGTTGGCAACGAGCTCACGGAATCTTTCGACGTCAAAAAAGGATTCAGACAAGGCGATGCACTGTCATGCGATTTCTTTAACATCGTTCTTGAGAAGATAGTGCAAAACTTCACCGTCAACACCAGAGGCAGTATCTTGTAAAAATCTGTTCAACTTCTCGCGTACGCCGATGATATTGATATAATGGGAAGAACAGAGTGTGAATTGAGACAGAAGCGGCAAATGAAGGAAAAACGAAGTATATGCTGCCTTCGAGCAAGGACACCGAACACCAACGGCTCGGACAGAACGTCACAATAGACGCATACAACTTCGAGGTAGTAGAGGAGTTTGTCTACCCAGGCTCCGCTATAATCACGGGCAATAACACCAGCGCCGAGATCAGACGAAGAATAACTCTTGCTAATCGCTGTTTCTTTGGGCTTATAAAGCAATTGAGTGGAAAAGCCCTTTCTCGAGCAACTAAGGTAAAACTGTACAACACCCTCACCATCCCAGTCCTGCTGTATTGTGCAGAAGCATGGACCCTGACAAAATCGGATGAAAGTGCCTTAGGCTGTTTCGAGAGGAAAGTTCTTCGGGTTATCTTTGGCCCCGTGTGCATTAAAGGGGAATGGCGAAGAAGATACAACAGCGAACTTTACTGGACCTAGCCAGAAGGGTCAAGGTCCAGAGACTCAGATGGCTCGGTCATTTAGAGCGAATGGACACCAATGCTCCGGCCCGGAAAGCCTTCGACACTATTCCCGAGGGACGTAGGAGAGGAAGACCACGACTCAGGTGGCGCACTCAAGTGGAAGAGGACCTCAATCAACTCGGAGTGCAAAACTGGAGACGACTAGCTAAGGATCGAGCTAGCTGGCGGAGCCTGTTGATTGAGGCCCAAGTCCACAACGGACTGTAGCGCCACCTTAAGTAAGTAAGTACATAGTACGATCTTATAGTCGATGTAAGGGACACATTCGTCGAAAAACAAAAACACCGCCGCCACCAACTATTACCAAGCACTCGTCGAACACAAAGCCGAAACCAACAACCGACAACACACTAACACAACACAATTGCTGCCAGCATTATCAAGCAAGCAATGGATACACAAATTCATGTGTAAACTGGAAGCAGTGTTAATACATGGAGTTTTAGTTTTTGACTTCTTCTAAATTCACACTGCCTATCGGTGGCAAAATTAGCAAGTAGGGGTCACATTTCTAGAACTTGTCTCTGGTGCAGGACGGTTTAAGCATACATCAACATATTTGCCAGTGGGGCGCTTGGTGATTTTTATAGCAAAGAGCTTACAAACGAATTGTGCCTCAACTGGCTTGGGAGCTTGGGACACTATCCCACAATAACTGTGCCTAAACTTACCGGGGTCGGGGATTCTATTCCAACCTAAAATTTTTTTTTAATATAATTTTCACTCATTCAAGGGATTGTTTATACCCTTCTTATGCCAGAGACACAGTGAGTGATTTAGGGAAGAAGGTAGGGGTTGGAAAGAGTGTCGTGTCGTTGTACATTAGTCTTGAATTTTTGAACATTGTAATTATGTATTGGGAAATACAGAGTGTGGAAGAGAGTTCCACATTCACGAAGTACGGCTAAAGAATGATTCTCTATACGTGAAAGTACGTCCGAAATTGGGCTCAAGGGTAAACTGATGCGCATTCCTAGAAGCGCGAGTATTACTGACCAATTTTTTTGAGGGGAGGAATGCAACTGGCTATTTCTCTAGAGCATTAACAGTTGAAAAAGCGATAAAACACAGAGAGACATGAAACGTTACGACGGTGATCTAACGAAGAGAATGACGCAGTGATGTCTTTATCACCGATCATTTTTAGGGATCTTTTTTGAATACCATCCAAGATGATTTACCGGGCGGGGACTCTATCCCAACCGGACGGGGACTCTATCGAAACATAATAGAGCCTTAACTGGCCGGGCCCTCTATCCCGCTTAGTTATAAGTTATATGAAATACTGTTTATGTAGGCTCATATGCAAACATTGTGAAGCTTGCACACACACTGATTTTTTGCAGACAATTCGACTGCTCTTGATTCATTCAGTGGGTGCAATTGACTACGTTGGAAATAAGATACTGCTTTTGAGTCATGTCCTTCTTCTCTTCACCTCGCCACACTCATATTTTCAGAACTTTCTTTCCCCTTCATCGAGATCTTGAACTCATAGTCTCTTATCTTAAATAGCGCCTCGATGAATACAATCCTGGAGGTTGCTGGCATTTTTGTTAAGCAAGGCGATTATGTTCATTCGAGTCTGAGAGGCGGATGGCGGATGCATTGTGTCTTCTATTAGCTTATTTACTGTTTGTAGATTTGATGCTTCAATGACGAATTTAGAGGTGTCATGAGTTGTCTTCGCATATTACATAGCAGCGATCCTCTAATTTACGAAGTATGCTTTGGGTTTTGGGCCATTATGTTGCTGAAATTGTTTTGTGCAAAATTTAAACTATTTTGAAATTAAGAAGTCAATTTCTATGCGTGAATGAATATAGTTAATGTGAATGTGTATATCGCGCCTGTCGCTTACTGTTAAACTATTTGAACAAATATGTAGTGAATAACTGGCGATCAACGGTCAAGAACTTTCTTGCATTTGCGCACACAATTTTTTAATCTTTTGGAAAATGGACTTTGTTTTCACCGAAATTCATATGGCTGTCCCGCTGGGCTTGTTACATGGATTTTTCCTATCTTAAGAATAGAACTTTTCAAATAAAGTTTTTCACAGCAAAATCTGATGTTCCACAAGGTAGTAGTTTAGGGCCTCTTTTATTTTGTTACGCATTAATGATGCACCGCTATGTGGTCGAAGCATGGAAGTTCCTATATTTGGAGATCAAATGAGGATCTCTTAGAAAATAATAGATAACTATGATCGCTTTCTACAGCAAAATGATATCAAAAGTTTAAACCTTAACCCGTCTCAATGTCAAAGAGTGACATTCACATAGGAAAGAGCAAATTCGACTTATGAGTATGCTATATTTCAGAAATTTCTCTCTCGTATACTCACAGAAACACCAGACCTTCTGAATCTATGCTTTTAAACTATTGACTGTTTTGACCGGTAAGAATCCGTTGAGTGTGCTTACACCCGATACCGGTAAAATGTCGGCCGATTTTATACCGGCCGTGCAAAATCGGTGTGTGTGCAAGTAGCCTTACGTCCACAGATATATGATTTCTGACGACTTTTTTAACTTTCTAGAACTGCGTACTTACTATGATAAAGTTCTACTGCACCACAAAATCGTATAGCCTGAATTAATAACCGAAGATGGACTGTTTTATCAACGGTTCGTCGTTTTATGAAACAAAAAAAAACTGTTAGCTTCAATTTTAGTACTTTCGAAATTGCCGATTCACATGGCCCAATAACAAATTATATTTAATAATGCAAACTAAAGTAATTACCTTACTTTTAATTTAACGACAATAATTGTTCACTACTTATCATAAAATTGTCGAAATAAGTGTGCCGGCAAAAACATCGACCATTGTTGAAATCGTTCTCACACAAAAAACTCAAACATTATTCCACCGAATAAATAGCCTCAAGTCATTAATCTGCACTTTTGTTATTTTATTTGTTCGATGGTGGTGGGGGCTTACAGCATTCAAGAACATAGCATAAAGTTTAAATTCATTGTCAACCACCCACCCGATTTTAAAAATGACTTAAATTACAATTTAAATTAATTATGGCCCCGTACACTACCCGTATTTGTCATTCATATTTAATCTCTCTCATAAAAATATTTAACCAAAATAAAAATAAAGGCAATAATATTTTTTTTGTTTTTTGTAAGTCAGAATTTTTTATCATGACCCAATTTCGTCGAATCAAAAGAAGAACAATTAAAAAAAAAAAAAAACTCATCGACCAGCGCTGCCGAACTTACTACCAAGGGAGTATTTGTACTCCCTTGCGTTCAGTGTACTCCCGTACTCCGCTGTACTCGAAAACTTAAAGGAACATTATAAAATTATAAATATTAACTACCGGGCTTACATAACTAGTCTAGTGGTTTTAAATCGCACGAACGAGGCGGGGAATAGACTCGCTGATTTCTTGAGGTAACTCGCTCATCAAACCTACCCTTCAATAAAGTGATTGTTAAGTGTACTCGTGGCTTGTAGCACCATACTAAATGGGTAATCAAAGTGCGTAACGTTGACTATTCAGAACGCCATGGAATTAAAATTGACTGATTTGGATCATTTGCTACGGACGCCTGAACTGAACTGCAGCGTTTTTTTCGAAACTTCGAAATTACCACTGTCAGCCGCTGCCCAGAAACACTATTAGCGCTTCAATTGCGTCATTTTGATACCATAAACTCTAAATTACCAAAAAAGAATAAATTATAAAAAGATACGCACAGCACAGTGCATAAGCCTAATATATTTGGAGTGTTTAACTCTAAGTAGCGAGTTCGCTAAGTTCGCGTAAGAAGGGAGCACATTGTTCTGGCATTTAGAAGGGCCGGGCACTCACACAAAAAGTGCTGGAGTGTTACCTTCTGGCCGGAACTCTACAGCTACGACAAAATTCATTGACTGGAATACTAAGCTTCAAGGCATGTTGTCCGACCGGCCAGTGGCCGGTATAGTAGTTGCAATTGGCAACTATTCTCCTAATGTCTGACCTAGGTTTTTTTCAGAAGTTCCTTGGTACGTTTGTGGTCGTAAGTGGGCCATATCTGTACCGAGATATTGCAGTTGATTGATTTTTCCATCTCACGTTAGATTTTTTAAGAAAATGTTTTGAATATCCGTTTTCATGACTCTTAAGGGAATCCTAACTTCCTCAGCAAGGGATATTTGAAGGCTTGATCCCGACCTTGAATGTCGCTGTGCCCTGGTACCATACGACTAGATTGATTTTTATATTGTCGTTAAAACTTGCGAGCTCTTGTTTGCAATCTCTAAAGATTCTGGACTTAGTCAGGTTGCTGTTTGAAGCCTTGATAGCTACTTGACTATCAATAAAGATTGCAAACTTTTTCATAATTTCGTAAGATTTGACTGCTTTTTTTATTTTGATTTTTTTTGAATTTAATTGAAGACTTTATTTAAGCCATACAAGGATATAAATAAATCTTAAAAACTAAAATAAAATACAACAATATTATAAATAGCGGACAACAAAATAAAATATGTAATATAAGGTCAGGAGAGTATTTGGGGGATTAATTTATTAATAGGTTCTTCAGGGTGATTTTGGACACATTAAGGTCAAAGTGAGGTGTCAATGGTTCGTTACGACCATAGTCAGTTCTGTGGAAAGGGGTTCGAAATATGGGGATAGATCTGAATCTACGGGGATTTATGAAGAGAGAAATCCTTGAGAGCAAGTCTGGGCAGTCAAAAGAGCCAGTTAAAAGTTGGTGTATAAAAATAATGTCAGCGTTGTCCTTTCGCAAGTATAAAGGTTGCATGCCCAGTAATTTAAGACGATCCTCATAAGGAGGGAGGTCAAGAGGATCAACCCAACCTTAACCACGTAATACAAATGCGTCGCTGAACGGCTTCAATACGCTTAATGTGTACTTGGTAATGAGGACACCAGACCTGGGAGGAGTATTCGAGAAGAGTTCGAACAAAGGTCATATATAAAGATTTTGTAACGTATGGATCATTAAATTCCTTAGACCATCGCTTGATAAAACCCAAAGTAGAATTAGCCTTGTTGATGATTGAATCGATATGCGAAGTAAAATTGAGTTGACTATCACAGAGCAGTCCTAGATCATTAATAGAATAAACTACAGTTATTGGTTGGGTGTCAAGAAAATAAGATCTTTGGGGTAATGGAGGCCGCTTTCTGGAGAAAGTTATAGCTTGGCATTTGTTAATATTAAGCTCCAACAGGTTTGATTTGCACCAGACGAAGAATTTGTTAAGATCGTTCTAAAGTAACTGTGCGTCCTCAGGGGAAGTTATCTTTTTATAGATTTTCATGTCATCAGCGTAAATTGATAGTTTTGAATCTAAGAATATTTGATCGACGTCATTTATTGCTAAGGCAAAGAGAATTGGACCGAGGTGGCTACCTGAGGAATACCAGAAAAGCAATAATTGGGTTTGAGACATGATTTCTGAGCAGACACTGTATTGTCTATTGAGAGGTAGGATTTATCCAGGACTAAAAAATATTTGAAAACTTAAGCTTGTCAAGTTTAAAAGGAATAAGGTTATGTGTAGAATCCTACATGCTTGTCAAATCGCTAGAACTTCAGCTTGAAATACGCTACATCTGTCGGGCAGTCTAAAGGATTTTTTAATACCCAATTCTTCGGAGAAGACACCCGCCAGAACTCCGAGTTCCATCTTGGAACCATCAGTGTAAACTGTGATGTCGAAAATCTTTGAAGGGCTACTAATTTTCCAATTTTACCTAGTTTTTAACCTTAAATTGCTTACCAAAGCTTAAGGTTGACGTGTTGTCAGAGGGTTCTAGTAATAGATGTAGAATTTTAGTGTGACCGAAAGGCTTTGCAGTCCACACACCCGATTCTCTCAGTCTTAAAGCACTACAGGAGACTGTTTCGTGAATGTGAAGGTCGATGGGAACAAGATTCAGAATGACTTTGAGTGCATCAGTAGGGCAAGATCTAATGCAAGGAGTTCTTTGAACTCTTTTTAGCTTATCGATGTTATATTTTTTGTCTAGGCAGACCACCAAATAATTGATCCGTATGTCAGAATGGGGTGAACCTGTGAAAGGATACATTCATAAGTTAAATTTAAAGCTGTCAAAACTCGATTTTTTTTCTTCTACCCAATTAAAAAGTGTTCCTTAAAAAAAAAAATGTTTTGTTTGTGTTCTTCTTTGAATAGCAAAATACTCCCCTCTAGAACTTGAAATTACTCCTCTGCGTAAATTTGAAACGGCAGCCCTGTCATCGACCCAAATCATCGTTCACATATTTTCGTTATCACTCAACACAGAAACAATATTCCCCCTCACCAAAGAGAAACACAGAAAGAAAAGAGAAACAATTTGATTGCAATTTAATAACACAGCCTTCAGAATGTGTCACATTGAGTAAAAAGTCAAATATTTATCTGCCGACAACATGAAAACGAAAACGACAAAGTAAGCAGAATATTTAATATTGAAACATTAACAAATGAAACACCTTTAACTTGCTCCCGTAACCCCAATCAATGGAAGAATAAATAAAATATATTTTTTAGTGCCACCATTTTTGTGTGTACATGCGACACGGCACTTTCAGAACCTCCTCAATAAAATACCAAAAAGAGTCACAAAGAAGCTCAACGCACTATCGGCAAATTCCCATAAATTAATTAGTCAAAATGAATGACATAACGTATAACTCAACGACAACAACGACGACGCTGTCAAAATTGTCATAATCCGCACAAACATAAAACACGACACCCTCAAATAAATAAAAAAAAACATAAAAACAGAAAAAAAAACTCACACAAAGGCACACGAAAAATGATTTCGAATGAGAAAAAAAAAAACAACAGAAAAGGAAACAAAACCACGTAAAAATGCGAATTAAATGACGCGCCACACCGACGACCGCCGCCGCCGCCGCGCCGTACAACCATCTCGTGCAATTGGAGGACGTATAGGAAACTTATGGAACAAGCACTGCAAAACACGGTATATCTCATGCCCCACGCTTTGAATAATTAGCGTGTTTTCTGGTTCCTCCTATAGCCTGACTTTTCTTGTCTGTTTCGGTATGCACTTGGAGTGAAGCAGTGGCGGCACGAAAAATATCCAATTAACACTGACTCCACCATCGCCACCACCACCATTGTTGGAGTCGTGCCGACTGCTACCAAAAGCTGGGGACGCCACGGAGTTTTGAGGGGAAATATGCTTTTTTTTTGTTTTGTTTATTATGTGTGGGGCACTTGTGTTTTGCATCTCTCCTGTACAAAATGAGGTAAGAGTCTGGTTAGGATAAGAAGAGGCTCGCTCTTGTGCGAGTTAAATCAGTTTTGGGAAGATGTGATTGCACCAATTGTTTTGAGCACGAAACATAATTAAATGATAAACATCTCGATTAGCGGTGGCGATTGTGGTTGTGCACGTGAACCGAGCACATCATAAATTTATTAAACAAACTGATCTTTTGGACAGCGGAAGAAACTTGATTTAAGACTGTTTGCAATATCGCACGAACTCTGACGTTTGACATTTGTACTGTCGTGAAATTCAAAGTTCTGTTTGCTTACTAAATTTCGTTATTTTTTACCACTTTGCCGCTATTTTTTCTACATTTTGAGAGAGCAATGTGCACAGCAGTTTGAGAGATCGATTATTTCGATTTTACTATCAATTTCTTGTTATCGATTAATGTAAGTGATTATCTTTAGGCAGAATGTTGTATTTAATTGCTTTTTTGCATGTTAAACACGTTTGCAAAGGTCGTTGCATTAGAATGAGTTTGAAATGATTAAAATGAAAAGAGATTGTTTGATGTTGAACTTCGTCATATCATATTTCTGTTCACAGCGAAAATAGCACTTTAAAACGTGATCATAATACGTGATGTTTTGATACAGCTAGCAGGTGTTTTGTGCGAAAATGGAACGTCAACTTTGATGAGAAGAAGGATCCAGAAATTATAAATGTGTGGGTAGAAGAAGGTGGGTTCACAGAAGGTAGGTGCGTAAAGAACAACTATTTTGATTTCGAACTTGGCAGCGATGCGACATAAGCTGTCAAAAAACAAACAAAAACAGGGTGTGTTAGACGGAATAACTTTTTTTTTGGTTTTCAAGAAATGCAAAGAAGTAAAAAGATAGGTATTGCATTTAACAATTTGACAGAATGCTCAGGTACTGACATACTCTAGTGCTCATGAGAACACAAGTATAAGGTTCTTTTTCTGTTGTCTAGTACTTTAAGGGAAAAAGGGAGATCCTGTAAACTGCGCTAACTACCGAGGCATCAGTCTACTTAGCATCACCTAAAACATCCTCTCTGCCGTAATTTGTGAACGTCTGAAGCCTTTCGCCAACAATCTGATTGGTCCTTATCAATGTGGCTTCAGGCCAAGAAAATCAACCATCGACCAAATTTTCACGTTGCTGCAGATCCTGGAAAAGACCTATGAACTCCAAATCGATACCCACCACCTTTTCATCGATTTTAAGGCCGCGTATGACAGCATCTACAGTGACGAACTGTATAAAGCTATGTCCAGTTTTGGCAACCTGCCAAGCTCGTTCGCTTGTGCAAAATGACGATGGAGAACTCACGCTGCTGCATCAATGTTGGCAACGAGCTTACGGAATCTTTCCACGCTAAAAAAGGATTCAGACAAGGCGATGCACTGCCGTGCGATTTTTTTAACACCGTTCTTGAGAAGATAGTGCAAAACTTCACCGTCAACACCAGAGGCAGTATCTTGTAAAAATCTGTTCAACTTCTCGCGTACGCCGATGCTACTGATATAATGGGAAGAACAGAGTGTGAATTGAGACAGAAGCGGCAAAAATGGGTTAAGCGGTAAATGAAGGAAAAACGAAGTATATGCTGTCTTCGAGGAAGGACACGGCTAGGACAGAACGTCACAATAGACGCATACAACTTCGAGGTAGTAGAGAAGTTTGTCTACCTAGGCTCCGCTTTAATCACGGTCAATAACACCAGCGCCGAGATCAGGTGAAGAATAACTCTTGCTAATCGCTGTTTCTTTGGGCTAAGAAAGCAATTGAGTGGAAAAGCCCTCTCTCGAGCAACTAAGGTGAAATTGTACAACACCCTCATCATCCCAGCCCTGCTGTAGGGTGCAGAAGCATGGACCTTGACGAAATCGGACGAAAGTGCCTTATGCTGTTTCGAGAGGAAAGTTCTTCGGGTTATCTTTGGCCCCGTGTGCATTAAAGGGGAATGGCGAAGAACAACAGCGAACTTTACGGGTTGTACAACGACATGGACCTAGCCAGAAGGGTCAAGGTCCAGAGACTCAGATGGACACCAATGCTCCGGCCGGAAAGCCTTCGACACTATTCCCGAGGGACGTAGGAGAAGAGGAAGACCACGACTCAGGTGGCGCACTCAAGAAGAGGACCTCAATCAACTTGGAGTCCAAAACTGGAGACAGCTAGCTAGGGACCGAGCTGGCTGGCGGAGACTGTTGATTGAGGCCCAAGTTGTTTTTTTCGTTTTTGAGAATTAAAAAAAAAAACCAGGACCACTTTTTTATAAGAAATCTTAGTTGTTATTTTTACCTTTCTGAATTTTAGTTTTATTAATTTTCTTATTGAAACATTTAAACTTTCTTTTAATATTTGTTCTGTAATTGGAATTTTATGATTAGGCCCCAATTAAAGTAGAAAAAGTATTGGATTTTCCACTGTAAACCGAACCTGAAATTATTCCTTATTATGCCTGGGGGCCGCGGCCACCTGTCGTTAAAGGGTTCTACTTTTTCAGAAAATTAGCCCCTACCGGCTAAACGGGGGGAATAGACCCCCCATACGATTTTTTTCTTGTCTCAGCTCAACCTATACGCTCTAGCTTTTTGGCACAACGCTCGTGAATCACCCTATATATAAATGGCCATCGACTGTGGCGCCATCTAAGGAATAAATTATTAAACGCAAGTTAAGAGAATTTTTTTTATTAATAGCACTTTCACTTAGTGTAGTGTCCGTGGCTTAGTGGTTAGGTGCGTTGGCTGCTAAGCAGAACGTCGTGGGTTCGAGTCCTACTCGTGCTCATAGTTTTATTTCATCTTTCACGGACACTGCCTCTTGCAAAGAACTGACAAAACTTTGAAGAGTGTCATGAAAAAGTGCTTCTCAACTTTGCCGTTCGGAATCGGCGTTAAATTGTAGGTCGCCTCAATTTTTCACACGCACTCAGAGAATTGTTGATGAGAATAAGCCACTTGGGCCTTGCCTCTTCAAGAGCTGTCGCGCCACTCTATTTTACTTTCACTAAGTCCACAGAATAAGGGTTAATACTTCGCTAATCTCTGTTTATTAATTTGCTAATTTTTATTATTCTAATGATTATTCGTCAACGAATAAGAGATATCGTGTAAGAACAAGGATTGATTGAGGGAAGATGAGGAAACATCAAGGTCAATGCAGCAGTAAAGGTCTTGCGGTAGACGATATAACTATATGTGTTAGGTGGGGTTGAGATCGAGAAAAATTTGAGTGACCAAAACTGTATTAATCTACTTAAGAATTGCTATAAAGCTCAAGTGAATTGGGAAGTAGCTTCATATGAATTTGCAAAGCCGCATTCCGTTGTAAAGTACGTCATGCCAATGTGCCGTCATTATTTAGTCCTAGACCTCACCAGAGTTGGCAGCTAGTGACGAGAAAGAATTTTTCTATAATCAGTTGGGTGCCGTATTGACTAAAAAGAAACATTACGCGGAGATATTACGATAGATAATTGAATGGAAGGTACGACATGGAAAGGGTAGTAATGAACGTTTTCCCATGCACTTCACGACTAATTTAAATGTTCTGTTCCATTTTATTCGACTGACACCAAAAGTACGCTGACATTGTCAAACAATCGTGCACAAATTAATCCTCATTGTTCAACGAAATTAAGCAAAAAACAAAAACAAACAATCATCATAATTTGCCTGGCTTCTTATGCACCTTGCTTGTGGCAAAAACAATCGCACTCCCCACACAGTAAAATAGCTCGCGCAACGAGCCCACATCATTTAAATAGCAAACCTGCCAGTGTGTAAGTGTATGTTGCTATTGTGATGCTCTACGCCCCATGCTTTTTCGATTAAAATATTTTCGCTTTGACAATGACACACCATCTACCTAATTCTCGTCAATTCCCCTTTACCGTTGTTTTTTTTGTTTCTCTTGCATTGGGATTGGGATGATGCAGAAACAGAATAACAATGTAACCTTGGCATCTGATTGCAAAACGACAATGACGACTGCAACGACGAACAAGAGTCGAGTTTTTTTGTTTTCTGTTCATCAGTCGCACAATGATGCACATGCAAATCAACGAGCCAAGCGTCGCGTCGCCGCCGTGCACTGTTCGGTAGATCATGTACGTACAGTAGCAGCCAGATTCTTCAAGCATAAATTCGATATCGAACTGGGTACACCTCATGAGAGCATTGCAATTAACGTCACAATTATCAGGCATATCAAGACTTTTGACAGCAAGACTACACAACTCTTGCTCGATTCAGCTGCAAACTTAATTTCGAATCAAAACGAACTTAATGCAACTCCCTAGATACACACTCTACCTTACCCACCAAGACGAAAATAAGTGTCATTATCCGCAGCTGTCATTTTATTATTTTTGTTGTAATTGCAAAGCTACTGCTGCCTGATTATGGTTTAACTGTGGCGGCGGGTGTTGTTTGTGCAACTTAATATGATTTTCATGTTATTCTGGTTTAGTGTTTCCCCTCTCTATCACAACTCAACAGTCAACATCAACATCAACAGCATTGTGTTGTGTTCCTATCCTTAATATGCAGGAAATTAAATTTTTAATTAATTTTCTTCTCTCAAATTGATTTATAATTCGTCGCGATTTGCAAACAGAAGTGCGGTTTTCGTATTTGAGATCAACAACTATGACTAGTGTGCAGCAACACACGGCTACGCTACAGGTTACAACTTTGACAAGCCTTAAGCGTTAAACATAATTTCCATGTATGTCGTGTTGATGACGCCAAACAAGCACGGTGACAGATGACAGTGACAGTGTCCAGCAGTCGAGCCGTAGCGAGTTAAACGAGACGAGAACTCTTTTTACTCTCGATTGATGAATATTTATTTTGACAAATGGCCCGTGGAAGCGACTTACATTATTAAACTGGTCGGGCAAGGGCAAGCCTGGTTGTTGGCTGCTGCTGGCGAACATTTGGAGCATAACCAACTGATACCGGTCTACCTATCCAATACACTAACAGACACAACGTGTTTGTTGGAGGAAAACACATTTTTGTAGTGTCTAGAAATGTTGCAAGCAATTTTTTTATTGCTTCATTCTTTTTTCATGAATTTGAAACGTTTTCGTTTATTTATTTATTTGTCTTTTTGCAGACAGAAAAAGGAAGTTGGTGGTACTCACTCACTCTACACTCGATCAGTTCGATTTTGGGTTTAAGGTGTCCATTTGAGCGATAAATTGGATTTTATATCGAAAAGAGAGTTGTTTTTGCAATTTATCAAAAATACAAGTTTTTCTGTTATCGATGTTTGTTTTGCTTACCTGAAACGGAACAAAGAAAATAAAAAGAAAATTAGAAAAATTGTCAATTTTAAGAAATCTTTAAATCGTTAAGGTGAAGGAAAGAGAGAAGAAGATGATAAAATGTTAGATACGAAGCCAAGGTTGCCATATCATGCGATAAGACACTATTTGAATTAGAATGAATATGTGGTAGAAAAGCAAGGTTTTTGTCTACTGAGGTTCTTGTGTTTATTGATTGGCCAAAAACGAGTTAAGTTGATTTCAATGAACAAGCGAGGCTTTCGAAAGAATTCGATGACAAGATATATCGATACATATGCATAGCAGCAGAATTAGACCAAATTTTGCTTTGATCAAAGATAACTTTAAACTTGGTCGAAAAATACAAATGAAGTAAGATTTTTGAAGGACAGTTGTTGCAATACAAACAGCAACGAGTTTTCCAATAAGAGGTGTTATTTTGATATTCAAACCTAAATGACATTTTTTCGAGATGATCGGATGTTATTTCATTACCAAGAGGAAGGCATGCCGTTAATAACAGAACACAACATCGGCCAAATTGCCGCCACAACCACGCTTACAGGACCATATCCTTTTCATGAAATTTTCTATAACCAAATCGCAAAGTGGCTGCCCTATGTCCTCGATAGCCTCACGAATTCCATCTTTGAGGTCTTGAATCGCTGGGCTGTTGGCGTAGACCTTATCTTTCACGTGGCCCCAAAGGAAGAAGTCGCAAGGTGTTAAATCACAAGATCTCGGTGGCCAATTGTGATCACCTCTTCGAGAGATAACACGGTCCGGAAACTTTTCCCGTAAAAGATCGATGGTTTCATTGCTTGTGTGGCACGCAGCGCAGTCTTGTTGAATGTAAACGTTGTCCAGATCAATACCATCCAATTCCAGCCATAAAAAATCACTAATCATTTCTCGATAGCGCAATCCATTGACCGTAACTGTTGCTCCAGCCTCATTTTCGAAAAAGTAAGGTCCAATGACCGGACCATAAACCGCACCGAACAGTCAAGCGTTGAGGATGGAGAGGCTTTTCAACAATAACTCTTGGGTTTTCCGAGCCCCAGATGCGACAGTTTTGCTTGTTGACGTAGCCTCCGAGGTGGAAATGGGCCTCATCAGTCAAGATGATTTTTCGATGAAATTCCGGATCATTTTCATGCATTTCAAGGACCCAATCAGCAAAGACACGACGTTGTTGATGATCAGCCGGCTTGAGTTCTTGTGTTAACTGAACTTCTATAAGCCTTAAGACCCAAGTCTTTATGCAAAATACGGTGTAATGACGTTTGTGGAATGCCTAATTCCAAAGAACGACGAGGAATGGACAAACCTGGGTTTTCTTCAACACTTTGGGCTACAACAGCAATATTCTCAGTTGTTCTTGAGCGACGTGCACGGGTTTTATTCTTCACATCACTAACTTGTCCCAACAGCTCGAATTTGTCCACCAATTTCTGTATTGCGGTCCGACAAGGTGCTTCACGATGACCCAAAAATGTTTTAGTTTTACGAACCGTTTCTGCCAAATTTTCACCATTTTTATAGTGAATTTTAATAATTTCAATGCGTTGTTGAAGCGTGTATCGTTCCATTTTTAAAAATGGCGTAATTTCTATTTGTCAAATGTCAAAAAATGACAGCTTCAAAAGTGACAGCCACCGAAATAGCGGGCTATTCGAAATAACACCTCTTATTGGAAAACTTTTACAACTTTATCGAAAGGAATAGAATTTTCAGTGTCTGTTTTTCATTCAAATATCTCAAATACCTACTCCAAACCGATTGTTAAAATCGTACAGGACGATGCGATTTCATGCGATTACTTCAATACCATTCTTGAAAAGATTGTACAAAACTTAACGTGAACACTAGAGGCACAATCTTTCAAAAATATTTTCAGCACTTGTATAAGCTCTTTAAAAGAGTTCTACAAAACGAATTCTCTCATGTAAGCACACATGAAGTTCCATAGTTTGAGCTGATTCTACCTGGACCACAGGTTTATACCCACCGGATCTTTATTTATTCTGGCTGGATCTTCAATCAAACAAACACATATTTAGTAACCCAAGTGAATTTGAACATCGTCAGCATACATATGAATTTACAATGCTTGAGTACAGACGGAAGTTCATTTTTGAACATTGTGAATAAAAGTGGTCCTAATATCGATCCCTGAGGCACACCACTAGCGGTAGGAAGAAAATCAGACAGCCTTGAGTTAGCACAAAGAGCCTGAATTGAAAGAGAAAGCTGAGAAACAAAACTCACTTTTTTCAGAAGAATTTCATTAGAAACAGTGTCGAAAGCCTTGGAAAAATCAATCGTCGTATGTCGGCGCTAATTTAAAGAAGCTCAGTTTAATACTGTCGACAAGTAAGGAAAGAAAAACATTATCAACGTCTTGAAACAAACGTTAGCACAGCTAGGTTTTACTTTGACTAGGTTAAGGTCTTTGCCTACCTGGTATCCGTGATAAATTAAGACAACATTAGCGATGAAATCAAAGAATCACTGTTGTCAATCGGTCTTTTTAGGACTTGAAGGCAATTAAGTACTAAAGTCTAATCTTGAGCCACTATAGTGTCACTCTGTTAAAAGTAAATTCAATGAAAACGCTTTGGGTTGATTTGAGAGATAAATTCTTCGCATGATTTTTTATCCTGTATGTGTAAGTACAGAATGGACACAAAAATTTAACCAAAAACCGCATAGCCACACTGATCTGCCAAAAAAGTTATGTTGTAATGACTTGTGTTTTATATAGAGCGGGTGGAATATAGACGTCGCAGAAGAGGAAGGTGATTCACGTGGAGTACACAGGAGATGAGAGACCTCAGCTAGCGATCGAGCTGACTGTAGGCGGTTTTGTTTGGTTTGACTTGGGCTGTAGGATCTCTGTAAGTATGAAACGTTTCTAGATAATACACGTTTTCAAATCAATATGATTCATGAGTCCTATATGTTTCCTATTCCAAAAATGTTGTGTAACTGATGTTATAAATAGGGTGTGATGTTGATGCAGAGGTAGACAGAGTGTGGAAGAGAGCCTATATTCACGTAGTACGGCTAAAGAACGATTCTCTGTACATAACAGTAAGTCCAAAGTTCGTCTCGAAGGTGAACTGATGGGCATACTTGGAGGCGCGGGTGTTACGATTGAGTATTTTAACGGGAGGAATGCAACTGGCTATTTCACTACAGCATATACTGTTGAAATATGGATAAAAGAGGATGGCATGAGATATTACGTCGATGTTCAAGTGACGTAAATGAATGAACTATATGGACACCAATCATCTTGAATACTATGTTCTGAATGCTGCCCAAAAGACTACAGTACGTCATTGGAGCACCAGCCCAAACGTGGACGTTTATATGTTCTAAGAAAGCCTAAGCATCTTACGGCTTTTTTGGCGGCGAAATCGCATATGTAATGAGGTGATGCACATAGCAAGAATTTCGATTTTATTGATGCAAGTACCACTCATGGACAGTGGTAAAGGGCATATATATCGCTGCAACTATAAAAGACAGCATTGAGTTTTTGAAGCATTGAACTCTACACGGTTTTTTATTGTTAAGGACTGCTTAAGTCAGAGTTTAATGAACTTATCATATTCTGCCGTCAGTTCCATATTCGAAGAGGAGAGATGTGAGTCTGGGAAATAAGAAAAGCTAAAGGTACTATCGTCTCCGAAGCAATGTATTGGACTAGAAGCTACAAACAAGAAATCGTTTTTAAAAATAAAAAAAGTGTGGGTGACAAAATGGAGCCCTGTGGTACATCAGCATTTATATTGTGATTTTCAGACTTCAAAAGAAAGTTTTTAACCCAACGAAGGAGGGATTCGTCGATATCGAAAGCATGCATTTTTGATAAAAGATCTTACTTTCTCCAAAACGATGTAAGGACTTGCTCACTGTTCGGTAAGATCAAAATATCAGATCACCAGTGGACCTGTTGCTGCGAAATCCGTATTGCCGGTAATTAGCTGGCTAGCTTTCGGTCTTCGGGATATTTCCTGAGCTGATTTATCCGCGTTTTCATGACCTTAGAAAGAAGGCACGTAAGTGCAATCGGTCGATAATTTGAAGGAGAGGGTAGGATTCGTCTTTTTTGGGTATAGAATGGACAAATTCCATATTTGTAACGAGCACAGAAAAAAAGGATAGATAGATGGAAAATCTTAAGCAAGGATTTCGAATTTGCCAGCGTTGAAAAGCAATTCTTTACACCAGCAGGATGTGATAACATTTTTTAGGACTATCGCAACAGTTGTGCGAAAGAAGATTTGAATCATGGAATCATTGACATGCTCAAGAACTGGAGGAGTCTCTTTAGCTCTTTACAGCTGATATCAAACCATGCGTTCTCCTATCAACAATAGAATCCACGTCCTATCGAAGAAGCATAGTGACCAGTTAAACATCCTGACATTAAATTATTCAGACCGTCTCAGTTGGCTTTTTCTTAATGGCAAACGCTTCTCTAAGGTACAAGGACCGATTCACATGAATCTTGAAGTTAGACCGACGACATTGTCATGTGATTAATTCGAAATTCTCTAAATTCTCTAGAAGAAGAGGTTTGAATGTTATAATTGCTTTATTTCAATCGAACTATCGATATCCCCTTGAAAGGCAATCTACGCCAATTTACTGTGAAGAAGAAAATCGACAGTTATTCAAAAAAATTTAAGAATAAAGCAAAAGAATTGCCAGACGATATAAGTTCTCTTCCGAACTCTCTTCTCAGTTCCAAAGTCTTTTTTCCTTGAATTCCGTGAACAATCAAACACGAAATAATAAAAAAAAAAATGGGCTTATCTCAACATCACAAATCTAACTATATGCACTTTGATTTGTCTGACTTTGAGCTTCATTGTTGAAATTTTTTTTTAAAGTGAAGATAATAACTTTTTAATCGCCTCGTGATTTCTCTCCATGATCTATTGTTAGAGGAGAGATATCATTATTCAGGCGGCACAGATGACTCACGTGTCCCATCAAAAATCATCATCATCATCTGTTGGAATTGAAAAAGAGAACCTACAAGAACCTCTTTCAATTCACACACACAATCCTTACCCTCTTATCCACCCGGACAAACATTCATATAACTATTAGTACTAAATGGACGCAAAGAGAAATATAGATGCAGAAGCATAGAGATACCAATGCCAACTCGTTTAGTCATATCTCGTCATTCCAAAGTTTTATTTCTGATGTGAATTGTGAATGCCTTTTGTTCGCTTTGCTCCTTCTTCAAACACAAAACACAAAAAACGGAATTGAAATGGAAAAAATCCTATCTCTCAGGACGCCCTTGTTAGAGAGCTAAAATACAACAAACGACAGCGGTATAGAAGAAGCACATCCCACAGAGCACAGGGCAATCCCTTAAATAAGATCCAATTTGAAATTGTCACGTACGAGTGCGAGGCACTAAACTAAACACGAGAGCAGCAGCATAATCGGAGGACGACAATGACATGCCGAGGAAGAACACTAAGCGGTAAGCACTGCACGCAAAACTTTTGCCTAGCGATTTTGTTTTCGTCCTCAATGGCTCTCTCTCTCAATTCGGTGAGGCCTCCTCCCAACGCCCAACCACACAGCGGCGGCTGGCGTTGTGCATTTCAAATGTATCCGTTGTTGGGCCCACCACGAACCAACTGACTGACAGTTTGTTGCTGTTCAATGTAAATACAATTGTCCCACAGATGTGAGAATGGGATTTTCCATTTAATATTCCGTCCATATTCTCCATTTTGCCTCAATTACCTTCGTCAGGCATCGTCGGGGTCGACAACAACGCCGAACAGTGCGAGGGCAATTTTCTGGTACAACTACCGAGCACGCTATATGAACGTTTGTATGACGGGCGCTCACTCGCTCATGCAGTGTGTTTTTCGGTCGGTCAGTTAGGCTCCCAAACAACTTCTATCTATTATAGCCGAAACTGGGAGCTGGGTTTGTTTGTGTACATTTTCGAGGGTTAGGTTCGTGAACCCGTTTCCCAAGATATCACACACACGATGACTATCAGTTGTTGTTTCGTCAGTTTGCTGGGTATTAAGCCTTGGCCCAGCTGTTCAGTGCCGGATACAAGATGAAATTACCACGTTTGATGTAATTTTGAAGATTATACAGATAGCAACACTCATGTCTCCCTGCCTCTATCCCTCTATCGCCTGCTGTTGGGTTCTCGTTCTTCGATTTTAGGACCGACGACGCCTTTATTCATATCTCAGTTGGGGACTCTTTTATCAAATCAACCCTATCCCCAGCAGTTGGAACTGAAATTACGGGTTTCTCTTCTAAGAATTCAGTTTGCCGCGACTGTTACAACAAATGACAGCAGGCAAATAGAAGACGACGACGACTGTGACGCAACGCAATGTTGGCTTTGAACGTGAT
Source organism: Sphaerophoria rueppellii (assembly GCA_920937365.1). Taxonomy (NCBI): domain Eukaryota; kingdom Metazoa; phylum Arthropoda; class Insecta; order Diptera; family Syrphidae; genus Sphaerophoria; species Sphaerophoria rueppellii. The sequence goes on along the minus strand of CAKKXW010000001.1, from coordinate 108,630,959 downwards.
CATTTTGAAGGGAAATTTTGGTGTTTACTTAGGTTCGTCCCGTTTCGTTTGTGTTCATTCAACAACAACTTCCTGTGTTCTTTCAATTTCTTTAGTGTCTTTGATCCTTCTATCAAAAATGTATACAACTGCAGGAAAAAAAAAGTATTAACACCGACAGGAGGTCACGTAGGTCGTGGTGTTTGCTTGCGTGTCAACTAAACATTAAGTTATTTAGTTTGTAATTAAAGTTAAAAGATACAATAACTTTGATATAGAGAATAGGAGTGTGATAAACTAGGAAACGGCGCACTCTTGAGTTCCCAAGAAATTAAGTCGCAATCTGTATCGGTCTTGTAACCCAGGAACTGAAAGGCGGACTTTTCCACTAATTAAAGCCTCTATTTTCGTCTGCGGCGCCTTTATTGCTTTTTCCAGCACAAATAATATTTTTAGTAAACACTTTTACGAGCTATAAAATTTAGCACATAAATGTCAAACACCAGTTCGCCTGCACACAAAGCAAAAAAAGTTCATTACACCCAACTCAAAAATTTCCCATATTAATCTCTGTTACTACACACTATCGAGACTCGTTTATTTAGATTCCAAACAATTTTCTGAACTCTGATCTGTGTCCATAAAAAAAACAGAGAGGAAGGGAGAGATTCGGTATGTAACCAGAACTAAAAACTTAACAAATCCGTGTCCAACTAATTCGCATGTGTCTATCAAAAGCCAACAAGCGTAACGGAAATTTTTCATAGAAAAAAAAAAACAACGACGCAAAAGATTAGGGCCTAGTTGAAGAGAGCCCTGAATGTGTGTTGCACATTGAATATCATCCATCCACCGACATCTTCGAACCATTACAAATGGTAGTAAATAGTTTAACCTTCCATGTCTCTACTTTGGCATAAGCAAGTTAGGTGAATCCAACGACGACAACGACGATGAGACGCAATGGTCGGTCCCAAGAAACCTTACATTCGGTTCGGTTCTGGTTGGAGGCAATAATTTGTAATTATGCATTATAGCGGTCGGTCGGTTGCTTGGTTGGTTGGGTCGTTGGTTGGGTGATTGCATGTTAGAAGGAGGAGTATCCCAAAGACCAACAGCAGCTGGGAATTATAACTTCTTTCAGCCAGAATTCAAAGTCAGAGATGAAGAAATTCCCTTCCGGGAGCATAAAATAGGGACTGGTTAAATCAGTTTACTGCTCTGACACATTCGTTTACACTGGCTGCCTTATGCGACTGAGAGGGATTTTTCTTTCGAGATGCTAATCAATCTGATTGAAAAGAAAGAAGTGAGCGGCTGGGCACAGCAGAATGATATTTTATTGAATGCAAAAGAGTTGGGTAAAGTAGGGATTAAGCATTGGTCACAGAGTGACGATGATTAATCGAACGTCGCACGAGCACTTTATGTTCGATTTATCTCTTTTCGATTTGATTTAGCACCGAATTGTGTTTGGTTAATGAAGGATCAATTATTCGATATTTTGTTGCTTTGTTTGGGGCTTGATTTTGGGGTATTCATTCTTTTTCTTTGTTTACAGGTCAGTGGGAAGGTCATCGATTATTATAAATCACAGTTACGGACGGGTGTATCTTCCAACCACGGCACTTTTCTTTGTTTCGGTGAAAAAAAAAATTGTTTGAATTCGTTTTGAAAGTGCATTTTGAATTCTTTACATTTTTTGACAGCTCATTAGAGAACAAGCTTGCATTAACCTAATGTCAATAGCTTGAACTCATCGATTACAATCAAATTAGGTGTTCTTGATTTCATTACAACTTTTTGGTATTTTGGTATCACTGACACTTGAATGCACTTGCACTAAAACTACAAATAATTCGAAGTTAAGTGAATCGTCCAAGAAGAAAGTCAAGAATCAATAATATCCATAAAAGGGCGCATAACATTCAAAACAAATTTTTGAAATTGCAAAAAATACAAAACGACGATAGTCGGATCAGCTAGTTAATTATTTGTTTTCAGGTTTTTAAATTAAAACTTTCAATTTTTTTGTGAAATTGCAAACAAACATACAAAACGACGATAGTCGGGTCACTAGTACGAGAGTTGTTTTCAAAATTTAAATTGTGATATTAAATTGAATTTAATAATGTTTTAAAGTTCGTGTGCAGCTTTGCGTAGTGAAGTTTCAAGAGTGAAATAGAATGCCAGGCAAATTTTGGACGAAAGTAACGTTTTCGAATGGAAACAGAGAGCTTCTTTTAGTGCAATGAAACGCGAGTAACACTTTTTTTTTAATAAATAAATAAACCATAGAACAGTCATTTCAACTTACGACTGTCTACGAACTTTCTTAAGTGTAAATTACATAGAAAAGAAAGATATCTGATTTCGGACGGAAGTAACGCTTTGTTTTTTTTTTATTGAAATGAGTTTTGTACGAATATGAGGCATCTTTCGAACTTTTTTTGAGCTGAATGAGCTCCAGCCTCATCAAACAGTCAGGCATTGAGATGGAGAGGCTTTTCAACAATAACTCTCCGGTTTTCCGAGCCCCAGATGCGACACTTTTGCTTGTTGACGTAGCCTCCGACGTGGAAATGGGCCTCATCAGTCAAGATGATTTTTCGATGTAATTCCGGATCATTTTCATGCATTTCAAGGACCCAATCAGCAAAGACACAACGTTGTTGATGATCAGGCGGCTTGAGTTCTTGTGTTAACTGAACTTCATAAGCCTTAAGACCCAAGTCTTTATGCAAAATACGGTGTAATGACGTTTGTGGAATGTCTAATTCCAAAGAACGACGAGGAATGGACAAACCTGGGTTTTCTTCAACACTTTGGGCTACAACAGCAATATTCTCAGTTGTTTTTGAGCGACGTGCACGGGTTAACATCATTAACTTGTCCCAACAGCTCGAATTTGTCCATCAATTTCTCTAATGCGGTCCGACAAGGTGCTTAACGACAATCCAAAACAGTTTTAGTTTTACGAACCGTCTCTGCCAAATTTTCACCATTTTTATAGTGAATTTTAATAATTTCAATGCGTTGTTGAAGCGTGTATCGTTCCATTTTTATTAATGGCGTAGTTTCTTTTTGTCAAATGTCAAAAAATGACAGCTTCAAAAGTGACAGCTACCGAGGAAAGCCATGCAACCCTACGACTGTCTACGAACTATCTTGAATTTCGAACCCATAGAACCGGAAAACGTATGTTTTCGGACGGAAGTAACTTTTTTTGTGCAGATAAAAACCATCAGGTTGAATTCGTTGAATAAAATTGTAAAAAGGTAAAAAATATTCATAAACTTTCCTTAAACATGTCGTGATAAAGGAAAGAATATTCTTTGTCTGATTTCATAAATTATCGCCTATCAAAACTTACCCACTACATGAGACCTTTAAACTAGCACACAACTCATCAATTTCTTCTTTAAAAGTTTTCTTATCGAGAGGGTCTAAAGATCGTTACTTAAAAAAGTCATAGTGTTGCGTTATAAGTGGATGCAAAATGCATCAAATTTTCAAATTAATTAGTTTAAATAAAAATAAATTGGTTGCGTGGATTTATAACGCAACAATAGGTATGCAAAGACCCAACTTCCCATAAAACCCCTATCGTAAATCTCTGGTCTGTAACCTCTTCTTCTAGAAAAAAAAACGATCATAAAAAAATAGTCATAAACACGCAGTCAACCAAAACAACATATCCTACGAAAAAAAAAACCTTATAATTGAGTGCAAAGAACTTTGGGTGATTAAGATCGCTTTGAGTCATTTCGCATGTAGGCTTTAAGTATGCTCAGTCTTGCTCCAAAGTTAGTGTCAGTGCGTTTAACCAACCATGAACACAAATTTACTCCCAACAGCCCAAGTAGACAAAAGTCAAAGCCCTGAAGAAGCGACGACGACCGAGTACCGACCGATGACTTCAAATGTGCTATATCAACCACCAACACCGCCGCCGACAACAACAACAAAAACAAAAACAAGACAAAAACTCATCGAACCTGATTCTGGATGAAAAAAAAGAAGAAGTAGACAATTTTCTTTGTGTTGATACCATTTGCACGGTGCTGGCTGGTTGGTACGAATCAGTTTCTAACCCAGGTGGAAATGGATGACCAATCCACCGGAAAGTCCAAAATAAATATAACCATTGGTGTAGAAGAAGAGAACAACAAGAATAAGATGAAGAGTCCAAACGTTGCTGATCTTGAGAAACCTAAAGTACAACAAATATTTTTGTTGAAAGTTGCGAATTGGTGTTTTGTTGATCTACTTCATATACTCCTTCGGTTTCGGTTTCTTCTTCTTCTGGAGCAGAACAAAACACCAACCAGACTACGCTTGAGACAAGTCAACCACAAAGACCGACGACAATAATACAGAGATACGAACGAGGATAAGGACAAGTCGAACGCCTCGACGACCGCGTCGAGCCGGACTGTTTCTGTTTTGGAAACAAGCCAGCACCGCACTAGCAATAATAATCTAGTTGTTAACCTTGAGAAACGTTTTAAAGTTCATCGAGCCTTAAAAAGCATCTTTGTGTTGCATGATCTCGTTTTGCAACAACAACAACAACATGGTCGGCCGATGGACGACTAACGCGACGGTAAATATCGTTGAAGCTACTGATATCACTAGAACAGCGAGCCAACGCCTGATGCATCATCATCTTCTACTGTTTCCTAAATGGCCCAAAGGAGTGTGTAAAGTTCATTGGCTATTTGGGTATTCTTTATTTTTACTTCTTGTCCATTTGAAATTCTTTCCTTCTCTGTATGTGTGATTCTCAATGGATTTCACAAGAATTTTTCAATTGAGGAGATGAATCTTTGAGATCTTTGAATTTTTCGTTAACCTGCGCGATTCAGAGGAAAATTATTTAATTATAGCAATAAACTCTAACGCCTGAAGGTTAACCGTGTACCGTAGGCCCCATGCGGACGTGAAAATATTCCCAAAAAATAAATGAATATAGGAATGAGTGGATATTAATAAGAAGCAGACAGGAAAAAAAAACAACGGATTCTTATCTAAATCTCGAGGAGGGAACACTTGTTCAGTTTTACCTGTGTTTTGGGTAGTTATTGGGAGGTTTTTTTTGGGATTAACGATGGTTAAACGGAGAGTTATAATCGCCGTTTTGATTTACGATTCTTACAGGGAAATTCATGGAAAGTTTTAGGTGTTTTTAAGTTGTCTTCATTAGAAATTTATGCAAGGGATATCATCAACTGTTTTGGGTTAATCATTGGGTATGATAAGGTAAGGATCAATCGAGTCTCGAAATATGAATTGCTCTGTAGAGTGTAGACATTTTTGGGACTCGACAAATTTCAAATTCAATCACTTTATGGCTTCCAATTTATAAAAGAAATCAGCATGCAAGAATGTAATCCTCCGTCCGTCCTGTGAGGTGAATAATAATCGAGTCTAGAAATATCAAATGACTGGGAGGCTTTTCAGAGGACTCGACAAATTTCAAATTCAAACACTTTTTGACTCCCAATTTATAAAAGAATTCAACCTGAAAAAATATAGTATTTCGTTCGTCCTATGAGTTAGGGAGCAATCGAGTCTCGAAATATCAAATGACTTGTAGACTTTTTTGGGACTCGACAAATTTTAAATTCAAACACTTTATGGCTCCCAATTTATAAAAGAAAACAGCATGCAAGAATGTAATATTCCGTCCATACGATAAGGTAGGAGCAATCGAGTCTCGAAATGACTTGTAGACTTTTTGGAACTCGATCAATTTCAAATTCAAACACTTAATGGCTTCCAATTCATAAAAGAAATCAGCATGTAAGAATATAATCTTCCGTCCGTCCTGTTAGGTGAATAATCGAGTCCCGAAATACCAAATGACTGGGAGGCTTTTCAGGGGACTCGACGATTTTCAAATTCAAACACTTTTTCGCTCCCAATTTATAAAAGAATTCATTCTGAAAGTATGTTGTCTTCCGTCCGTCCTATAAGTTTAGGAACAATAGAGTCTCGAAATATCAAATGATTAGCAGATTTTTTTAAGGACTTGACAAATTCCAAATTCAGACACTTTACGGCTATCAATTTATAAAATAATTCAACCTAAAAGAATGTAGTATTCTGCCTGTCCTATAAGGTTAGGAGGAATCGAGTCTCGAAGTACCAAATGGCTTGTAGTCTTTTTAGGGTTTTCGACAAATTTCATATTAAACACTTTAAGGCACCCAATTTATAAAATTCAGCCTTCAAGAATGTGGTTTTCTGTCCGTCTAAACCAACCGGTTTGGAATCTGTTACCGGCATTACGATGTTCTATTTGTAATCATTTGTCAGTAATGCCTACCGTTGAACGAAACGATGGTACCAGCGTCATTTTCTTCCAAAAGGGTATTAAACAGAGATTAACCGAGGTAATTTTTTCACGACTTATGAAACGGAACAGAACGAAATGGAATGGAATGGAACGCAATGAACTTTCTTATGTTTCTGTTGCCACAGGGCTTTTCGAGGTCTTTGAGCTGAGACGCATATATTTCTATATCTTCTGCTCCGGATCTATTTTTTTCGGACTTCTTTTCCTCTTTTTTCAGTGACAGAAGTGCTATTTTTATTATTTAAGGGTTTGCAAATTCCTTGGCTTGCTAATTCGACAGTTCAATATCAATTCCATTTAAAACCTTTCATGTTGCTTTTATGAACACAAAAAAAAAAGAATCACATAAATAAAATTCCCATAAATACAGAATAAGGACCTTAAAACGAAAACTCACTTGCACACGAAACAAGCAAAACACAATCCTGGCATGGAAAAGGAAGAAGCTGTCACTGTGAATCCTTGACATTTGAAATAATATCATCTCAATCGATTTTGTTAAAAGAAAATAAAAAATGTGGGTGGCGTCTTGGTTGAAGACACGTACTCATGAGTCTTCTTCGTACTTTATAACCTAGAAAATTGCATCTTCTTCTCGTTTCATTCTCACTCACTGAAAATGTATCCAGCGATGAGGAAAAAGAGAATTCGACTCTCGCTTCACAAGACATTCTACTAGATTGTTCGATTTCAATAAAATACCAAAACGAAAAATAAAAATAAAAGAATCCCTTTATTTATGAAGAATTGGATTCGAGTTGACGTTTGCTCTCTCAATGGTTATCCTTTTGCATTTTATACATTTTGTTTAGGATTCTTCTCTTTGCATCTTCCGTTCGAAGCTGATATAAGGTGCTAGTGGTGATTAGTGATGCAGATGATGACCAAGATGCACTTTAAGAACATATTTAATTGACTTATTGATAAATATTTTATACGTTTTCAATTTTTATGACTCTCACTGACGTGTGCAGAAGAAAATATGATGCTGGTGTTGATGCTAAAGCTGACTAAGCATTGGAAGGAGTGTAATTCGAAATCATTGAATATTTGAATTATTTAAAAGGCACAAGAGGCAACAGGCTTGAAATGAAGGATTATTATTAATATGTGACGTCAATGCTCCAGAAGGCTGTACTGTAAGTGAAGGTCGTTTGAGTTTTTAAAAATAGACAAGACATGTTTGCTACAATGAGTGTATTGATCAACTTGATTTAAACAAATTTCTAGGTATTATTGTCTTTTGCACTCAAATAAATTTCCTGTTGGAAGCTCACTAAATAAGAACTTGTGTATACAAATTTGTAAAATGTGTTTGCAAGAGTGTTTCAAACCTTTCGCTTTTATCGAAAGGCTGGAGTAAACCCAAAAGTCGCAGGATTTTTTCCAAAGAAGCAATGAAATTTTGGTTTTGAAAATTTTGATTTTTAAACATTATTATACATCGGTCAAAAAAGGGTAATAATAAAAGAATTTTTAGCAACAAATTAATACAATCTAAGAGCGACGGAGACTAGCAGCCGTACAAAATGATCACAGACTGAGAATAGCAGCCGTTCAGTATGATCACAGACTGAGAAATCAGCCGTAAACTATGATTTCAGTCTGAAAAAGCAGCTGTACACTATTATCACAGACTGAGAAAGCAGCCGTACACTATGATCACAGACCGAAAAAAACAGCCTTACACTGTAATCAAAGACAGAGAAAACAGCCGTACACTATAATCACAGACCAAGAAATCAGCTGTACACTATGATCACAGACTGAGAAAACAGCCGTACATTATGATCACAGACTGAGAATAGCAGCCGTTCACTATGATCACAAACTGAGAATAGCAGCCGTTCAGTATGATCACAGACTGAGAAATCAGCCGTACACTATGATCACAGACCGAAAAAAACAGCCTTACACTGTAATCAAAGACTGAGAAAGCAGCCGTACACTATGATCACAGACCGAAAAACCGCCGAACACTATAATCAAAGACAGAGAAAACAGCCGTACACTATAATCACAGACTAAGAAAACAGCCGTACACTTTAATCACAGACTGAGAATAGAAGCCTTTGACTTTAACCACAGAATGAGAAAGCAGCCGTACACTATGATCACAGACTGAGAAAACAGCCGTACACTATTATCACAGACTGAGAGAAACGCCGTTCATTTAATCACAGACTTAGAAAACGGCGGTTCACTTTTTTCACAGACTAAGATAGCAGTCGTACAAAATGATCACAGACTGAGAATAGCAGCCGAACACTATAATCACAGACTGAGAAAAGAAGCTGTACACTATGATCACAGACTGAGAAAGCAGCCGTACATTATGATCACAGTCCGAGAATAGCAGCCGTTCACTATGATCACAGACTGAGAATAGCAGCCGTTCAGTATGATCACAGACTGAGAAATCAGCCGTAAACTATGATTTCAGTCTGAAAAAGCAGCTGTACACTATTATCACAGACTGAGAAAGCAGCCGCACACTATGATCACAGACCGAAAAAACAGCCTTACACTGTAATCAAAGACAGAGAAAACAGCCGTACACTATAATCACAGACTAAGAAATCAGCTGTACACTTTAATCACAGACTGAGAATAGAAGCCTTTGACTTTCACCACAGAATGAAAAAGCAGCCGTACGCTATGATCACAGACTGAGAAAACAGCCGTACACTATTATCACAGACTGAGAGAAACGCCGTTGATTTAATCACAGACTTAGAAAACGGCAGTTCACTTTTTTCACAGACTGAGAAAGCAGCCGTATACTTAAATCACAGACTGAGATAGCAGTCGTACAAAATGATCACAGACTGAGAATAGCAGCCGAACACTATAATCACAGACTGAGAAAAGAAGCTGTACACTATGATCACAGACTGAGAAAGCAGCCGTACATTATGATCACAGACCGAGAATAGCAGCCGTTCACTATGATCACAGACTGAGAATAGCAGCCGTTCAGTATGATGACAGACTGAAAATCAGCCGTAAACTATGATTTCAGTCTGAAAAAGCAGCTGTACACTATTATCACAGACTGAGAAAGCAGTCGTACACTATGATTCCAGACCGGAAAAACAGCCGTACACTATAATCAAAGACAGAGAAAACAGCCGTACACTTTAATCACAGACTGAGAATAGAAGCCTTTGACTTTAACCACAGACTGAGAAAACGGCCGTTCACTTTTTTCACAGACTGAGAAAGCAGCCGTATACTTAAATCACAGACTGAGATAGCAGCCGCATAAAATGATTACAGACTGAGAATAGCAGCCGTACAAAATGTTCACAGACTGAGAATAGGAGCCATACACTATGATCACAGACTGAGAATAGAAGCCGTACTTTATGATCACACACTGAGAGAAACAGCCGTGCTGAAAAAGATGGAAAAAGCCACCTTACACTATGATCACAGACTGAGAAAACAGGCGTACACTATGATCATAGACTGAGAAAGCAGCCGTACACTATGATCACAGACCGAGAATATCAGCTGTACACTTTAATCACACACTGAGATAGCCGCCGTACATTATATAAAGCTTCTACGTACACGTCAATTCTACACTAGCCATATAGCCACACGGGAAAGAACTCGTGTATAGTAAAATTCTTCATTCCCTTCTTCCCACGGTAAGGCCAGGATTTTTAAAGAGTTTAAAAAACATAACTTCGAAATAACATCTCTCGCAATAACAGAAAGTCATAATAATTCTGGCCAACTTCTGGCATTGCCATTTACTCAATCTCTCACAGTCATCTTTTCATTTGCAATTTAATCACGCTAACCAGAACCAGACAGACTTGTTAATTAATAAAATTCAAATTGGCAATTGACAGAAAATTGTTCGTTCCATTTAAATTCACGAGACACTCTCAGTCTGAGAAGCTAGTATAGACACAACTAATTTATTAAGCCTTTTTTCTCTATTTAACCGACGTATATATACATATTTCACTTATAACTGTACAACCTTTAACCTCGCAAAATAAATCCAACTTCATTCTTTCTCCCTGCTGTTGCGGTTGGGAGACTTGTTTTTCTTATTTTTCTTTTTTTTTTGCAAAAGGGAAAGAGAGAACAAAATTTCGCACACTAATCGCACAAACCGACATTCTTCAATAGCTCGCAACTTCTTTAGAAGTTCTTTGGCAACATTTTTTCATCCTAGACAACAACAACGTCTTCTGATCAAAGAAACTATAAACATCGCCATTCGGCCCTTGTTCAATTCTCAACTCGTATTCAACTCATCATGAAGGAGGGAGTTCCCATGAAAACAGACAAAAAAAAAAAACTCTAAATTCTGAAATACGAATCCTAGGCTATCTTGCTTGTCTTTTTTTGTTTGCGTTCAATTTATTTTCGTCCCTGTTCCTCTGGCCAGTGACTGGATAAGGGTGTCGTGTCGGTCTTGGGTTCTATACTGAGCGGTTGGTATATGCATTTATAACAAATTCAACTTCAATGGTGCCCCCGCCGCCGCCACTCCCGGCTTTCAACATATACATAAATCTAAACCTGTTTAAAGTTGATCCCAGTCGAGAGAATCATTTTGTGCTTATATTTTATCTCTACAAGTTATGTGCCCTCTCTTTCTTCTTTGTCTGTCAGAATTTCAATGAGCATGGTTGAAAAAGTTTTTGCAAAAACATAAAAAGAAACAGCTAATAAATAAAACTGTTATTATTCTGCAACACACCAAACAGAATCATTAATGCAAACATTGTCGCTCGATTATACTCCCATCGCTCTGTACAGCACCTACACAACACATCTGTCAACGATGTCTAGGATGACGATATGATTTTGTCGTTAAGCGTAGACGACACTTGAACTGCAAAAATGAAGTCGAGAGGGTTCTTGTTCGGTGATTCCCTTAAGTTTCCCACAATAACACCCCCAACTCAATCTAAATAGGTTGGTACCTAGTACTCTTCCTTGTGGAATACCTATTTATATGAGAAAACAAGTCGATGTGTCACCCTTTGCTTTTCTTGTGTTGTTGAATTGAATTGCTTTGTGAAAATGATTTTGTGCCTTTAAGCGGTTCCCGTTCCGTCTAAACGTTCAACAAAAACCTTCCGTCACTGTCCTCTCCTGTCATACAAAAAATCAGCAAAAAAAAAGACGCGGAATTTCCTTGTCTTCATCAAGAAGCTCTTTTGTGAGTTGTGATTGTGAGAGATACAAAGAGTTCATCACCTTTTGCGCTTTAAAATTATTTACTTCTTAAAGTGTGTTGCGCTTCTGTGTTTTTCTTTTTTTTTTTTTGGATTGCTTTATTCTTTATTTTGCAGTGATTTTGTGTTCTTTTTGTTCGTGCATTTGAGACACAGAAGAGGGCATAGAACCAAACAAATCAGCAAGCCGGTATCCTCCTACTCCGACTCCGACTGTGTACCATCAAACAGTTTCATTCTATTTTGCAAGGTTTAAGACCCTTTTTTTATTCAGTCAACGACAAGTGGAGATAAACAGTGGCGACGGCAACGACTTTAGCGGTCGGGGAATATAATTTCTTTTGGGAGACTGAATATTGGGGAATTACAGTAGCGGATTTGTGAATTCAAACAGTCACACAGTTAGACAGTTGGAATAGTCCTAAATATTGCTCAGCTAAGTGGCCTTCTCTGAAATGTTCACAAGTAAAATTCGCCTTGATTCTATTTAATATCAAGTCCACCCCTGAATATAGGACAGTGCCCTTTTACTTGTTCGTTGTTCTTACCAGCCATTTTTGCAGATGTTTTATGTTTATTCGCACCAAACAAAAAGCGGCTTTAAACATTGGAAGGAAGGGGAGTGGACTGGGGAGTTGTTGTTGTTACTTCAACTCTGAGGAGTTCAATAGAATGACTGTTTGAAGAGAGAAGGAGAATAGAGAGAATGAAAGAGAAGTCGCATCCCAACTATTAAAATGGCAACAAACTAATTTAATTTTAATATTTATTTTTTTTTTTGTCTGTCTGTTATGATTTTATTTTTCTTTGTTGTGGATGTGAAAAAAAAAACAACAACAACAACAACAAAGAAACAAAGTAAAGAAAGGTGCAACAGGGCTCCGATGACGGTTGCAGGTGTCCTTAATTGAAGCTGCTCCTGTGGTTTGCTTTGCTTAGTGGAAAGACAACACTTGAGGTTTTTTCTGGTTACTACTTTTTTTTTGAATGAGGGATAGGAATTGAATTACCAACTTGCTTGGCAAATGGAAGTGCGGTTATGAGTGCATATCGAAGAGAACTTAATTATTTTTTACGATAGACTTAAAAGTTGGAATTTTAAGAGCTGGGTTATTAGCAAGGAGTTCTTGATTTCAAGCAAACTCCTGCAACCTCTTTTAAACAGGTTGGGTCAAATGGTGTTCGCCTTAATAGTAGCATATTTATGCTTTAGGATTTACAAATACAACAACAACAACTACAGGGAGTGGTACAACTTGTCGAAAATTAGTGGCACTTGCAACGCTTTGCAACATAATTTTTACTTCTGAATTTCTACAAGGCGGAGAGGTAACATTTTTTAAGTTTTGTTTGTTTTATATTTTTTTTTTAAATATATTTACACCCACTCAAGGGGTTTTTATACCCTTTTTATACCAGAGAACAGTGAGTTCTTAAGGAAGAAAGGAACGGGTTGGACAAGAAGTTTAAGTGTAGACTGGACTCGAATTCCTGAAAATTGCAGTGATTTACATAGACAGATTGTGAAAAAAAACAGCTCCACATTCGCGTAGTACGGCTATAGAACGATTCTCTATCCTTGAGATTACGTCCGAAATTGGGCTCGAGGGCTTTTTTTGCGACATCGCATATGTGCTCGTTCCAGAAAACGTGGTGATAAGTGAGACACATACCGAGGAACTCGAGATGGTCGGTCTCATTGATGCAAGTGCCCACAAGAACTGTGGCAAGGCGGGTATATCTCGATACTCAATCTAACGATACAAGGCAGCATTGTGTTTTCGAAGCATTAAACTTCCATGCTGTTAAATCAGAGTTTAATGAGTTTTTCACATTTTGGCGTTGCAGTTCTACATCCGAAGACGAAGGATGTGAGTACTATCGTCGACAAAAAGATGTATTGGAATAAGAAGTTCCAGTCAAGAGGTCATTTATAGAAATGAGAAAGAGTGTCGGAATCGAAACGGAGCCCTGGGGCACACCAGCAAATATGTAACGGTCCGAAAGAAAGTTTCTAATCCAACGAAGTTGGGATTCATCGATACTTAAAGAACACATTTTTGATAAGAGAGCAAGACGCAAGGCTTTATCAAATGCCTTTGAAATGTCAAGTGCAACACTCATACTTTCTCCAAAAAGATGTTACAGACTTGTTCTACTGTTTGGTTAGATAAACCATCAGATCCCCAGTGGACCTGTTGCTGCGAAAGCCGTACTGTCGTTCATTAAGGAGTTTCGGTCTTCGAGGTATTTCTTGAGCTGATGTAATTTATTAGCATTTCCATGGTTTTAGAAGGAAGTAAGTGCAATCAGATGATAATTGAAAAAGATTCGCCTTTTTGGAATTGGCTAGACGAATGCTGTTTTCCAACTACTCGGAACGAGCCCAGCGTAGAAGAACACCTCTTTAGTATAATAGCGAGGATACCATCCGGACCAGTGGATTTATATATGTTGAGATCTCACCGCAGAACGGGTGGGAAAGAAGATTTTTCCCATGAAATAATTGAAGCACTCAAGAACTGGTGGGAGTCATGACACTTTAAGCAGCGAAGAGTTGGATGCAAAGAATGAGGCAGCAACAGAAATGAAAAAGAAAGACTAACGCGTTCTTCATGATCCTCATCGATTTGAGTCTCTTGAAATGTCTGATTTGAAAATCAAGAAAAAAAAATTAGTGCTCTATTTCCTTAATTCTCATCAATTATTAAGGTGCTAATTGTCTTGATTCGCGACAGATCAGACCAAACTTCACTACAAGCATATATCTGTTATAACCCTGGATTTTCCTGTATTAAGCACATCAACGCCTTTAGGGTAACCATTAGGCAGTGAATTCAAAAGCAATCATTTCTCAAGCCGCCATTTGAATGTATCTTCGTAGATGACTTCGCAATTTTCTAAGGCTTTCCAAGCTAGTCAAATATTCAATGAGGGAGGGAAGTATAGGTCAGTGAATTTGATAAACGCTTTGAAATGTAAGGACTGCAATAAAAGAAGATGGATTCACGCACATACGAAGGTAAAAGAGCTGGTCAACCAAGAAGAAAGCAGATGGCGCATTACAGGCGAGGAGAAATAAGAGTCCCCGAGACAAACATAACAACCCTGTGGCTTGAAAGCCTTTATAAGCAAATATAAAACCTATATAACTAACTAGCTTCCTCAATATACAAGATTGGGAAAACAGGGGCCGAATTACGGCATCCGTTATCGAATAATACGATACTGAATTGTGTGTGTATGGCATTCGCTCTCACGATATCGAGCTATAAATCGAGCTTCTAGTACAATAATTTTAAATTCTCTGCTCAGCTATCGAGCGTAATTTCATTCGACACACAAACAGCTCACTGATGAGGCAACTTGCTAACTTCTTTGAGTTATCTTATAATGAAATTGTTAGCCAATAATTTAATAAGATCACGATTTTCCTATCCAAAGCTTCACAAACCTCTCAAAATTCCTTCAAAATAATCGAGACTCGATAAAAACTATTACAGTTTTGAATTCTCAAACAATACGTGACCTAACGTATGTCATAATCCCAATGAGGTTATGAACGAGTAACGATAACTGATGGGACTCACTCACTCGATAACAGATGCGGTAATTCGGCCCCAGTGTTCCTTACACTTATTAATTGAATTTTACCATCTTAATTGAAAGTTCGAAAATGATTACCGGACTAGGGGCAGGTTTCTTATCAGAAAACCTTTACCTTGCCAATTCATTCAGGCTCGACCATAGTGGTGTCTTCCAAGCCGAGATGTTAGTAGTGTAAAACGCTGCTAAACAAATATCCATGATGGCAATACCACACGCTAATATCACCTTTTTCATTGATAGCCAAGCAGCAATGAAAACTAACTAAGGGTTCTTGGCATGCAGCGTAATGTATGACTCTGCTGAATTCCCGGTCAAAGTGGTGTGCCGGGAAACGATGAGCTTGCAAGAGAAGGTTCAGCACTTGACTCCTTTCAGTAGATTATAACTTTGCTACCACAAAATGAAGATGGGGCTAAGCACGTTTAATAATAGAATTTATTGACTCATAAACGATTTGGCCGTTTCCAACAATGAGCACGTCAAAATCGACAATTTTTCAAGGTTAGTTTTCAAAATCTTCAAAATTATTAAAAATCACTTACATTCCTTCAAACACTTCAGCCACAAAAACAGTGACAGTGACAGTTTTCCTTGTCACTCAAAATGACAAACACATTTCAAGAACAGAAAAAAAACGAAAGTATCATAGCATCAAAATCTTACAGCCAAATTATTTGAAAGACACAAAATATGTCACTGTCATAGCCCAATTTATTTCAAGTTTTATAAATAGCATATTACATCAAGCGAACAAGATGTTTGCTTCAGGGAATAGTTTAAGATTCCGTTGTTATAGTTCAATCAATTAATGTTCCTCCAGGGGGGGAATATTCCCCGTTTGATTGAAATCATAGAACGACGAAATTGATTTTCCAGAAACCATCTATAAACACTTAAAATGAATAATTGAGTACGGAAAGATATGAAACGTGTCAGAACTGAAATGAGTTGAATTCTTGGAAGGTCGATTGACAATAATAATTTCAATTGATGCTTGAGGGGGTAGGGTTAGGGGGGTAAAGTAAATAATTTATTATAATCAGCCCTTATAAGTTCTGACTTGAACAAAACAAGCGACGGACGCTTGGTGTTGTCAAAAAATTTAAATTCAACCTTGAACCGACAATTTAAATTAAAAATACAAGTTGACAATACACATCTAAGGTACAATTAGCCCGGAAGTCCTCTTTTCATGCATGACTTTACTCAAATTCCACAACAATACGAAAAAAAGAAAACACTTGAAACTCAAAATTTCACAGACCGCTGCATCGAAACCTTTCAAACGAGCCCAGAAAACTCCACTTCTCATAGTGTTTTGTTTGTGTATTTGTTTGAAATGAAAAATAAGCCAAAAACCATGTTCACTTTTCTACTAATTTGTCCAACTGCTTCCACTTTTTTCTAGTCTATTTGAACAGCCAGCAACAGCTGCACCCATTTCCGTATATGAAAAAAAAAATCAACATAAAAAATTTCAACCAGATCCACTTACAACAAGCAGTGCCACCAATAAGCCAACCGAACCAACCAAACAATAAAGAAAAATAATAATAAACTAATGCCACTCCAACTCATTGCCGGTTGCACATATCACTATGGCGGCGTTGTTCGTAGTCTCTGTATCGACGTCGGCGGCGGCGTGACGCGTTGGCGTTGATGGTGGCATATTGAAAATGAAAATTTAGCTACTCAATTACAAGGTTCGTAGATGATGATGATGTTGACGATAGTAGTGTAACTAGAGACCTACTTTTCCATCGCAATAGCAAACCCGAAACAGCAACACAGCTAAGCCTGGCAAAAACAAACGAAACCAAAAGTAAACTTCTGTGAAATTGGCGTCTAAGGTCTAAACAATATTGCAAATGCAATGCTCTGGTTCGGTAGCATGGAGTCAGGTTAAGTAGCGTCAAGTTGTGCGACGCCACCATCACAATCTCACCGTGTCGCCGTTGCCGTAGTCGTCATCGTCGATGTAGTCGATTTTCGCCTTCGATCTTTTGGGGGACAAAATGTCAGACACGCAAATGACATATTGAACTGTCAATGCTGGAACAGTTTGACATCCCATTGTTTAGTGTAGATGCGTGAAAGAATGTCAATCGTCCGTCATCGTCGATTTCGAGAATAGATTTCCCAGATACTTAACACAGAGAGACAGAATGTCACAATACTATTTAGAAGGGGGGCAGCAACATAATAGTCTGTCCCTTCCCACATGTCAGTCTTCTATTTTGTCGTCATCATCATCATCATGATTGTCGTGTCGGTTGCATCGTCTGCTTTTGTAATAATTGCTTGACTGAATGCTTTTATTGTCGTTTTGCATCTGCTCGAGAGAGAAGATTTTCAAATATTGATTAGCACTTAGCATTATGGCTTTTTAAAGTGTCGGATTTCTTACGAAGAACACAAAAAAAAAAATAAGAAAAAAGAAGAAGCTCAAGCCACTTCGTGCTACCTACACTTGAAGATGGCGTCTTTCCGATTATAATGTCTTTTGTTTTTTAGGTCACGACATTTAAACAAAGCGAAGAAGACAACAGAATACAATAATTTTTAACAACAATATCGACCTCATTCTTTGGTTTCGTTATGGATGACATATCAGTCAGTGTTGTTTGAATGACTTAAAGGTGGCTTAAGTAGGCTGCAGCTTGAGTGGTGAGTAATTATCGAGATAGCAAAGAGGTTATGTAAGATGCTGGTTCGAGTTGCTAATCGGCCCAATCGAGGTAACCGTCGGAGCGGAATTTTCTCCGATTTCCACCCAATCGGAGGCATGTTGCCTGTCAGAGAACTATCTCGAAGCAAACTTCGGAGGAAGTCGGAGCAAATTCCACTCCGACGGTTACCTCGATTGGGCCGAATGATTGAGGTGGTAAATTGTCAGCATTTTTTTTATCAATTCTAGTAGAATGTGACTTAATGTGTTAATATTCTTTTATCTATCACTTGATCTTCTTCTTTGTGGGCAAATAGATCAAGAAGAAGAGTTGCAAACTTTGGTTGTCAACTCGAATTTCCTTGGTCTCGTTTTTACAAGCAACGAGGCTGGAATTCAAGGCAATCTAAACGAGCCCTTATCTATCTATATATATAAAAGAACAGCCTAATTTTTGTGTTCGTTCACTAACCGGGCACACTGGTTGACCGATTTTTCTAATTTTTTCTCTAAATGCAAGAGCTTTTAGGGTAGAAGGTTTAGCAAAAATAAAATTTATACTTTTCAAATCACAAATGGTTCAATTGTTAAAAAATGTTAAAAATTTTGTATTTCGCACTACAAAAAAAAACTGATCAATATACGAACACTCAATTCAGTTTGAAAATTTTGTCAAATATTTTTTTTTTTCAATAAAAAAAAATAAAATAATATGTCAGTGAAGAAAAAAATATTTGACAAATATAATTTTTCTTCGACAAAAAAAAATGTCAGTGAACCTAGGAAATTATATTTGAACTAGCTGACCCGGCAAACGTTGTTTTGATATATGAAATTTTTAGAGTATGAAAATATGTATGTATATTTTATTTATTTTTAGTGGGTACGTATTTGTTATTTGTAACGTTTTGAATGTTGATGGAATGTGTCATTAATTAAATTTAATCAACACTAACGAACTGGAGGTATTCCACGTATAATTATTGTCTGAATTGGTGTGCTCAAATTTAAGCCACAAACAGACATTATTTAGCTTTGAGTCAATAGTCATTGCAAATGCCAATCTGATGGGGAATTGAATGCTTTGAAATTGAAATGTGCCAGTGGCTTACGAAAAAACCGTTTTGCGAATAAAGCATTGCCACAATTGAATTGGTTGCTCGACAACAATACTACGTTAAGGACAATAATAAAATTGTATTGGATTCAGAATATTTGCGCAAACTATTGAGCCGAAGTTAAACGATCAACAAAAGTACCTATGTGTATGACACCATTAGATATGCAAGGTGTGATCAGTCTGAGTGGTGGTATATATTTTTGTGATGCACCCGGTGGAATGGGGAAATCATTTTTGTTATCATTAATTTTAGCATCAATATGATCTGAAATTAAAAAAAGAGTTCGCTCTTTCTTCTTCTGGAGTTGTGAGCACATTATTAGACATAAAACTGACATTACAATATTTTAAAAAAGTTGGTAATGGCCGAATATTTGTGTGGGATGAGGGCACAATGGCGCACAAAAATTTAATTGAAGCCTTTAACCGCAACTTGAAGAATTTGGAGCTCTGAATCTTTTTGTTGCTGAGGACAAATTTTGTCGATTATACCACGGTCAACTGCTGCAGACGAATGGAGTCGTTTAAAAACTTCTATTTCAGGAAACTTACATTGGCCAATTATTGGACATTATAGAGAGAGTGGAGCGACAGATCTTGAAGAGCCAAGGCCTAAGGCTTACTCTCATCAATAATTTCCTGGTGAAGAATTTAGGGCACCTACAATTTAACGCCGATTCCGAACGGCAAAGTTGAGAAGCACTTTTTCATACTCTTGATACTCTTGGAAGTTTTGTCAGTTCTTCGCAAAAGGCAATGCCCGAGAAAAGTGAAATAAAAAACTTTGGGCACGAGTAAGTCTCGAACCCACGACGTTCTGCTTAGCAGCCAACGCACCTAACCACTAAGCCACGGACACTATTGGACATTGGAAATGGAATAATTTCACTTGATTCTGAAGGCCGAATTTCACTTCCAAACAATTTTTATTGTAATGCAAATCCACGGAATGAGTTGATTCAAGATGTCTTTCCAAGCATTGAAGCATTGAGTTGGAGTGCAATAATGGCTGGTACAGATTAAAGTTTTTGTAAAATCGATGCAACAATTGATTTTGAACTAGACAAATAAATGCATAATTTTTTGCCCACAAGTCGTTTGAGTGGTTTGACACAATTACTACAAATGAAAACGATGTAGTAAATTTTACAACGAGACGGAGTTTTTAATTTTTTTGCATTTATGCATTTATGTACCAGGACTGCCTCCACATTTTTTAACTCTGATGGTATGAGCATTACTATGTTTCGGGACATCAATCAAATTAAACTTTACAGTACTACAAGACTAGACGTGAAGAAGTCAATGACATACGTCTTTAGTTTCCTGTTCGACTTGAATTCCCTGAAAAATAAATAAGACGCAAGGTCGATCTTTAAAAATATGTAGTTTTGATTTAGAAATTTCTGTTTTTCCTCATGGTCAACTATACAGAGTATCCTGTAATTTGTCTGAAATATACTTTGGGATGTGATTCTTGGTCATATTCTTAGAAAATAATCCTTCTAAGACAAAGTTTCTTTTTCATCACTTCTTGACGATTAAAAAAAGGCTAACTTTGTATTTAAGTGGTGTTCAAGTTTTCTTATTTTTACCTTATGAAAACAAAAATTAGCAAATAAAATCTCATTGATAAACAAAAACCCATATATTTTTATAATACTTGGGAAAATATAAAACAGCTTAGAAAATCGTTTTTTTTTTTTGTCAATAATTTTATTGCAGCACTTTATAATATCCCAATAATTTTTAGTTTTAAGATTAATAACATTGTGCAATCTTGAAGAGGGTTAAAAGCATACTTATGCCCATACCTGTATATATATAATATGTATAATGGGTAAGTTAACTAAAAAAATTATGTAAAAGAATTGAAAAACGACTAGATTATTCATCAGATTAGCAAATACAGGCATGATTTTTCTAAGAATATTGTACATTTCTGCCTATCCATCGATTACCGTGTTCTTCATCCTGCCAATCTCTATTTTCCGAACCGTTGTGGGCCGAAGCCCTGCGAAGCGGGCAGGGGTTTCGCTAGTAATCTTATAAACGTCAATAATTCATTTATTTATTTATTTACGGTCTATAAGTATTACAACTTTCATAGACTAAAAAACAACAAAAATAATACAAAATTCTTATTCGACAAAAAAATCGACAGGACCTACAATTTTAAGCCGACTCCGAACGGCTTATTTCATAAGCACTTTTCCACTACAAATTCACCTGGAATTCGAGGCGATCGAAACCAGCCCTTTGAGACTTATAAACTTCAATAATTCTTTGAATGCGTGCAAGGAATTGACAGGACCTACAATTTTAAGCCGACCCCGAACAGCTTATTTCAGAAGCACTTTTTCAAGACAAATTCGCCTGGAATTCAAAGCAATCTGAACGAGCCCTTAGAGACTTATTAACTTTAATAATTCCTTGAATGCGTGCAAGGAATCGACAGGACCTACAATTTTAAGCCGTTCCCGAACAGTTTATTTCAGAAGCACTTTTTCAAGACAAATTCGCCTGGAATTCAGGCAATCTTAACGAGCCCTTAGAGACTTATAAAAAATAAATTGAGTGGCGCGACAGCTCTTGAAGAGCCAAGGCCTAAGTGGCTTTCTCTCATGAACAATTCTCTAGGTGCGTATGAAGAATTGAGGGGACCTACAATTTAACGCCGATTCCGAACGGCAAAGTTGAGAAGCACTTTTTCATGACAGATGATACTCTTGGAAGTTTTGTCAGTTCTTCGCAAGAGGCAGTGCCCGTGAAAGATGAAATAAAAACTGTGGGCGCGAGTAGGATTCGAACCCACGACGTTCTGCTTAGCAGCCAACACACCTAACCACTAAGACTACGGACACTACTTATAAACTTCAATAATTCCTTGAATGCGTGCAAGGAATTGACAGGATCTGCAATTTTAAGCCGACTCCGAACGGCTTATTTCAGAAGACCTTTTCCACGACAAATGGTATACTTTGACAGTACTTCGTATTCGGTAGTAACGATGAACTAACTCATATCGTTGTCTCAAGGCTTTTTCTCAGCCTATTTTTTGCAGTAAATGTACAACTGTGTGGATGCCATGTCTTCTATACAGGAACGTACTGTACTCTGATCCCTTAATGCCGAAATGTTGTTTCTAAACAATCTTCAACTTCATTCCTAAAGCAGGGAAACCCTCCCACGTTAACCCTAAAGATCTTCGACCAATCAGCCTATCATCCTTCCTTCTTAAAACCTTGGAAAGATTGATTGAAATTTACATTAGACATAATTTAAAACCATGTCTCATTTCCACAGCTCAACATGCTTACTCTAAGGGAAAATCAGTAGAAACAGCACTCCATTCGCTGGTACGTAGTATTGAATATTCCCTCAAATACAAAGAATATAACCTAGTAGCTTTCCTAGATATTGAAGGAGCTTTCAACAACGTCAGTTACCAGGCGATCACAACAGCAATGAACAAGCTGAATTTAGAGAAATCACTCATAGATCTTATAAGTCTCATGCTCAAAAGCAGGACTATAACTTCTAGCATGAGAAGCTTTACTACCACCAGATCGGTGAATCGAGGTACCCCCCAAGGTGGGGTCCTTTCGCCTCTTTTATGGAACATGGTAGTAAACGACCTATTAACATCACTGGAAGCAGAGGGTTTCAGGGTGATTGCCTATGCTGACGACGTTGCAATATCCATATCTGGGAAACATCCCCAAGTTCTCTCGGAACTCTTACAAAATGCCTTAAATAGGCTAACAAATTGGGCTAAGCAATGTGGCTTGGACGTCAATCCACATAAAACAGAACTAGTACTTTTTTCGAGAAGGTACAAAATTCCTCAGATTAGCCCACCCAAGATTAAAGGAATACCATTAAGCTTTTCCGACCAAGCTAAATATCTAGGCCTCATTTTAGACAAAAAACTAAATTGGAAGGCTAATATTGACGAAAGAGTAAAAAAGGCTACCGTAGCGCTTTTTACTTGTAAAAAGGCCATTGGATCAAAATGGGGCTTCTCCCCAAAAATAACCCACTGGCTATACACTTCGGTAATCAGACCGATACTCATATATGGAGTTGTCGTATGGTGGACCGCACTGGACAAGATGGTAAATCTAAATAAGCTCATCAAAGTCCAGCGGTCAGCAGGTATGTGCATCACAGGAGCACTTCGCTCAACACCAACCGCAGCCCTGGAAGTGCTTTTAAACCTAACACCTCTTGACATCTTCTCCAAAATGGTGGCAGCCAACTCATGTGTGAGGCTTAGAGCCACCTCTCAATGGAACAGTAACAATACTGGTCATACTACTATTCTAGACAATTTCAGATCTATCCCAGATCGCCTAGACTATACCACCCCAAAAATGGTATTCGATAAAAGATTCCATGTCTCCATCCCTTCAAGATCTTCCTGGGAAGAAGAGAGACCCCTGGAAGACAATACGATACACTTCTATACAGATGGTTCAAAGACCGATTACGGAGTTGGAAGTGGTATCTATTCGGAACAACTGAATCTCAGTCTATCATATAGACTTCCCAATCAATGTAGTGTTTTCCAGGCAGAAGTAATGGCGATTAAAGAGGCACTATCCTGGCTCAAAGAAAACGTTATATCTTGCAAGGATATACGAATCTTCTCGGACAGCCAGGCCGCTCTCAAATCTCTCGCGTCTGTCTCCACAAACTCTCAAATAGTCCACGATTGTCGATCATCTCTGGATGAGATGACGGAACAGTTTAATATTCACCTCATTTGGGTGCCGGGCCACAGAGACATTCCGGGTAATTGCAAAGCCGATGAGCTCGCCAAAAACGGAACACTTCTGCCTCATGTTAGACAAAAACATAACATAGGAACACCACTTGCTACATGCAAATATCTTCTCAAACAATATGCTCTAGAATCAGCAAATGCTAGATGGTCACAGGGTACCACCTGCCTAGCAACCAAACAAATATGGCCAAGCATAGACCTGAAACGGTCAAAAGGTCTGATTTCACTGAGCAGACAAAATATAAGCTCTACAACTGGAGTCATAACAGGACACTGCCTCATAGGCAGACATGCCTTGAGGCTTGGGGTCTACGCAAACGACTTCTGTAGAAGCTGCATGGACGAGGAGGAGGAGGAAACAATCCAACACCTTCTGTGTACATGTCCGGCACTCTCCAATAGAAGGAATAAATATCTCGGTAATCCCTTCTTCGATAATACCAGTGAACTGGCAACGATAGACACAAAATGTCTTTCTAACTTCATCAAAAGTACAAAATGGTTTGTTTAATTTCATTACTCTCCCATGAGTAACCTCATTAGTGGTATCACAATGGACCCTTGAGGTCTAAGTGAGTCAATTACATCCAGACAGCCACTCCAACCTAACCTAACCTAAACAATCTTCAAATTCTACAAATTCACCATCTACAACACAATCGACCGGACTATTTTAATGCAAAAGAAGAAGAGGTACGATACAAAATAAATGAATATTCTTCTGTCAGGAAGTAAGGTTCATTTGTTCGTATGCAAGTTCTTCTGCAAGAACATCTCTTAATGCAATCGAAACAACAGCAACAAAAATTAATTCCATACACAATATGACGTTGTACAGGTACACTCCTCCTTCAACACCTACGCAAAACTACAAAACATTATATCTACAGATACAATATCCCAGGTACTTTGGAAGGTACTTAAATATGTGCAATATCTCTGCAAAGCCTGCCACAGCTATTGTTCATAGTATTTCGCAGAATATTATGTCGATGTAAGAGAAGCAAGGTGCGACGACGACGTCGAAGACAACACAAACTCCGCTACGAATCATTAATTTCCCAGAACTGAAGATGGAGTAACATATCGAGCCAGCCAGCAGCATATGTTCGGTCAGACGGCCAGTCAAACGATATGCGATAACGATACTTACCTACTTGTACCTATATATAATATTCGTATGTGTAATGCATTATGCCATTTTACAGTTATAATAAGCAATGAGAGAGGATTTCGCATCTCGGAGAGATTTATTGAAAGGAATGTAGGAGTAGGTGTATACTTTACATCGGCAACATGGATTAATTGTGGATGTTAAATACTTCTGCAGAAAGGTCGAGGGTTCTTTCATTCTTCCCCCTCTCTCTCTCTCTCTCTCATTCTCTGTCAATAAATTTATTATTCACTGAGAAAAATTACATGACGATATTTTCAAGTGTGTGCGTTTTTGTAAAGGTATGAAAAGATGACTACATTCGTGTGGTGGTTTGATTTTTATTGATGTTTCGATTTTTTCAAGATTGATTCGAGGTATTAATTTATTTTGTTTCTTTTTTTTTTACTTTTTCGTGTAAGTGTGTCAGACAGCCCTTTGTTGTGTGGAGAGGAGCTTCCTTTTGTATTTTTGGTTTCATGCTGATTTGGGTTAAGCAATTCGTCATTTTGGTGAGAGAGGGGGACGTACTGTGTGTGTTGACTAATTAAGGCATTTTTGTGGAAACGTTATGTTGCAATCGTTTGTAGGAATTAATCAAATTGGGTTTTTTTTTCTTTTTTGGATGTGAGTTATTGATTTTTTTCCCCATTTTTTTGACTTAACAGGGAAAAGGGCTTCGGAATTTAATCATCAGGCGAAAATTGATTATGTTTGTTTAAGTTAAGTGGAAGAGGGAGGGAGGATTGGTAATTTTTGGTTTTATTTGTTCTGATAAAAATGTTGACAAAGACGTTAAGCTATTGTTCACCAAATCCGAGAAAACGCTGATTAATGTAGAACTAAGGGGAAAACTTCTTGGTAACGCACATAGCAAAGTTGACGTTAAACAAAAATATTTCTCGGTTTTTATATTGTAAATAATGTAAACCTTCACAGTTCAGGCCAATTCAGCGAAAATGCGAATGCAATATTAAACGACTTAATACTGAATTACCGATCCATAATATAGCAAGAACAGCAGAGTCAGTTGAAGGCTGATAAACTCAAAGCTTGAGTCCTAGGTCCCAGTCTGTTTTTTTACGAAATTTCTTTGATGTGGGTGAGCAATTTTGATACAGATGCAACAAAAGGAATAGAAATGCAGGTACCAACAAAAGAAAACAAGAGAAAGATTATTTGTACGAATTTTTACAGCTCAATAATATAGTTCACAACCAGTTTTTGTAAGAAATGTGCATAAGGGAGCAAATTGTCGAAGACAAAATCGGGTAAAAAAGTGGTAACACTCCATGCCTCCTAAAATACGAAAACCGGTCATTCGGTCAAAGTATGTATACTCCCGGACCTGTCCGTTGAAACACCGGTTAATCGCTGTTGAAACTTGGAAGCCGGAGAAAACTCCACTAATAAACCGGTCCAAATTCAAAGCCGTTGATAAGCCAAGGGAAACCTTGTTGAGAACTGATCGAAGAACCATTGAAAGTCGGAGAAAGCTCCGTTGATACCCGGTTACCAAGCCATTGAAAGCCGGAGGAATGAGCATTAAAAAGTGTACATTGTTTTTGAATTTCAATAAGTGAGAAAGAAAAATTTCCAAGTTCGCGAAGTGCTGTATCCCTATACTTGACAGAACAACAGGATTTGCAGAAATAATCTGAGAGTGTGCCTCATCGAAATAATAAGTCTCTTAGGACTCATATGCTGAAGACAGTGTATTTTCGATAAAGTAAAGGTGAGAGTTTGGAAAATTGTAATTTCTTTAACTTGCGGTTCTTATATCCTGTAAAGTACTTTCTCATTAAGGTGGCGCTATAGTCCGGGGTGTACATGGGCCTCAACCAACAAAACTCTCCAGCCAGCTCGGTCTTCAGGTAGCTGTCTCCAGTTTCACTCGCCGAGTTGTTTGAGGTTATCTTCAACTTGCGTACGCCACCTGAACCTTGTTGTTCTTCCACTGTATTGTCCTTCTGGGATGGATTCGAAGAATTTACGGACCGGAACATTGGTGCCCATCCTCTAAACGTCATCAATCCATCTAAGTCGTTGGATCATTATTCTCATAGCTAGGTCAGTGTCGTTATAAAGGGTTTTTCAATAGGGACGCTACAAAAGTAGGGACAGCAAACGACGCCATATTTCTTCCCGCTCTCTTGACATTTCTCTTCAGAAAGGTTTGCCATTTCATCATGGAAAGGTATACGATCCAACAACGAGTCGAAATTATTAAAATTTACTACCGAAATTCGGAGTCAGTGGTCAACACTTTAAGAGTGCTACGTACAATTTATGGTCGTCATAATCGTCCTGCCAGATCAACAATTGAGCGTCTAGTGGAAAAATTTGAATCCACAGGCTCAGTACAAAATGTTCCCGTGCCAGTGAGACAAAGAAGTGCCCGTAGTGTCGAGAATATTGCTGCCGCTAGCGCATCAATTGCGGAAGACCCAAATCAGTCTCTCACACGTCGTTCTCAAGCGTTGGGCATCTCTGTGACGTCGTTGTGGCGAATTTCGCGAAAAGATCTTGGCCTACATCCTTACAAGATCAAATTGACGCAAGAACTGAAGCCGCTTGATCACCAGAAGCGTCGTATGTTCGTGAATTGGGCTGAGCAACAACTTGAAAATGATCCGGATTTTCATCGAAAAATCATCTTCAGCGATGAGGCTCATTTCTGGCTGGATGGCTTCGTCAATAAGCAAAATATGCGTTATTGGTCAGGCAGCAATCCACATGTGCTTCACGAGGCACCATTACATCCCGAAAAAATCACTGTTTGGTGCGGTTTACATGCTGGTGGTGTCATTGGGCCGTACTTCTTCCGTGATGATCAAGACCGGCACGTTACTGTGAATGGGAATCGCTACCGCTCAATGCTAACCGATTATTTTTGGAATGAATTGGATGATATGGACTTGGACGATATGTGGTTTCAACAGGACGGTGCCACATGTCACACAGCGGGCCAAACAATCGAATTATTGAGAACGAAGTTCGATGAGCGCATTATCTCCAGAAATGGACCTGTGAATTGGCCGCCTCGTTCATGCGATTTAACGCCGTTAGACTATTTCCTGTGGGGCTACGTCAAATCTATGGTTTATGCCAACAAGCCAGCGACGATTGATGAACTTCGTACGAATATCGAACGTGAAATTGCAGCAGTATCGGCCGATTTATGCTTGAAAACCGTCGAAAATTGGGTTCAGCGTCTGGACTTCTGCAAGCGTGCCCGTGGTGGCCATGCAAAAGAAATCGAGTTTCATACATAATGGCATCAAATGTTCTTCCACAGGAATAAAGAATTTCTTTGATATCCAAAACCGTTTTTGTTTTATTTAAGAAAACTTTTGTAGCGTCCCTATTGAAAAACCCTTTAAAAATGTCACGATGAAAATTCGAATGGGTCTACGATATCGTTGGAGTCTAATTGAATATGGGAGAGCAGGAATAACTTTGAATTCGGATAGATTTACTGAAATGCTAACGATTAGGGACAACGAATTTTTGGACTTGGTGTGTCACGTAACGTTGCTTTAAAGACCATGTTCACCCAAACAATAAGCGGAAGCCATACACTTTTTGCAAATAAGACATCGGTCGAGTCTTCGAAAAATAAAGGACTTTGCCATTTGTCATGGTAATTGCTAAAAATATGGTGAGGTATTTGTGGTGGGAATCGACTTGAGTCTATTTCCGATACTGTCTATGGTAACCTTCTTATAGATGTTCATTGCCTATAGCATCCTTTGTAGCCAGAAGCAACAAAAATAAACTGCCACCTGATTTGGTTTTTCTGAAGAACTTGAGCAAGCAAATGCAGCCCAAAAAGAGGCCTACAAAGCACAGTGATACTCTGATAAGAACTCTGCTCCTCGGCAGCTCAACGAAGAAAGAAAAGCGAAAATAGATGGATTCAAGAAAAAAAGAATTTTAGTGTTTGACGGTCCTGTCAATCATTACCCATCCTCCAACTGCAACTATCAACCAAATCAAGACGAAAAACGATATGTTCACTGGAAACAAAAAAGCAGGGAAAAAGAGTAACTCTCTTTCCCTCCTTTAGATTCTTCACCACTCGAAACCCTCCACCTTGAAGCAACGCAACGTCCATCGAACTAAAAAATGTCAGTAAGTCCTTTTTCGTATGCAAATTTGATACAATTTGCTAATTAAAAAACCTGCGAGTCCTTTTTTTGGTCCAATTTCGTGCCAACACTCTTCCCAAAGTACACCTGGACTATTTCAAAAATGCCCCAAAACCATATTTGCCCAAAGCGTGCTGATGCATCCTAACCAACTTAAGCAAAATGTTCTCTGTCTTTGTCGTTCAATTTGTGCCTCTCGGACTATCTCAAAATGCAAAAAGGAAGGAGAATGGGACAGAAAAGCTTCGTCCAGAAAACAGAACACAAAAAAGCTGACGAAAAAAAAAAAACAAGAAAACAGGCCCTAAGGCTGGCTGGAGAATTAAATTAGCCAGGGCGTTGTCGGTCGTCGTTGATGGTGTGCTACCGTTCGCCGTCCTCGTCGTGTCGTTTTCATAGTAGTTGGCACGTTTCACTACTGTTATGGCTTGGCTTGATGGTGTAAAGTGTGGAAAGTTCCAAAAAAAAGGATATAGGAAACTTTTTGCAACCCTTTGTCGTTCTTGTCATCCTGTCCAAAAAAAAAAAACAACTCTATGTACCCCCCCTTCTCAAAAATCGACGACCGACCAAATCGGCGGAAGCAGACTGATTTGCAACATGGCATGCACTCGATTACTCTCCATTAAGTGGCCTTACTGAAGGCATGACTACAAACTCCGTTATAGGATATCTCTGGGTGGCATGTTGTATAGATAGCTCTTTGCTGCCTCTTCAAAACGAATTTTCGACAACGACGACAGTGGCAACATGACGAAGGAACAGCGGAGCAGTGCAGTGTAAATAGTTAAGGTGGCAGCGCGGTATGGCGATGATAGGGATAAAGTGTGACCATTATGCCGACGACAAATGGGCGGATACGAAAGTATTGCATGTGGAAACATCCGCAAATTGCCAAAAAATCCTCGAAACTTCGACAAACGACAACTACCATAGTCGCCTTGAAGCTGACACTAAAAGTGTTAGCCCCTTTCAGTTTGTCGGTTCTTTTTTACTTATTTCGTCTGCAAAGGATCCTGTGCCGTCTATAATATGGTCGTGGTTGGTTTTTCGAGCAAAAAAAAAAAAACAACCGGAAAGTGTGGATTGTGATTTTATTATTATGCCAGAGGCTTGTTAATGGGTGATTTAAAACTATTTGGTGGCTGTTTTGTAACAATTAATGTTCTCTCTGTTGTCTTTCTGTGTATGGGGGACACTTTTGCTAGCGAAATGTTTTGTGTTTATTATGAGGATGGTATTTGGCGGTGATTTATTGTAGGGGATATATTTATTCTCGTGGGCGGTAACGGTGACGGTAACGAAGTTATCTGGAATCCAACTTAACATGGCCAACAATCGAATGGAGGTTTTGCTTTGGGCCATCACAGACCGCACCGTCACGCTATACTCACACCAACCGACCGACCGTCCGTTACGATAAGTTAAATGAGAGGAATTTTCGCCATTAGGGATGTTGGGTTTGGTATTTTCATTGTTTTTGAAAATGTTTAATTTTTGTGTTCGTGGAAATGCTTTTGCGTTTTGTAAATTTGAAAGAGAATTTTTGATGATGTGGCTGGTAGCGTGGGAGGGGACAGAGAGTGGTTGGCTTATTTTTGAAAATAGATACCTTAAAGGGAAATTTCGAAGAAGAGCAGGCTGAGTTTTCAAAGTTTGATTTTTGTTCGTAATTTTTTCTTTGAAATTTGTGTGTTTGGTTTTATTGAGTGAGGAATTTGGAGAATTTTCTTTTCGCGAGTGAAGGTTTCTGTTTGGTAAAATTTATGGAAGAAATAATGGAGACTTTCTTTTCAGGGAGTGCTAATTAATTAAAGATGTCCGGAAGGAAACGTTTATTAAGGAATTCTTTAGTGTGGGAGGCAGGTTCTTTAATTTTGAATCATAAAGGAATAGCAAATAGTTTGGCATTGGCATGGTTACCTTTTGGGTTTCTTATTGAGTTAAAAACTCTTCTTTTTTATCATTTATGTTGATCAATCAGTTTTGAAAGAGAAAATAAACCACAACATCATTCATTTTTGTGGAAGAAGCTGCTTCAGGGTTTGCATTACTCTACATCTAGAAATAGAAGCTGATTGCTGCTAGAGGCTATCGGTAATATTTTGCCACCGATTGCAGCTTTGTCTGTCGGAAATTAGGGGAAATTACTTAATTTCGTGAGAGACAAATTTGTGTAACTAGTTCCCCTACTACTCAATAGATGGCGCTGCGATCGGTGGCAAAAAATATTTATTTTGGATATTCCACCCTTTGTATTTATTTGGTAGATAAAACATAGTAGTAGCAAGTACGCTTTTCCCACATCTCGAGATGTTGATCAACATCCACAAGTTGACCTGGAGGTATCCAGACCAATCAATTGTCAACCAGATTGATCATATTGCGATCGACGCAAGACACTCTTCAAGCATTATTGATGTGTGAACATTCCGAGGGGACAACTCGGACCACTACCTCGTTGTAGCCAAGGTAGTGCAGCGGATATCTTAACCAAAGCCAAAAACAGGAAGTGCTAGAAGAAAGTATGACGTCGGACTTCTACAC
This sequence comes from Sphaerophoria rueppellii, assembly GCA_920937365.1. Classification (NCBI taxonomy): domain Eukaryota; kingdom Metazoa; phylum Arthropoda; class Insecta; order Diptera; family Syrphidae; genus Sphaerophoria; species Sphaerophoria rueppellii. Next base: position 108,599,375 of record CAKKXW010000001.1, on the reverse strand, counting down.
CGCTACAGCCAGCATGGAGTATTGAGAACCATTGAGAGACTAACAAACAGGGATGAGGTTATGAAGTTTAACCATAAAGAGGTAAAACGAATGACTCAAGGTTACCGAGCACGAACTGAGGCCTGTTAAGGCCTACAGGGAAATCTCGTAGTAGAATCACAGTCAATGCTGAGGATATGGAAGGACCACTTCTGCAAACTGTGCAACGGCGGCGATGACGTATCAAATTCCGCTGTCAGGCAGAATGAACCATACAATGAAGACGACGCAAGCCAAGATTTCCGTCTACGCTACCTTGAAGAAGTGAAGATAGCAATATCTAAGCTTTAAAACAACAAAGCCGCGGGAGCTGACGGCATCACTTCCGAACTCTTCCAAGCTGCTGGCGATGATTTGGTTAGGAGCATGCAGGAACTCATCTGCAGAATATGGTTGGAAGGGAGCAAGTCCGATAAATGGAACCTCAGCATTATTTGTCTGATCCTGAAAAAAGGAGATCCTCTATACTGCACCAACAACAGAGGCATCAGTCTGCTAAACAACGCCTATATGATCTTTTCAGATAGTACTATGTGAAAGCCTGAAGCTGATGGGTCCATATCAGTGTGGCTTTAGACCAGGAAAGTCCACAATCGATCAAATATTCACATACCGGCGGATCCTGAAAAAACTCAAGATCTCCAAATCGACACCTACCATCTTTTCATCGATTTTAAGGCCACGTATAGTATGGGAGGCGACCGTAAGATTACCTACCTCATAAGCAGAGTGGAAAATTTAGCCACCGTCTAATGGTAAATGACATGAAGTTTTCAAAACCGGTGGTCGGACAGACTTTCCCTGGGCCTTTTGGCGGCTAAATGGGACTTCCGGTTGCGTTTTTTGGTGTCAGGTTATACCATGAGGTGAGTGGAAAAAGTAAGTAGAAGTCAATAGACATTTCGTCGTAGATACCAAATCATATGGTCGGACAGAAATAACGCGGGCCTTTCCCTTTGTCCGACCATTTTAAAAACGCTATTTTTGGTGACATTCTACCTCATCGGCTGAGTGGGCAAATGGGGTATCAAATGAAAGCTTAGAATGTCTACATTAAGAATCTACTGGTCGGACAAACTTTGAATGGGCCAATCACGAGACCGACCGCATTTTTCAAAAAAAGTCTGTTAATTACTTTAATGTTTTTTTCAACTCAGCATCAACATTTTTGGTGTTATTCTATATAAAATAGGTAACTGATGAATGATATCATAGTTGGCTAATCCAAAAATATAGTTATGGGCTTAAAAAAAACTATTTAAACTGCTTACCACCAGTTTTTGATCATTTTTTTCATAGAAAAATTATGTTTTTTTCTAACACAATTCACTTTGACTGTTTTTCAGTCAACATAAATGTAAATCCACGTATCAAATGCTCTGTATCAAATACGTTTTTTCTCCTGTTCACTGAAAAATCATTGTTTGTTTTGTATGAAATTTTATTTTGCTCTGGAAAACTTCTTCTTCGACTATAAAAATCTTACAAAAATCACATTTTATAAAAAGTTTAAGTTTTGTGTGTTAATTTGGAATATAATGGCATCTGAACTTAAAAGATTTCGAAAATGATTTAAAAGATGATTTATTGCAAAACCGGTTGCAACCAAATGAAACTCCTAATTTGAGCCCATTTCTTAAAGACATATTAACTAGACACAGAGTGTATATCGATCTTACCCTTGAAGGACATCATGGTAAAACTCCTCGGTTCTTCATGCAATACATAGGCTTCATGAATGTTTTTTTCAGATTTTCAAGGAGTATAAGAACGAGTGATTTTGAACTGTATGTTGACTCTATATTCGAACTGTCCAATTTATTTTTTTTTTGTTTAACCAACCAAAGTATGCAAGGTGGATATTAAAATACCGTCCGAGCCATTGAAAAAAGATGTAGAATTTATTGACGGCTTCTATTTCATTCATCTCTTGGGGTCGTTAGTATCTCAAACATTTGATAAGATATCAGAAATGATTTTAAAGAGAGTATGTTCCACGGAAGCTCCCATCGATCAAAGATTCTGAGCATTGCGTCCGGAATGAAGTCAATGTCTCGAATTTCACTATTTCGGGACCAATGCAAAAACGAACGGATGATTTCGGTAAATGCCTCAGAAATCCTAAATTCAAGGAGACATTAGTAAGGTTTTTAGGACTCCACTGGTGGGTATTGAAAGACGGAAAGTTAATACCACTTTGGTTTCAAGGGGATCCCACCGTACTTAATGTTGATGACATCATTTTTAAGGAAAATAAAGAAGAAGAATTCCAATATTTGAGTGGGGAAGATTCTGACGAGGATGATATACTTTGAAACTTTAGATATCAATAATTTATTAATCGGTGGATGTATGCAAAGTTTGTTGTCTTGTTCTATGTTTATGTTACTTATACCTTATTTGTTCGAAAAAAATGAATTCATTATTTAATATGTAATAAAAATAATCAAAATAATCCATTCTATGGTAAATTTGTTGTTACATTTCATTGAACTGAACAATTATTATTTTCTGTGAAAAAAAATGATCAAAAACAGATGTTAACCAGATTAAGAGTTTTTTTTAATCCCATAACTATATTTTTGGATAAGCCAACTATGATACCATTCATCAGTTACCTATTTTATATAGAATAACACCAAAAATGTTGATGCTGAGTTGAAAAAAACATTAAAGTAATTAACAGACTTTTTTTGAAAAATGCGGTCGGTCTCGTGATTGGCCCATTTAAAGTTTGTCCGACCAGTAGATTCTTAATGTAGACATTCTAAGCTTTCATTTGATACCCCATTTGCCCACTCAGCCGATGAGGTAGAATGTCACCAAAAATAGCGTTTTTAAAATGGTCGGACAAAGGGAAAGGCCCGCGTTATTTCTGTCCGACCATATGATTTGGTATCTACGACGAAATTTCTATTGACTTCTACTTACTTTTTCCACTCACCTCATGGTATAACCTGACACCCGGAAGTCCCATTTAGCCGCCAAAAGGCCCAGGGAAAGTCTGTCCGACCACCGGTTTTGAAAACTTCATATCATTAACCATTAGACGGTGGCTAAATTTTCCACTCTGCTTATGAGGTAGGTAATCTTACGGTCGCCTCCCGGACTAGTATGATAGCATCTATAGAGGAGAGCTGTATAAAGCCATGTCTAGTTTTGGCATCCCTACAAAACTCATTCGTCTGAGCAGGATGACAATGGAGTCCTCACGCTGCTCCATTAAAGTCGGCAACGACCTCACCGACATGCCTTATATGTCAAAAAAGGCTTTAGACAAGGTGATGCACTGTCATGCGACTTCTTTAACATGATATTGGAACGAATAGTGCAGAACTCCCTGTTGTTGCTTCGCAACTAAGTCTTTGGCTCCGTGTGCATTGAGCGGGAATGGCGAAGAAGATATAACGGCGAACTTTACGGGTTGTCTAACGACATGCACCTAGCCAGAAGGGTCAAGGTCCAGAAACTCAGATGGCTCGGCCATTTAGAGCGGATGGATACCAATGCTCCGGCCCGGTAAGCCTTCAACATTATTCCGAGGGCCGTAGGAGGAGAGGAAGACCGCGACTCAGGTGGTGCACTCAAGTGGAAGAGGACCTCAATCAACTTGGAGTGCAAAACTGGAGACGACTAGCTAAGGACCAAGATAGCTATCTGGCGGAGACTGTTGATTGAGGCTCAAGTCCACAACGGACTGTAGCGCCATCTTAAGTAAGTAAGTAAGTGCAGAACTCCCTCGTCAACACTAGATGTCATTGATATCATTGGGAGAATACAGCGTGATGTTAGCAGTGCTTTGCTACTATACAGATAGAGGCTGAAAAAATGGGTTCAGCGGTCAATGAGGGCAAAACGAAGTATATACTGTCATCCAGAAAGGACACCCAACACCAACGTGTTGGACAAAACGCCACGATAGCTGCATATAATTTCGAGGTAGTTAGCGACTTTGTATACCTTGGCTCTGCTACCAAAACGGACAACGTTATCAATGCACGCCGTAGAAGCATGGACCCTGGCAAAACCGGCTGAAAACGACTTCAACCAACTCGGCGTGTGAAACTGGAGACAGCTAGCTAGCGACCGAGCTGGCTGGAGAGGTTTGTTGGTTGAGGCCCTAGTCCACCCCGGACTGTAAGTAAAAGTGTGAGCATGTGTCAAAAAGAGAAAGAAGCCATTGCGCTATTGCTAACTTCATTGCAAAAATTAGATTTTTTTGAGAACATATCCTTACAGGGCTACTTTCATTGATGTGAATAAAATAAAATAGAGCGGTGTGAGTAGTGACGGCTCTTGAAGAGCCAATGTCAAAGTGGTTAACACTAATCAACAATACTCTGAGTAAGGGGAACCTACCATTTAACGCCAATTCCAAACGGCAAAATTGAGACGCATTAATTTCATGATAGACGATACTCTAAGAAGTGTTGTCAGTTCTTCGCGGGAGGCAGTATTCGTTTAAGATAAAATAAAAACTGTATTGATACTATTAGGATTCACACCCACGCGTTCTGCGTAACAGAGAACGCACATAACCACTACGTCACGGGCCGGATGATATTCCGAAACGTAAATTTTGTAAGCCCAGTTAACTCGAGTTGGTTCTTATTAAGTCGGGAAAATGAGGTTTCCAATCCGTTTAAAACTTTGCTATCCGCTGCTGAGATAAACAAGGGAACATTCATAGTAGAATCGCAGTCAATGCTGGGGATTTGGAAATACCACTTCTTCTAGATTGAATAACGGTGACGAGGAACAAAATACCGCCGTCAGACAGGAACCTTTCATCGGACACGATGATAGCCAAGAATTCTGTGAACCCGACCTAGAAGAAGTGAAAACCGCAATATCACGGCTGAAATCCCACAAAGCCGCTGGAGCAGATGGACTAGCTGCTGTGTTGTTCAAAGCAGCAGGCGACGAGCTAGATAGGAGCATGCACCAAATCATCTGTAAGATATGGTCAGAGGAATGCATGCCCGATGAATGAAACTCCACCGTCATCACCAGAGGCACTATCTTCCAAAAGTCTGTTTAACTTCTCGCGTACGCCGATTATATTGATATAATGGGAAAAACACAGCGTGATGTCAATGGCGCCTTCGAGAGAATTGAGACATAAGCGGCAATAATGGGTTAAGCGGTAAATGGGGGAAAAACGAAGTATATGCTGTCTTCGAGGAAGGAAACCCAACACCGACGGCTCGGACAGTACGTCACAATAGACACATATAACTTCGAGGTAGTAGAGGAGCTTGTCTACCTAGGCTCCGCTATAACCACCAGCGCCGAGATCAGACGAAGAATAACTCTTGCTAATCGCTGTTTCTTCGCGCTAAGAAAGCAATTGAGCAGTAAAATCTCTTCCGAACAACTAAGGTGACGCTCTATGAGACTCTCATCATCCCCATCTATATGGTTCAGAAGCATGGACGCTGTCAAAATTCAAAAACGGATGAGAGCGCCCTAGGCTGGTTCGAGAAAAAAGTTCTACGGAAGATCGATTGTCCTGTCTGCATTAACTGTGAATAGAGAAGAAGGTTTAACGACAAACTATAAAAGATTAAAAGTCCAAAGACTCTCGAAACTCCTACAAAATGCTTTAAACAACAAATTGGCCTAATCAATGTGGCTTGGACGTCAATCCACACAAAACAGAACTAGTACTCTTTTCGAGAAGGTACAAAATTCCTCAGATTAGCCCACCCAAGATAAAAGGAATACCATTAAGCTTTTCCGACCAAGCTAAATATTTGGGCCTCATTTTAGACAAAAAACTAAATTGGAGTGCAAATATTGATTAAAGAGTAAAAAGGGCTACTGTAGCGCTTTTTTCCTTTAAGAACGCTATAGGCTCAAAATGGAGCTTCTCCCCAAAAACAATCCACTGGCAATACACTTCGGTAATCAGTCCAGCGGTCAGCAGGTATGTGCATCACATTAGCACTTCGCTCAACACCAACCGCAGCGCAGGAAGTGCGTTTAAATCTAATACCTCTTGACATCTTCTATAAAATTATGGCAGCCAACTCATGTGTGAGGCTTACAGCCACCTCTCAATGGAACAGTAACAATACTGGACATACTACTATTCTAGACAATTTCAGATCTATTCCAGATCGCTTAGACTATACCACCCCAAAAATGGTATTCGGTAAGAGCTTCCATGTTTCCGTCCCTTCAAGATCCTCCTGGGAAGAAGAGAGACCCCTGGAAGACAATGCGATACACTTCTATACAGACGGTTCAAAGACCGATTACGGAGTTGAAAGTGGTATCTATTCGGAACAACTGAATCTCAGTCTATCATACAGACTTCCAAATCAATGTAGTGTATTCCAGAAAGAAGTAATGGCGATTAAAGAGGCACTATCCTGGCTCAAAGAAAACGTTATATCTTGCAAGGATATATCTCCTCCGACAGCCAAGCCGCCCTCAAATCTCTCGCGTCTGTGTCCACAAACTCTCAAATAGTCCACGAATGTCGATCATCTCTGAATGATATGACGGAACAGTTTAATATTCACCTCATTTGGGTGCCGGGCCACAGAGACATTCCGGGAAATTGCAAAGCCGATGAGCTCGCCAAAAACGGAACACTTCTGTCTCATGTTAGACAAAAACATAACATAGGAACACCACTTGCTACATGCAAATATCTTCTCAAACAATATGCTCTAGAATCAGCAAATTCTAGATGGTCACAGGGTACCACCTGCCTAGCAACCAAACAAATATAGCCAAGCATAGACCTGAAACGGTCAAAAGGTCTGATTTCCCTGAGCAGACAAAATATAAGCTCTACAACTGGAGTCATAACAGGACACTGCCTCATAGGCAGACATGCCTTGAGGCTTGGGGTCTACGCAAACGACTTCTATAGAAGCTGCATGGACGAGGAGGAGGAGGAAACAATCCAACACCTTTTGTATACATGTCCGGCACTCTCCAATAGAAGGAATAGATAACTATCTCGGTAATCCCTTCTTCGATAATGCCAGTGAACTGGCAACGATCGACACAAAATGTCTCTCTAACTTCAAAATGGTTTGTTTAAGTTCATAACTCTCCCATGAGTAACCTCTTTAGTGGTATCACAATGGACCCTTGAGGTCTCAGTGAGTCAATGACATCCGGACAGCCACTCCAACCTAACCGAAGACTCAGATGGCTTGGTCACGTGGAGAGGATGGACACCAATATTCCGGCCATTAAAGTCTTCGAATCCACCCCAGATAAAGGCGCGCAGTAGAGGAAGACCAAGGCTCAGGTAGCACGACAATTAATGGCTCACTAGAGAGATAAGATACGAATCGAGGTAGTTAGTGGGATAATTCTTTGTAAATGTTCTCGGATTGCCCCTTAAACGTACTAGAAAATATTGTGAAATTTGAAAATTATATAACTGCCGTAACACTAACAGAAATGGTATGAAACTAACTTGGGTGTTTTAAAATTAATTGCCAAGTTGGTATATCTAATTGGTCAACTCGGTCAGTTAACAAACCAGTTTTGGGACCGAGTAGATCCATCACTGTGGCTATGTAGTGTGCAGAGGTAGCATTTTTTTTTTACATTTGTTGATGGCGATTGTAAAGAATTTCAGCGAGAGACGAACGCTTTGCTTTATCGCTACTTCTATGGTAATTGCTCTAGTGAAAAAGCCAGTTGCATTATACCTCTTAAACAATTCAATCGTAATACCCGCGCTTCCAGTTTACCTTCGAACTCTACTTCGGTCGTACGCTCAAGTATAGAGAATCGTTCTTTAGCCGTACTACGCGAATAAGGAACACTCTTCCACACTCTGTCTTTCCCGATCATTGCAGTGTTCAGAAATTTAAGACCAATTTGCACCGGCACCTCCTCATGAACCCCTTCCCTCTTTCCTAAGGCACTCACTGTGTCTATGGCATAACAAGGGCATAAAAAACCCCTTGAGTGTGTGCTTAAAAATCAAAACAAAAACACAAATTCTCTAACTAATTGCACACAATCAAAAAAGGATTTGTTTCTGGTTAAGTTAAAATAGGTCCAAATTGGTTTTTATTTTCCAACTTTTTTTCAAAACCGTCTCCAAACTCATTTGATTGACAAATTCCTCTTCTTGTCAATTTTTGTCCTTCTTTTTCTTTCCAAACCAAACCCAAAGTCATTAAAAGTGAATTTTTGTCGTATCTTTTCATCATTTACTAAAAATGTAAACAAAACTTTTTTCAAAAGCTTAAAAACAAAAACACGAGAAAAAACTTTTACCACTTTTTCAACCAAACAAAAGAATTTCAATTAAAGATCGAAAGTCTGAAAAATTTCCCATCCCTTCTGGCAAATGGCAAGAAAGAACCCATCCATCCATATAGTTGTCATTTATTTAAGTTGTCCACAGTTTTTTTTTGCCTTTTCTTGCTTCTCGATGTTTCCTTCTGGAAAGGATATTTATGTGTCTAATTTCAAAATGTTACACAACTCTTGTTCCTCTACTTTGCGATGTGTGTCGCTTGCTCTTCGTATAGCAGAAAAGGGACATAAAACTGTCATCGTTTCGCAATGGAAATAGTTCCCTAACAGCTCTCTAATGTGTTAATAAGATCAAGCAAAACCACCATCGAGTATTTATATGGAGCTCCTGGGAATTCTAATAGCACCAGTAAGGGAGGAGAATAAAATCGGAAGAAGGAAAAACAAAAAGCATTTCCGTCCTGTTTGAAAATCAATTAAATCGAAGGACAAATTTATTGGAATTGTTTTGCTTTGTTTGGTTGTGATTGCCTTTGGTCCTTGTGTGGCTAGGAGGAGAGATAAATTTATGGTCTGGACAAAAATTGGAGGAAAAAATAAACAACAAATTAGGAAAATAATTGGCGGGGGCTATAAAAGAAATAGGAAAAAAGCCTTGAAATAATAAATGAAGTTAAGTGCCTTTTCATCGCATTTTTCATTCAAATTCGAAAGTGTCCCTATCTATTATTCTAAATCCATCAGAACTTCATTCCTGCCAAAAATATCATCATATTTTACACCCACTCACAGGATTACTTAGCAAAATTTGAAAACCTCTTCAAGAAGTGTTTTAAAGGTCACCCCCAGTCTCTATCAAAGTGGAGACCAAATAAATAAACAAAAACCACCCAATTTTCGCTCGTATATGGGCTTTAAAATATGCAAATTTATTCCCGAAACCGCACACACAAAATTTACTACCATCAACTGGAGCGTATGTTACGACGAACGGGAATATATGTTTTGCTGTTTTGAATATAAGGAACACAATTAATCAGCTGCAGGTGCTGAAGAAGATTAACGGTCGGTGGCGATACGATGTGTAAAGCTTTTGGAGACTTGAAATAAAAATAAACAACAACTCTATCGCTTAAGTCGGTCTAATGGTGTTGGTGTTTGTGTTTGGGACGAAGATGAGGATGACACGTACCATAAAATTATAAGAGAGTTGAAAAACCACCAAACCGTACAAGGAGTAAGATTGATGTTTAACAAAACAATTCATGCATGGGTGTTGAAAACCGGAGATAAACGAAAAATATGACAAAAGATGAAAATTACCATTTCGGATATTATTCGAATGAAAAATTGTGTTTTGACAGTTTTTGGGGTTCGAGGAGCGCGTTTATATGCAAACAATAGAAATATGAATTTTTAAACAGCTCAAGGGCAAAACTGTTACAAATTTAAAGTTTTGATCCTGAATAAAATGAAGGAAACGATTACAGAGAGGGAGCGGGACAGGGCGATAGAAAAAAGAAGCTAAAATGGCTAAAAATCTTAATAATTGCAACATGGCTTTAAGTTGCAAGCACTTATCTCCCATGCTGTCAGGCGAATATCTATCAAAATTTAACGGAAGGTAATTTGTATGAGACCTGAGTCGCAGCCTTCCTCTTCTGCGACGCGACGTCCTTCCGGGTTAGATTCGCAGGCTCTACGAGCCATAGAATTGTTTTTCATTCGCTCTACATGTCCCAACCATTTAAGTCGTTGGACCTTAACTTTCCTGGCTAGGCAGTGTCGCTTAAAAGCTCGTACAGTTCTTGGTTTAATCTTCGTCTTCATTCTCCATTAATAAAGACAGGACCAAAAATCACTCGAATAATTTTTCTCTCAAAGCAGCCCAAAGCGTTTTCATCAGATGTTGTCATGGTCAATGTCTCTGCACCATACATAAGGACCGGGATGATGAGGGTTTTGTAGAGTGTCACTTTAGTTGCTCGGGAGAGGACTTTACTACTCAATTGCCTTCTAAGTCCAAAGAAGCAGCGATTGGCAAGAGTGATTCTTCGTTTGATTTCAGCGCTGGTGTTGTTGTCTGAGTTGATAGCGGATCCCAGGTAGACAAAGTCCTTAACTACCTCGAAGTTAAATCTGTCTATGTTGACGTTTGCTCCAAGACGTCGATGTTGGTAGCCTTTCTTGTCAACAGCATTAACTTGGTCTTACCCTCGTTAACCGCTAGACCCATCTTCCTGGCCTCCGTCTCAAGGCTCACAAACACTCCACTGACATCACGCTGTGTTCTTCCAATTATGTCAATGTCGTCTGCATCTCCTAGTTGCTGGACGGACTTTTGAAAGAATGTTCCTCTGGTGTTGACATTGGAGCTTTGCACAATCTTTTCAAGGATGATGTTGAAGAAATCGCATGACAGCGCATCGCCTTGTCTAAAACCTTTTTTGACATCAAAAGCGTCCGTTAGGTTTTTTCCGATCATGATGGAACAGTGTGAGTTTTCCATTGTCATCTTGCACAGATGGACGAGTTTTTCTGGTATGCCAAAAATAGACATTGCTCTATATAGTTGGTCTCTATAGACGCTGTCATAAGCGGCCTTGAAAACAAGGAAAAGTTAATGGGTCTCCTTCACCCTTTGCCGTAGGGTGAATCGATGGTGGACTTTCCGGGTCTCAAGCCACACTAATAAAGACCTACCAGGTTGTTGACAAAGGGCTTCAAACGTTCTCACAGCACGCCTGACAAGATCTTATAGGCGATGTTAAGAAGACTCATACCTCTGTAGTTGGTGCAGTTCAGGGGACCTCCTTTTTTGAAGATCGGGCTTACGATGCTGAGGTTCCATTCATCGGGCATGCTTTCCTCCGACCAAATTTTGCAGATGAGCTGGTGCATGCTCCTAACCAAATCATCTCCGGCTGCTTTGTACAGTTCGGCGGCTAGCCCGTCTGTTCCAGCGGCTTTGTTTAGATATCGCTATCTTAACTTCGTCCATGTCAGGTGGATGGAATTGTTGGCCTTCTGCACCCAAATTGAATGGTTCTGTATTGCTGACGGAGTTTTGGTCGTCATCGCCATACATACAGCTAGGAAAAGTGGTCTTTCCATATCCTCAGCACTGGCTGCAGTTCTACTACGATGTTCCCATGATGGTCTCTACAGGCTTCAGTTCGGGGTGTATAAGCCCTGGAGGTTTGTTTCACCTTTTTCTAGAACTTTCGAACTTCGCTCCTGTTGTGACATCCCTCTATCTCCTCGATCGTGCGCTTCTCATGCTCCCTTTTTTTCTTTCTGAGAAGTTTATACTCCTCTCTCCTTTTCTGCTCGTAGAGCTCACGAGCTGCTCGTGTCCTTCTTTGCAGTGCCGCTTTGTATGCCTCTTGTTTAGCTGCATTTGCTCGCCGGCATTTTTTTCGTTGTGGGGGCCGTGTAAACTCTAGCACTTCAGAGGCGGCATCTCTGATGGCTACTTGGCAGTGTTGCCACTGTTTCTATATATTTTGTGCTGGCAGCAAAGGACTTCTGTGGAGATTTTCGGAGCCACGATCGGAAAAGAATCTAGGAATCTCTTGCGATTGTAGCCGCTTGACGTTGAATTTCCTCCCAGCATTTTCGCGTGTTGGCTTTGATCGGCATATCCACATTCGTACCTTGGCTATTAAAGGGTAGTGGTCCGAGTCGATGTTGGCACCTCGGAATGTGCAGACATCTTGCATTCTAGAGAAGTGTCGTGCGTTGATCGCAATGTGATCAGTTGACCGTTGATTGATCATGAGATTTCCATGTCCCCTTGTAGATATGGAGATGTGGGAATCGCGTACTTGCAAACATTACTTTTCGTACGCAGCAAAGTCGATCATTCTACCAAAGATTTCTTCTCAACCCAGCTTAGCATGAAAATCTCCAAGGACAATTTTAATATCATAGCTAGTACATTGCTCATAGGTCTTGTCGAGGATCTCGTAGAACCTGTCTTTGTGGTCTTCATCTTTTTCCTCAGTGAGGGCGTGAGTGCAGATGAGGATGATGTTGGTGAATTAAGCCTTCATGCGGATTGTTGTGATGCGCTCATTCACTGAGTTGAAATTCACGACCTCCCTCCTGAGTCGAGTCCCAATAACAAATCCACATCCAAATAGACGCTGATTTTGTTCCGGGTAGCAGTTACCGTAGTTCGCCTAGTTGTTAATTTTAGGTAGGCCCGGACCATCCCATCGCATATGTCTTCGATGGCAGTTATATCTGCTTTATAGCAGTCCAGGGCTTCCGCTAGTGTTCGAGCTGCACGTGGTCTGTTAAGGGACATAACATTGCAAGTGAAAAACCGAAATTCGTTTTCCTTAAATCGTTTGCGTGGGTCGTCATCATTAAATCCGTCTGTATGCGAGGCTTGTCGGTGTTTCTGAACCATGTATTCTTTATGTGGCCGGACAGTCACCCACGACCGCCAACCTGGAGGGCCAGGTCTTGAGTTTAACTCTAAGACGATGAGCAGACCAAACTGCTCCTTATAGGCCTGGGCTGCGAATTTGTCGTAGTAGCCCTATAGGGTGTTCATCTAAGTAGTTTATACTGACTGAACCGTTGATTCCATTTTGATAGTTCTTCCGCTGCCGCCTATTGAAAAGGAGGCATGCCTTAGATGACCTCCTCCCCTCTCTCTCTTTGCTGCCGCGAACAACTCCCCATTGGGATTGGAACCCAATCTTCGGTTGAGGTATTGGGCACTCGATATTCACCGCGGGGAGGTGGAGAGTAGGAGTTGATAGACAAAGGTTGCTGTGGACGCTTGTGTTTTCTTGAATGCACGTGTCTACCCTTCGAAATGATCATCGTAATGTCATCATTCATTTATGTGAAAGAGCGATAGCGCCACAGGCCCTGGCCTGAGCAACGATTGTCTGTCTGACAAAATAAAAATACTGAGCAATGTTTCATGAAAGAACATATGAGGCCTTTGGGCATACAATCATCTGGCATCAATTGGAACAGATGAAAGAATTTGTTGAAAAAGGCCTGTACACGACCCGATTGTCAAAAAGATGAATAAAATTTATTAGCCCAGCATCACTTTGGAATTTTCCAAACTGGTGAAAGTTTATATAATTTGTTTTTTCATAGAACTGTTCTTTCTGCTTCACAGGATTGCATAGTCATAATTTCAGATTAAAACAAAAAAAAAAAAAAATAGTACACATACGCCCGAGTGACCGTAGAAAAGAACAATCGTGTTTAAAGTCAGTTCAATAAGAAAATTGTTTGCAAATCGAACAAAAAACTTACAAAGTTGTTGAATTGAACATTTTTGATGTAACGTACCTGAAAGACAAAGAAAAATGTAATCAGTTTTTGTGTTTATATAAAAATTTGAAAGAATAGAAATATGTTTGAATAGTACGCCTCTTCGTCTTTTATAATTTCTTTATTAATGTAAGTATTACTTGTATTGTACAAATGACCCAATTCCCTTGAACCCACAAAATAAAACTTTCGGTTTTCGCAACAACCCTGCTCCCAAGAATCAATTAAATAGTATTTCCTTTTCAGTCCTCTTAAAAACCACCCAAACACAGAATAAAACGATTTTAGATTTTTTTTTGTTAACCCCCAACCCTTCTATTGAGAAATCACAATTTCCATATTACTTAAAAGGTCTTAAATTTACAATACTCTTTAATCGAAAAAGGTCCCCCTCATCGGTACCACATATTGCTATTATCTAAAAGCTTTGACCAAATCAAATCCTCTTTTCTCCAACATTACATGAATCCGGAAATCAAAAATAAAACATTCCCAATAGCTTGACCATGTCGAGATTTTAATCGGCTTATTAGGGGACCACCCTTGATGGCTTTCGAAGGAAAAAAATCAAACATCAGATTCTCAAATCAATAATTTAAAATGATGTCTGTCGGTCATCTCAAGAAAAGTCGATTTTAATGCCTCACCGGCAACTTGTTGATGTTTTAAATCCCCAAAAAGCAAAGAAAAGACAACAATAAGGACATTGCAAACAGGACATAATATGAAAAATAAAACCTTTAAGATCACAATCAGTGCTGTTCTTTAATTTTCCATTTAATCGGCTTCGGATGAAATGGAAAATCTCTTTTTTGCTTCTATTTTTTGCTGAGCGTGTTTACTGACCCAAAAATAGAAACATCAGAGCCGTCATAGGTTCATAGTCATTGTCTTAAAATTTGACCTTTTATGTCAAGAATTTTTCGAAATCCCTTCTAATCAACACTATCGACCGGAGGCGGCTCCGACAGTGGCGATGCGAGGTATGGATTACCCAATGTCGAATCCCTATTTCCACATCGCCAGCGCATTTGTTTCTGGGGCTCAAGCCGCTCCGATGAAGGATGATGATAAATGATCATCCCGTTCTTACGCGTCTCCAATGGGGATTAAATCAGCAGCTCTTTCGTCATCCATCCGTATCCGGGCCGTTGTCGATGTCGATGTCCGTGATGATGATGATGGCCAGCTGCTGGGTAGGCGAGCGGATGGAACAATGAACTTTCAATGTCGACTCCGTTGAGAATAACTTTTTTTTGTCTGCACTCTGAAAGTTTTTTTTTCAAGTCTAAACTTATAAAATCTTTGATAATAATTATTCCACAGGGACTAATGTGCTCCTTCTTTTTCTCGCTGTGATGCTGTCTCGAACTCCAAATCATCCTTTTCCGGAACACGAAAACATCTTCTTCCTCATTTTTTTTGCTCAGTTTCCTTACAAATCACCCGTTGGAAGGAAATAAAACAAGAAAAAACATAGTATCGTCGATTTTTTCTTGCAAATTCATCATTTTTTGTTTCTTTTGTTGTTTTCGGGTTTTCGCTTTTTTTGGGTTCAAATTCTTTACCGCGGGAGATTTTTATATTGGGTTAGGTTCAATGTTTTACTTTTGGGGGAATTGTTATTAAAAGCGTATGTTTTTTTTTTTTTTTTTTGAGAGGAAGAGGAATGTAGTTGAAAAGGTTGAAAAGTTTGTAACTCATTTTCGTGCTTTTGCTGATTAGTTGGATTCTTAGAACAGTACCTACTGCTGAAATGGGCTGCGATGTAAAGTTAGACAATCGGTGATGAGTTGTTGTTTAGGTGCTTTCGGGTTTGAAAGTTATAAATTAAGAGAACCTGTTTTCAAAATTTGGTCAAAATTAAGAGAATATAAAATGGAAAAGCTTATTTACTTACTAAAGGTGACGCTACAGTCGGGTGTGGACTTGGGCCTCAATCAAGAGTCTCCCCTAGCCAACTTGATCCTTAGCTAGCTGTCTCCAGTCTTGCAGTCCAAGTTGATTGAGGTCCTCTTCCAGTTATGAGCGCCACCTGATTAACGGTCTTTCCCTACTTCTACGTTCCTCGGGAATAGTATCGAAGGCTTCGTTTTTTCCTCATTTACCGCTAAACCCATTTTTGCCGCTGGTGTCTCAATTTTGCACATAGGCGCCTTTGACATCACGCTGTGTTCTTCCCATTATATCAATATCATCGGCGTACGCGAGAAATTTAACAGATTTTTATAAGATAATGCCTTTGGTATTGACGGTGGAGTTAGTTTTGCACTATCTTGTCAAAAATGATATTAAGAAATTCGCACATCGCCTTTTGTGAATCATTTTTTGAAATCGAAAGGTTCTGTTAGCTCGTTGCCAACCTTGATAGAGCAGCGTGAGTTCTCCATCGTCTTTTTGACCAAGCGAACGGGCTTGGAAGGGATGCCAAAACTAGACATAGCCTTATACAGTCCGTCTCTGTAGATGCTGTAATTCGC
The DNA here is from genome assembly GCA_920937365.1 of Sphaerophoria rueppellii. Lineage (NCBI taxonomy): Eukaryota > Metazoa > Arthropoda > Insecta > Diptera > Syrphidae > Sphaerophoria > Sphaerophoria rueppellii. The sequence continues at coordinate 108,583,308 of CAKKXW010000001.1, read as the reverse complement.
AGCCTTAAAATCGATAAAAAGGTGGTGGGTATCGATTTGGAGTTCATAGGTTTTTTTCAGGAACTGCCGTAACGTGAAAATTTGATCGATGGTTGACTTTCCTGGTCTGAAGCCACATTGATAAGGACCAATCGGATTGTTGACGGGCATGCAATCCTCTGACTATATCATACAGATATTTGGTGTATGCTCCTATCTAGCTCGTCGCCTGCTGCTTTGAACAACTCAGCAGCTAGTCCATCTGCTCCAGCGACTTTGTTGGATTTCAGCCGCGATATTGCGGTTTTCACTTCTTCTAGGTCGGGTTCAAGGAATTGTTGGCTATCTTCGTGTCCGATGAAAGGCTCCTGTCTGACGGCGGTGTTCTGTTCTTCGTCGCCGTTATACAATCTACAGAAGTGGTCTTTCCAAATCCCCAGCATTGACTGCGATTAAACTATGATGTTCCCTTGTTTATCTCTGCAGGCAACGGTTCTTGCTCGATAACCTTGAACCAGCTGTTTTACCTTCCGATAAAACCTTCGTATTTCATTCCTGCTGTTGGCTCTCTCAACATCCTCGATCTATCGCTTCTCATGCTTCCTCTTTTTTCTTCTGAGAAGCCAGCGTTCCTCTCTCCTCTTTTGCTCGTAGAGCTCATGAGCAGCTCTTGTCCTTCTATGCAGCGCCGCTTTGTATGCCGCCTGCTTGGCTGCATGGGCCTGCTTGCATTCTTCATCAAACCAGGGGTTTCGTTTTGGTTGCTGTGTGAAACCTAACACATCAGAGGCGGCATCTCTTTTTGCTTTCCGGCAATGTTCCCACTGTTTTTCGATACTTGATGTTGTCGGTATAGAAGTTCCGAAGAGGTTTCTTGACATTCGATCAGAGAATGATCTGGCAATCTCTTGCGATTGTAGCCGTCCGACGTCGAATTTTCTTGCAGCATTTCCTTGTTTCGGTCGTTGTCAGGATAGTCGTAGTTCTACCTTAGCTACGACTAGGTAGTGGTCCGAGCATCTAGAATGCTGCACAAGTGCCTCCCGTCGATCGCAATGTGGTCAATCTGGTTGGCGGGTGATTGATTAGCAGATCTCCATGTTCCTTTCTGGATGTTGTGATGTAGGAACCATCAGGTGCTTGCTTCCACAACATTTTGCCCTCAGCAAAATCGATCAGCCTAATTCCGTTGTCGGAAGTAGTGTCGTGCAGTTTATGCCTTCCGACTGTTCCACCAAAGATTTCTTTTTTTTTTAGCTTTACGTTAAGATCGTCGAAGACAATTTCAATGTCATAGCTAATATATTGCTCATATATTTTGTCGAGGCGCTCATAAAATTCGTCTTTGGTGTCGTCCTTTTTCTCTTTTGTGGGAGCAAGCGCGCATATTAGGCTAATGCTACCGAACTAATCCTTAATTCGGATCGTCGTGATGCGTTCCACGACGAATTTGCTCGCTTTTGTTGCTCTAAGTAACAATCACCATGGTAAATGACGCAGTTTCTCATTCTCCTTTTGCCCGGTCCATTCCATCGCATTTCCTGGATAGCGGTTATGTCTACTTTGTAGCAGTTGAGGGTCTCCGCTAATTGTTCGGCAGCATATGCTGTCTATTTAGGCATCTTACATTCCACACGCATATCCGAAATTCGTTGTCCTTACAACATTTGCTTGGGTTGTTCAGTGTATCCGTCCGTTTCCAAGGCCTGTTGTTGCTTCGCAACTAAATGTTTTTCTACGTAGATGGAAGTCACCCCGACATTCAACTCCCAACCTGAAGTACCAGGCACTTGATGTGACTTCAAGTGCAAGAGCTGGAAAAAATGGAAAAGCTGGGTGGACGAAATATGCTCGGAGTTTTGGAAAATATGAAAGGTATCGTGTTCAGATGGCTCATGATTCTTGTAGCTAAGCTTATTACATCACATTTCAATTGAGAGAAAAGTTCATTTCTCCATTCTTCACCATGAATATCGTTGAACCTTGGTATGGTAAGACGGCTGGGTCCATTTTTAAATACTATTGGATTGACAATCACGTGATATGATTTGAGTGGCCATCAAGTAACAAAACGCTTAAATGCGGATAAGTGGATAAGTAAGGTGTGAAGTTTGAGTCACCGAAGAATCATAGTATACTCTAGGGTTGCGTTTTGGGTCCTCTGCTTTTTATTACAGAACTTGATTGCATGCTTGAAGATAAATTCTAGAACTTAAAGTTTACCAATTATACCTTATGTCATCATTAGTAAAATTGGGTGGGTACCACATAAGTTCGAAGAAAACAGAATACCTTCACCTCCCATTTTCTTATTCAAATAGGCGAAAGTGTCTTAAGTACTAGAAAGTTTTAGTTTTAGTAAGTAGTGAATGACCTTGTCATGGCGATATGAATAATTGCGAACTCTGATGCTGAAGAAAGTGAATTGAAAATACAAACTCCCAACCATCCGAACAAAGATGATAAAGTGGGTTGTTCTCATGTTCAACTGGTAAGCCCCAAAACTTCTGATGTTACAAGCAAATGCCATATCACCGCTTATTTCTGAGTTCTACATCATGGTCGTTCAATTGATGAACGAAAAAGTCTGTTATCATGGCTAGCGGTCACCAGTCAGTTTTTGTGTGTACCCAGATGTAACGATGACTTAACATACACTTGAGGATTACCATCACTACAAAGTATTGTTTGTTGATTTATCTATTAAACTAAAGTTGAGCATCATCGTTAAACGAAATTCGCTTTTGCAAATTGGGATCAGTCTTGTTATGGGCCCATTCACCGAATCTACGCCTTTCTAGATAGTCCTTTGACTTCAATTCTTGAAATGCCAAGCCGAACTAGAAATCAATTACTTTCTAGTTGATTAATGGCCGCCCAATTAAAACACCATTGCCAACTTAAAAACCTCTTCAAGTCTCCAATCCTGACATTAAATAATCTTGAAAAACGAAAAAATAAAACAATTTTGTTCTGAATCGTTTACATTTTCAATTTCAATCACATTTCTCCTTGAATTTTTTGTTTTATTTATTTAATTTGTTCCCCCATAAAGTTTGAACAGAACCACCACAAAATCTATTAGAACTTCAATTTGTGTCAAACATGCAAAACACACATATTTTGTGCATGTCTATTTTTTTTTAGGAGACACACCCAACCAAAAACCACACACACACACCGCCCACATCGTTTTCAGATAGATTAAATGGTAAAAACAAACCTACCAACATTCAATATCCGTAATGAAAGGAGTTAAACAAAAAAAAAAATCCCATCAAACATCGAAAATAACCTTTGTGCAACAAAATACCCGCAACAACTTGTGCAATCAGATATACCTATTTCAATGCAGTTTTATTATTAGAATCGACTGACCAACAAGTTAGTTTTTTCAAAACACACACAAAAATAATAAAAAAAGGACACAACCGAACGTTATTTTTAAATTGAAAATGGTCAACCGCATGATGGTTGGTTGATTTCTGGTCGGTATGATCTCAACTGAACTGATTTTTCGACCGCAAAACACATCAAACTGTCGCATTGCCACAGCCACACCCATTGGCCTTCAATAGTTTGTTAAGGCTTTGGTTTCTATTTGAAGGTTTGAGTGGAAGTGGATTTTAGTTTAAGAGGGATTTCAATCAGAATTCTGAGAAAATAAGTTTTCAAATTAATAAATTTAAAATTTTGTAGGATGATGGAGAGATTTTTGTATTATTGTTCTCGTCAAGTTCTAAGGAATTCCTAACAAATGTCCCACGCTGGGCGCCATTTTCTTCAATATTTTAGCTGTCCTTGCTGTTTGGTTGGTCAAACTTTTCCCTTTACCCATTACAAATCATTTTCGAACAAAAGATGACAGGAAAAAAGGCAAAATACAAATCACAAAGGATAACTCCCTAATAGTCGTGGGAGGCTAACACACAATAGATGGCAACAAATCATTTTCTCGCCACCATTTGTCCGAACCAGCAGCGGGTGGGAGAAAGAATGATACCAAATCACGTCTTTTTTTTTCTAACAATTGTCACACGTGCCGCATCGCCTGCCGAGTGAGCGACATAACAACATATCGACACAATACCGCATCGAAGGACTAAGGAACGAATAAAAGGGATATTCCCAGGCAAATAGCACAAAAGTACCAAAATAAATAATAATTCCTTTTCGAAAAGTTTGCCTCACACATGGACATAAAATAATTTATTACTATGATGGTGTCATAAGTTTTGTAATGCTCATCAATCAACATTAAAATACAAAAAAAAAAAAGAAAAGAAAAGGACCAAACGAGCGAAAAAGAAAGGCATAAAGTATAAATCCTTTCAAAATCGTTGTTTTTGTGAGTGTTTCTTTTTTTTTTTTTTTTGGTGCTCGAAAACAACATAAATGAAAAACTGTTTTGCATTCATTCATTTGAGTGGCTTATGTCATACGTGTGTGCTCGTCTGCTTGCTTGGTCTGCCTCTGTGTGGGTGTGGTTGTTGTTTTGTATCCTTAAGTGTCATCCTTCATTTATTATGGTTTTTTTTTCACTCAGATAGATCTAGTCCTTCCTTTCTTTTTATCTATCTTTTATTTTATCTCTTTTTTTTTATTTTTTGTTAAGTGAATGATTTTTTTTAAGTGTATTTTTTTTTTACTCTGAGGCTGAGGATTGAGATTTAGAGGGAAAGAGTGATGAAAGATTTGGAACACAGAGCTGCAACAAAATGCCAATTAAATTGAAGTGTTTTCGAATTCAAATGTAACAGGATTTAGGACCAGGATAGGATGTACCAACGATATAAGCGAGTGAATTTTGCAGTCGTAAATATTCTATTGGGGGACTTGCTTTCGCAAGCAGGGTGTTGTGATTTGTTAGGTCCTTTTTTGTGACTTTTTTTTAGCTTCCAGAAGACAGTGGAGTTGAAATTTGAGAAGCTCTATAATACGACAAGTATAATTCAATTTGCCGCAATTTAAAGGATACTTATTTGCGTAGGCTCTTAAGCCAGTGACGGACATAAGGGCCTCTTAAAACGACAAAATAGGCAATGAAGCGGAAACCGCTCATACAAGACAGAATTAGAAGAGGACGGTCACTTGAGATTCAGTACCTTAACAAACAGAAAAGTGAGGCAAGCCAAGTGAGGCAAGCCTTGAGTCCCTTCACTTCTTAATTAGCCAAATGACGCTGATAGGATCAAAAGGTTTCTGAACAGTCTTGGTAGAGCGAGCCTTACTATAAGCACATTCTGAGGATATGCAAGCGAACGTTTGAAGCTACTACTGCATTCATACGGATTGAACTCTTAGCAAAAGAAAAGTTAAGGATTGTAATGCTTTCCAATTCGCAACGGCGATCCTTCTCAAAGAATCGACTCGACAGTGAATACCTGCTTTGTATTTTCAATATATTTGCCAGCAACGGGAAAACTAACTGACATCGAAATAAATGACATCGAAAGATGGTCATGTTGTTCGTCTGAGCTGTGTAAATATAAATCAAATACGAGTCGTTTCAATGCTGTCCGTAGCTTAGTGGTTAGATGCGTTGGATGCAAACAACAGAAACTTGACAAATACAGAAATCGACCAACACCTTGAACAGATGGACAACATAATAAAACAGACAATGGAACGGACAATACCGAAGTACAAGGAACGCGACCAAAACAACGTCTACAGTAACGCTACCATACACGCACTGCACAGACAGAAAAGCGGACTATTGACAAGACTTAAAAACTTGTAAAGACGATTTACAGACCCGAACGACCTGGAGATTAGGACACTGAAGTCGTCGATTAAGAACGTAAACACCCTGATCAAGGAGTATGTTCCCTCAAATTAATAAGATATTTAGGTCCAAGAATCAGAACGACCTACCGTGTCTTAAGCTCCAGAGGACAGTAGAGAACAGAGACGTACTTCTGACAGCGCAAATTGATCCTGAGGAAGCCGTCTTGGACGATGACTTCTTTATTATCGAAGACCCGCAGGAGAAAGTGGAGACAGTGGGAGCTGCTTTTCAGCAAGTGTATAAGGTGAATGCTAGCATTCACCCGAATCACGACCTGGAAAACAGAGCCTTACTTCATCACTTCTACCTTCGGAACGATATTGTGCAGTGGCGATCTGAGAACCGCGGTTTTATGCGGTTCAATGACGGCTTTTTGGCAAACGCCATAATCGCCGAGCAAACAGAAGCAAGTCCTCTGTTAGTTACGAAGGTAGAGCTCCAGCTCATCTTCGATTCAATAAAGAATAAGAAGTCAGCAGGTGTCGATGGTATATCCAACATTGTACTAAGACACTTACCGATTGAGGCAATAGACATCTACACCACCCTGTTCAACAACGCGCTGAATAATGCGTTGGAAGACAGCTGTGGTTCATCCTCTCCCGAAAAAGGGAAAGGACAACTCCAATCCGTCAAATCTTCGGTCGATAAGTCTTCTACCAAGCATCAGCAAGGTATTCGAAAAGGTAATCAATAGGGCTCTGAGTGAGTGGGCTGCGGACAGCAAAATAATTCCGGATAATCAGTTCGGGTTCAAGGCGGGACATGACACCATTCATGCCGCGTCTAAGCTCGTTTCTGATATCCAATGGAATAAGTCCAAGAAACAATGCACGGGTGCTGTTCTGGTTGATTTAGAGAAGGCCTTCGACACCGTATGGTTAGAAGGTTTGTATCTAAAACTCACCAGACTAGGCATCAGTAAACCATTATTTTATATGCTTTATGATATGCTCAACGGTAGAAAGTTTGTTGTCAAAAGTGGCAATGTAACTTCTACCACCACCTTTGAAATCAAAAACGGTCTTCAACAGGGAGCGGTTAATTCGCCGATTCTCTTCAGTATTTACACCAGCGATCTGATAGGTAGCCTTATCCAGGCAATTGCGTATGCCGACGACCTGATTGCGTACAGAACTGCCCCAAAGGTCGAAGTCATTAGAATTCTCTTGCAACGTGACTTCGAGAAGATTCAGCGATATTGCGATGACTGGAAACTGAAAATAAATGTCCAGAAATGTGAAACAATTCTGTTCCGGACCTCGCTGGCTGGGGCCACGAGGGATACGCGCAATAATTGCCGCAAGATGGTCATCGTTGGACCCCACGGACAGAGATTAAAGAGCAAAAGTGAAGTGAAGTACCTCGGTATCTGGTTGGACCAGTATCTGTATTTCGACAGGCATATAGATGCTGCTCTTACTAAGGCCAGAGGAGCCTTTGCTCTGACGAAGCGGCTGTTTTTCAGCAGTCGGCTTGACCCCACCTTTTGAAAAAAAGGTGCGTTTGGTGCTAAGCAGAGCATCGTGGGTTCGAGTCCTACTCGTGCTCATAGTTTTTATTTCATCTTGAACGGGCACTGCCTCTTGCGAAAAACTGACAAAACTTCCAAAAGTATCATCTGTCATGAAAAAGTGCTTCTCAACTTTGCGTTTCGGAATCGGTGTTATATTGTAGGTCCCCTTAATTCTTCACACGCACACAGAGAATCGTTGATGAGAGTAAGCCGCTTAGGCCTTGACTCTTCAATGGCTGTACTCCTTGCCATACATCAAAGCGAACGGACTCCATATGCCTCTCATTTCTGTTCCACTGGACCATGTGCTCTCAACGACTTATATGTCCAGCGTTCTGCTTCTGCCTCTATGAAGACGGGACTTGAAATTTTCCTCCCCAAGCAACATCAGACGTTCTCATTCACTCGATGGAAGCTATTAGGACGAGAGATTGAGCAATAGAGCATTTGTGTTTAAGTCTGTTGACATTAAACCCTAAATGGGGGAGAAACGAGTTCTAAATTGTCATACCGGTCTCAAGGCACATAAACAGTCGCTAGTTATTTTCTCTTTGAATAACTGACAAGATCTTGTAAGCTAGGAGGTCAACGTCTCTGTTATTGGAGCAGTAAATAGCGTCTGCCTTCTTGAGGATCGGACAAAGAAAGTTAATCTTTAATTCATCAGAAAAATTCTCCCTTACCAAATCTTTTCCTGAACGGTTTGGGGGTAAGCCGTTTGCCATCACCATCAAAAAGTCATCATGTCGTAGGAGATGGTTAGCGATCACTTGTTGCCGACTAACGTCAGTATTTCTTGTTCGATATGTTGCAACTACCTAGTATTCCTAGTCAATGTTGATCCTTGCATTGAAAGCATCTCCTACTGCAGCGATAAGTTTGAATTCGATATCGGAAGCGGTGCATTATTCTGTCTTGAATGATTGAATGATCGAAAACTACCGACGTGTTGCTGGCTTGGCATTAAGTCCCCAGCAATTATTCGATTATGAAAAGTTGCATTGCTCAAAGTCGTTTGTGTCTTCAGCGGCGTAGGTGCGAGATTTCGGCTTTTGTTTACCTTCGATCGTCAGGGTCTTTTGATTTTGAGTGCATACGTGTCTGTCCTTATATCGTGTGCTTAAGAAGTTGCCATTAGTTGATGATGCTTTAATTTTATGACAACTATTTGCACAATAATAAGCTTCTTCTGAGGACTTGGGCTATGAACTCTGGACCGCGTCGGGATGAGACGTTATCGACTGAACGTTGTTGTTGACCAATCGATTGAGTGACCCAGTGTGTCCATAGTCGCGCCTTCTGACTTTGCGTCACGTAATCTTCGACGCTGAGTGTCGAAGGCTTTCTGGGCCGGAGCATTGGTGTCCATTCGCTCTAAATGACCGAGCTATCTGAGTCTCTGGACCTTGACTCTTCTGGCTAGGTCTATGCCGTTGTACAACCCGTAAAATTCGCTGTTTTTTTGCCATCACACAAGGGGAATCGATACTGGGCACTTTCGAAAGAAAAATTCTTCGACGCATTTTCGGTCCCGTATGCGACGATGGCGAATGGAGAAGAAGGTTTAACCGAGAACTGTACGAACTGTCCAAATGTGCGTTGTACGTCAACGGCCAAGACAAGACGACTGTTGCCAGCCACATCGAGCGAATGGCCCCAACGCTCCCCCAGCGTGCGAGGGACGATCACGCTGGAGGCTGCAATATCTCAGGCTGAGATCCTTCATGGATTTTGAGGCCGATTAGATGGGCATCAAGTCGCTAAGGGCCCAGAGCTCATATTACAATGCTTACGATATCAGATTCAAGTCAACATTCAATTTCATTCGCATCACCCTGTAGATCCTTTTTTATATATATTCCCGTTTTTTTTATACTTTTTTTTATATTTGTCTGCTCTGAATAGAAATGACGATTGAAGAGTGAGGAATAAAGCGATGAAAACCGGCAAAAATATCGCCATTCCTTTGAATGCCTGTATGTTTTGTTGAGGGGTATGAGGAGAGGATGACAGAAGCAACATTTAGAGCTATCAAATTTGCATCGTCTATTCGATTAATCAAGGCAAAATGCGCATGAGGGAAGGAGTAGGTGCGGTGGATTATGACTTCCATGGGAATAGGATTGGAATGAGTGTGAAATTGCAAGTCCTAACGACCCTCTATCTCGTTTCACTTGTTTTTGTTTTTTTTTTTTTTTTTATTTATTTGTCTTTGTTTTGTTTGTTTTCTATATTAAGGGGTTCCTATCGTATTTTGTATCCTTTCGCTCTATCTGTCTGTTTGTTTGTCTCCATAGTCCTCAATGAATATTTTTGTGTAGCCAAAGGATCGTTCGAAAAGGATTAGTAACAATTTGGAAATGCTCCATTTATTCCTAGGAGGGGTCGTATTTTTATTTTTATTTCATTTTTTTTCTGTTTTTGTTTTGTTTATTTTTTTTTCAAATCGGGTTTCACAGATGGAGATTTTTGTGTAATAGAATATTTTCGATGAATTTAAATAAAGAGCCAGAAAGGGCGTGAGAGAGAAGGGGCATCGAATGTGATTGATAGAAATTGGTTGCTATTGGTTTTGGTTGTATCTTGAAATTGAATATTTTTGCTGTCGTTAGATTGAGTTTGTGATTTGATTTGCTTTATGAAAATTCTAATATACAAAAATTTGGATATGTTGGGGTCCTTTTTTTTCAAAGGGTTATCATACTCGTAACATGGAATAATGAAACATTTTAATTGAAACCATGTTCCTCGGCTCTTTGAAGTGGAATAATTGAATTAGGGAGAATGTATGGATTTCGAAACAGATGGTATTCAAAATATTTTATCATTAAGTTGAAAAAAAAAGAAATGCAGATAATTTCTGTTTTGTTTTTAATTTCAAAGTAATTTTAGAAATATCAGTTTTGAACCGTCAATAGTGAGTTGTTCAGTTAATAAAGGGTTTTTCAATAGGGACGCTACAAAAGTTTTCTTAAATAAAACAAAAACGGTTTTGGTTATCAATGAAATTCTTTATTCCTGTGGAAGTACATTTGATGCCATTATGTATGGAACTCGATTTCTTTTGCATGGCCACCACGGTCACGCTTGCAGAAGTCCAGACGCTGAACCCAATTTTCGACGGTTTTCAAGCATAAATCGGCCGATACTGCTGCAATTTCACGTTCGATATTCGTACGAAGTTCATCAATCGTCGCTGGCTTGTTGGCATAAACCATAGATTTGACGTAGCCCCACAGGAAATAGTCTAACGGCGTAAAATCGCATGAACGAGGCGGCCAGTTCACAGGTCCATTTCTGGAGATAATGCGCTCATCGAACTTCGTTCTCAATAACTCGATTGTTTGGCCCGCTGTGTGATATGTGGCACCGTCCTGTTGAAACCACATATCGTCCAAGTCCATATCATCCAATTCATTCCAAAAATAATCGGTTAGCATTGAGCGGTAGCGATTCCCATTCACAGTAACGTGCCGGTCTTGATCATCACGGAAGAAGTACGGCCCAATGACACCACCAGCATGTAAACCGCACCAAACAGTGATTTTTTCGGGATGTAATAGTGCCTCGTGAAGTACATGTGGATTGCTGCCTGACCAGTAACGCATATTTTGCTTATTGACGAAGCCATCCAGCCAGAAATGAGCCTCATCGCTGAAGATGATTTTTCGATGAAAATCCGGATCATTTTCAAGTTGTTGCTCAGCCCAATTCACGAACATACGACGCTTCTGGTGATCAAGCGGCTTCAGTTCTTGCGTCAATTTGATCGTGTAAGGATGTAGGCCAAGATCTTTTCGTGAAATTCGCCACAACGACGTCACAGAGATGCCCAACGCTTGAGAACGACGTGTGAGAGACTGATTTGGGTCTTCCGCAATTGATGCGCTAGCAGCAGCAATATTCTCGACACTACGGGCACTTCTTTGTCTCACTGGCACGGGAACATTTTGTACTGAGCCTGTGGATTCAAATTTTTCCACTAGACGCTCAATTGTTGATCTGGCAGGACGATTATGACGACCATAAATTGTACGTAGCTCTCTTAAAGTGTTGACCACTGACTCCGAATTTCGGTAGTAAATTTTAATAATTTCGACTCGTTGTTGGATCGTATACCTTTCCATGATAAAATGGCAAACTTTACTGAAGAGAAATGTCAAGAGAGCGGGAAAAAATATGGCGTGCGTCGTTTGCTGTTCCTATCGGTCTACTTTTGTAGCGTCTTTATTGAAAAACACTTTAATAAGCACGCACTCAAGGGGTTTCATTCTTTTTTTATGCCAAAGCAGTGCGAGGGAAAATGGGATAGACGGATAGGGTTTAGGATGAGGTGTCGGTTAACATTGGCTGGGGAAGACAGAGTGTGGAAGAGAGTTCCACATTTGCGTAGTACGGCTAAAGAACAATTCTCTGAACATAACGGTACGCCCAAAGTGGATCTAGGGTGAACTGATGGTCATTCCTAGAGGCGCGGGTATTGAGGTAACTCTGTAGTTGATTTCATCCAGCGGAAACCGTTAAAAAGGATGAAACACTAATTCATGATTGAAATCTTTTTCATGTAACATCAGTTGGCTGAAATGTCTTTGAACAAATATTGTCAGAAGGAAATCATATGGCTCTCCTTCTTTCTAAAAGCTAGAGACCTGACTGTACAATCACAAGGTCAAAGCGTTCATCGAGAAAAAAATGAGATTTCGACAAAAGGACGGAAGTTTGACTTAAAGGTAACATGTCCACGGACTAAGATTTCATTTATTTCATATTTTCATTTATTTACGGGTATCCCTCGTCGGCTTTCGTCAAAGTCAGCGAATAGGTAGGCTATAATTGAACAATGGGGTCTGGTAGGTCACGAAATAGCAAGGCCCTTGTTGGAAAACAGGACAACAAAACTTTTATTGGAAGATTGCTTAGCGTCAGTTGGAACAAGTTGAAGCAAAGAAAAAGCTGGACAATATCGGTTAGAAATTACCAAAACTTTATTTTCTAATACTTTAGTTGAGATGGCAAGTGCGGTACTTCACCCGAAAGAAATTGAAGTTACAAGACCTAGGCGTTTACCCCTAAAAT
>CAKKXW010000001.1:108520690-108543062 GCA_920937365.1 Sphaerophoria rueppellii | reverse complement strand
GAAGACACTGGATAAGACCAAACTCTGACGAGTAGGTAGACACTGGATAAGGCCGAACTCTGAGAGGAGCTGGAAGACACTGGATAAGACCGAATTCTGTGAGGAGTAGGTATGCACTAGATGAGACCGAACTCTTTGAGGAGCAGGTAGACTCTAGATAAGACCGAACTCTTTGAGGAGTAGGTGTACACTGGATAAGACCGAACTCTTTGCCGAGCAGGTAGACACTAGATAGGACCGAACTCTGTGAGAGACACTGGATATAACTGAACTCTGTGAGGAGCAGGTTACCACTGGATAAGACCGAACTCTGTGAGGAGCTGGTTGACTCTGAAATCTGAATAGGACCGAACTCTGTGAGGAGCGGCTAGACACTGGATAAAACCGAACTCTTTGAGGAGCTGGTAGACACTGAATTAGACCTCTGCGAGCCGAGGAGTATGTAAACACTACACTGGATTTGACCGAACTCTGTAAGTAGGGGGTATACACTGGATACTGGATAAGACTTAACTCGGAGAGGAGTAGAATCTCTCGTCGATCAAAGTCTTTGAGGAGAGCAGGTAACCTCTGAAAGAGTAGGTCTGCACTGTAAGCCCATGTGATGAGGGTGTTCTCGGTAAAAGTCCAAAATAGATTTTCGGAAATTCAAATTACGAAATTTCAGGACTAAAATTCATCTGACTACTCAATATTCAGACTACTCAATATTTGCTATATGTATTCTTAATACGGTAGCGTATGAGCTTCATCTTCCTGCTGAAATTTCACTCTTACTTAATAATTTTGCACAAAAACAAGGTGTGAATTATATCATAACAAAGTGTAATTCTGTTTTTTTTTTGCATCTAGGAAACATTTCCTGATAGTTTTTGATAGCTGACATCGTTGTGTGTTCTGTTGGTGATTGTCGCAACAAAATAGTGTGCGGGTCAACCTGTGGGTCATAACTTATAGTCCGAGGGATGGGGAGAAAATATTTACGGTTCATAACAAACGTATCTATTATTTGAACCAACAAAACAGTATGTTCGCAAATTTTAAGAATTGCACATTATCTTCTCATCAATATTTAAAATGTCTGCAACTTAAACATTCCAAATTTATTTACCTCCGAATTTCCTACCCCCCTCATTTCTAAACTTCACGCCCCAAAACCAATCTTCACTTTGCATTAATATTCCATGTCAAATTTTCAGGTGTCGTCGCGTGCGTCGGTGGGTCGTCTCTCGTCTGTGAGACCCGCAAACCTTCAACAAAAAGTTTCCCGATAAAGCGCTTTAATGAGAAAACTCGAACTATAAGTTCTATTCCCCAAAAAAGTTAGCATCACGAAACTAGATACCTCTTCAATAAGAAACTAGATAGAAGCGAATTTCGTTTTAACAATTAAAGTTAGAACAAAAATAATAACAATAAAAAAAAAGAAAGAAACAGTGGAACATGTTCAGACGACTGTCTCTAGTACGGTGTACCTTCTGGGTAGTTTACCTAGTCCGACATAAAAACAAATTGTTTCAGTTTAAAGATTGAAGAACGGAAAAAAACCAAACAGAGGACAACATCGATCGCCCCGACAGAGAACTTCTGTGTCCTCTGTTCTCATGTCGCTCCCGCACAGGGCACAGTACAAGGCACCAACCAACCATCCATACAACCCTCGTTTTAATCTTTTCATTTTCAATCCGTTACATCATCCCCTTGCGCTTTCTTTCCCTTCTATATTTATAGAGATACAAAATACAACCGTTACCATATCGTCATAGAGAAAATAGCAACTAAGGCAATATAGAGAAGAAGTAGAGCTTTATTTATATCATCTGTTCACTGCTGAGTGGCTTACCCTGAGATTTGAGATTTGTATTTTTCTTTATAGTGTTTTGCATTTTCATTCGTATTTATCCAATTTCCACCTTTAGTTTGAAAATTTTACTCCAGGGTGTAAAAGGGGTCTTGGTTTCGGGGCTTTGGTCTATGAATTTTCAAATGTAAAAGGAACAGGACGAACGGGCATCAGTAGGCAGAGAGAGAGAGAGAGAGGGATAATATGATCTCTTCCATTTGTAGGAAAATGAAAGAAGAATAAATTTCAACTTTCAACTGAAACCTATTTGTCCTTTTATTACACCCTGTGTATCTTTGTTCCTCACCTCACCTTAAATAGCTCATCCCCCTTTATGTTTTTGAAATTTTGTTTGTATTATATTTTAATTCCATGCAGATTGGCAAAAGTTCTCTTCGGTATGACTGAATGGAAAGGTATATCTGGTAGATACTCTCATAACAGTCGGACGATTTGATAAAACGGCAGGTAGGGTGGTGTTGTAAGGTAGGTATTTCCAACAATGAGACTAAAGATACACAAATGATAGAAATGGGATGGTTGTGATGTTTTTGTAAAAGTTTAGAAATGTGTATCACCGCAGCACTGGGAGAAAGTTTCAATTGTGTGTTTTTGTGGAAAGGATGCGAAATGTACGAATAATTATGGACTAGGGGATCATTGTATGTGGAAACTCATATACATGAAGCTAGTTGTGGGTATGATATCCTTTTACTTAAGGTGGACGATATTTCTTATCTTAAGTGCGTATACGGGTTGGCAATGTGTTGGTTACACATTCTAAAGGGGTATTTCATCATAAGATCAAGATTTTTAATAAAACTGGCTAGACCAGCATTCACGGCTTTCACCTGTAGTTTTGGACTTTCATCGAAAGCCTATAGCTTTGCTGGCATTCTCGGCTTTTGCTGACAAGCACGGCTTCCACGGCAATCTATGACTTCCGTCGGCAATTGGCAGCTTTAGCCAAAATCGACGACGAGCTTTGATGGCATTTTTCCAGCTTTAGCTGGCATTCTCGGCTACAACCGGCAATTTACAGTACGGTTTCCACAGCTTTTGCTGATAAGCATAGCTTTTACTGACAATCTACGACGACTTCCGTTGATAATCGTCAGTTTAAGCCGGCAATACCAGCTTTATTACCTTTCATCGGAAGAAAGCTGGTTAGTTTTTTCTATTCACTAAACCTTTCTACTTGACACTTTTACAGTAAAGAGTGGATGTGAACTATATAAACTCAAATTGTGTTTGAGTAGTTATACTGTGCGTTTTAGTAACACTTATAGCAAATACAATTATTGATACCGCACGTAATTCGATAATTGACATATTTTGACCCTCAAGAACACTCCAGGTCGATCGATTAGGTTCTGTTTTCAAAACGCTTCGGTTCGCACATATTTAAACCAAAGACAAAAAAACAATTCGTTGTTCAAGCTCTCGTGGTTACTTTGAACATGTTTAGCATTGATCTTGACATAGCGGGTGGCCATGGCTCAGAGGATAGATTAGTTGATTGCTAAGCCGAACGAACGCTACGGATTCAAGGCCCAGCTTCGGCAGCATTCTTTTTCTACAAAAATCGCCAGCTTATCTGAGGCCACCTGTGCGATGATATGAGACGATTAAAATCTGTGTCTCTTCCTCTGTGCCACGTAGGTTTATGTTATGTGTTCTTCCTTTCTATGTGTCTATCTGTCTCCCTCTGTTGTATTACTGTCTTGTTCTGTCCCAGCCGATGGCCACAGTCGCCAGTGCTGCTATATGTATGTAGTTCATACATTTACATTTATGTGCGAAGTACTGTGAAATGTCAATGTCAATAATCTTTACATAATCTTCATTTTAAGATCTCAAGCCATTTGTAGTCACGACATTCGAAATCAAGTTTCACATTTGTTTATTGTTTTGTAATGGCGAAATTCCCCTACCAGTTTCCGACCACATTTTCATTAGGATTCCTTACAATGAAACAATTTTGTCACAAAAGCCCATTTCGAAAGTTTATCTTCTCCCATGAATTACAACAAAGAAAAAGTTAAAGAGAACCAACCAACGCATAGAGATAGTTTCGACTTCATTGTGTAACCAGTAAACTTTATGCCTCCCGACTGCTTTTATCATTTTTGCATTGTAGATTATCATTTAAAACGAACCAGAGATCCATTGAGGACAACTTTACTATAGTTTTGATGACGGTCATCTTTAACCACTGGAGAGTTAAAAGTACACAAAGAGATGAGAAAAAGAACTTATTTTGATAAATACTTTTTCGTAAAACCAGTAGCCTCATCCCTCATGTGTGAGGATGGTATTTTTCATGAGAACTCTTTTCCCCAATCTTCTTGTGTCCTGTCTTGATCCATATTTAAAAACGTCAAGAAGCTTATATTATGGCACAAGGGAATAAATTATAACGAGGCACGTGTGACAGAAAAAAATAAAGAAAAACATTGTGGGACGAGAGAGAGAGAGAGAGAGAGAAAAAGAACAAAAGATTGCGTATAATCCACATGCAAGCTTAGAGTAAGTAAAAAATTGACATAAATTAGAGTCTACTTAGGCACCACAGTGCTTAAGATGTTTTGTTTTGGGTTTTTCATTTTTCTTCTTTTCATTTTTTTTTAAGGACAGATGGGTTCGTGGTTTCCAATTAACGTGAAACACTTTAGAGAACACTGTTATATCGTGTCGTTGTCACATGTTTTCAAATTGTGTGTGTCTTAAATTACTTTGAAGGATGTAATTTTTGTTTTTAATTTTGAGGACAAAAAAGCGGATTTCATTTTAATAACCGCAGGACTTCACAAAGTGATTTCACATTTTAAAAAAAATAATAAGGACGTTTTTTTATAATGCCGTCGCTGCCATGTAATTTATACTCACTGTTCCATTTTTCAAGAATTTATCTAAATTAATTTGTATGTCGGGTCTTTTGGTTGCTTTTTATGCCAAAAATAAAGGCCTCTTCTATCCTTTGTCTTGTTATTGATTTATCGAAAGGAAAAGATTATTTATGACTAGCTGACCCGGCAGACTTCGTACTGCCTCAATCGATAAATAAAAGACTCAAACATTATTACCCCGCTACCACACTATTCCTACCCGCTATATGCTACCCTAAGCTACCTTACCACTCTTTGCCTATTACCCTGGTTTAACACTACCCCTCTACCCGCCGACAACTACTTCTACTCGCTTACCGCTTTCCCGTTACCCACTACCCAATCTCGCTACCCGTCAAACTGCTACCCGCTACACGCTAACTGTCTTCACAGGTACTGATAATTGTGAACTAAACTCGAGTGCGATTCGTTTATCTTTTTACGCCTTGTGTCTTGTGTTAGATTATTCAAGTTTTAGTATGCCTATGTCACTTGGCAATACTGTTGCCTGCCAACGGTGAAAGAGTTTTTTAAATCGGTCCAGTAGTTTCGGAGCCTGTTCATTTCAAACAAACAAACAAAACAATATAATATTAGTATCGATGACGATGACGGTAGTGTCCGTAGCTTAGTGGTTAGGTGCGTTGGCTGCTAAGCGGAACGTCGTGGGTTCGAGTCCTACTCGTGCGCATATTTTTTATTTCATCTTTAACGAGTACTGCCTCTTGCGAAGATCTGACAAAATTTCCAAGAGTATCAATCTGTCATGAAAAAATTTATCTCAACTTTGCCGTTCGGAATCAACCTTAAATTGTAGGTCCCCTCAATTCTTCACACGTACCCAGAGAATGGTTGGTGAGAGTAAGCAACTAAGGCCTTGGCTCTTCAAGAGCTGTCGCGCCACTTTATTTATTTTTTTTATAGATGAGGATTTGGCATAGAACGTTCGCTTTAGGCTCTCTGAGTTCAGATTCGAACACAATAAAACCTGGAAAGTACCATTATAGGCTTATTCAAAGACGGCATTGTTATCCGTAAGCAATTTAATCAGAACAACGATTGTCGGTTCAGCAAATTTTCTGAATTGTACATCTGTACCATCTGTGAAATAAACACAGACATTCATTTCTCAGCTTGCCTTTCAGAATTTTTAACAGGACAACGCTTGTGGGATCCGCTAGTACACCGAATAAAGCATTTGACCAACTCGCAAATTTCATAAAAATCGGCTTAGCTATTTAGGAGAGCTCGGTGGCTTTCTGAGCATTTCTTGAAAACAACGTTTATCGGTTCCGGTGATAAGCTGATAAGATATGAATCAAAACATTCCTCGAATCCAGTAGAAAACGAAAAATGTAATAAAAATCGTCCCAGCCGTTAAAGGAGTTTAGTAAAATGGAATGGAGTAGTACTCTTTCACATGTTGTTGATTATAGTTAACATAAACTTCTAACGCATTGCATCAGAGAAAGAGTTTTAAAATGAAATTTCGCATCTTATATAATTCACAGCCAGTTCTTGTCAAGAATATTTACATAGGGATATAAAGAAGCGACTTGTCTACGATTAAACAAAATTCGGAAAATTGAAGGGAAGATTTTAATAGAAGGGTTAAAGAAAAAGGTTGTCTATAAAAAGTAGGTGTTGCCACTACGTTTTTTTTTTCTCACAATTCAATGTGGAAATGGTTACTTAAAGACAATTATCGACAAAAACAAGACATTTCCACCATTATCCATAAATAACTTCAAGAAAACAGTTGATATTCTTATTTTAAATGTCCCTACAAGCTGTTTGCTCTTCTGATAAAGATGAATATGACTCCGCATTATGCACAGAAAGAGGAACACAGGAAGAAAAAGAAAAACAAAATCCCACATTGATTTTCGATTAAAATTTTATCCGTAGTGTTGCAGGTTTCTTTTTTTATTTCAATTATTAACTCACTTTATACAATTGAGAAAACATCGAGAGAAAGAATGAAAAAAACATGGAACCAGAGAAAAAACTTTAAAATTCATATCGACTTTATGAAATTTTAATTCCACAATCTCAACCAACTGAAACGATAAAAATTTCCTTCTCAATGTTGTTCTCTCACTTCCGTGCAAAAAATACAATAATTCGCAAGAACAGATACATCTATAAATTCCTGTCGATCGATCCTTCTTCTCGATTACAGTCGGATGGGCGAAGCATTTCCGGAGTAGATTTTGTGTCTTCTTCTTTTTATTTCTTTCGTCGTTGGTGGTTGATGGTTGGTATAATTTTTCTACCAGGACCAAAAAAAAAAAAAAACTCATCGGCAGGACATGTGGTAATCCATTTATAAACATTTTTTAAATTTGTGTTGTATGCTGTATGAACCGTTCTAAGCAGTTACACTACATCGATGCCTATGAACCACCAACCACACTACCTGATTGCAACTGGTTCTTTCTCTTCCTTTTTCTTTGTTTGGCAAGTACCCGTATGGGAACACATTGATCCCGAAACCGAAGAATCCAGGGGCACAGTAAAAAGACCGAAGGTTTAAAAAAAAAAAAAAAATACTTAAATTAAAGGGAACACGCTGCATGGTACAAAACAAAAAAATATATATACTAGAGGAAAACTGAAACAAGTCCCAATTTCACAGGAGAAAAGAAAAATTCTTCTTCCTCCTGGTACAGTGGTTTAAGCGTTGACGAAAATGTTGTTTTTTTAGACTTTATTTGCAACAGGTGATAAGAGGCTAAAAACGCCCATAAAAAGGAGGCGTGTAGTCTAACAAAATTCTTTAAAAAACATCTTAGTGTTTGAAAAAATTGTTAAAGGCTCAAACACACAGTCAGAGTCTCGAACCACTGTTCACCGTGCCTAATGAAATGCGACGGACTACAACACAAGGCAAATGAACGAGCAGCAGCTGCATTCCTGCTCGATGTCTAATAGAAACTCAACCCTGACGATGCAATGCAACCAATGCAACTTTGTCTCAACTTTTGCGAAATGGGCAATTTCGTCGTCCGTCCTTTTCCAACCTGCAGCTCTCCTAGGTGCCCAGAGAGGTCCCTGCTGTTTCGGAAGATGCATTTTCATTTATAGAGACGACACATTCCCTCCCTATAATGATATACGGTTTTGGTTGACTGAGGAATGATGGTGGTAGATGGAATATGGACGACGACGATGGTTTTCCTGAAATTGAGAAATGAGTACAGATCTCGGATTACGAGGTTAGGTTGATGTTGTGATATGTGCAGCAATGACAACAGATTGAAAGATTCCTGCTAATACACACACACAGATCTGTTTGGTCCTACAGTGGACCTCAATCGCTTCAAGTATGGAGCAGTGGAAGACTTTCTTATAATGAGATCAACTCTCGAAATGGATTTTGGGTGTCAAACAAGACCGATGCTTTAGGGGAATCTATAAAAATGTTCTTTCCTTTACGAAACAATATTTCCCGCTGCTGTTTGGGAGTTCATTCAAAACGAAACAGCTGTTGCCGCGCGCCGACCGCACTTGGGTTCTTCTTCTTCTTCTTCAGCAGAAAGGATGACAGGATTTTTAATTAAAAATTCCAAGAACGATAGCGATAGCAAATATTAGAAGAAGACGACAAATAGAAAGGGACGATATATAGTCTATTTCTATCCCTATACACAAAGCGCAAATTGTCATCATCATCATCATTCTAATCGAGTCGTTGTGGTGATGGTGGTGCAGGTTGCGGCGGGACGACGGCAGCGATGATGGTATTGCCGTCGGTGATGTGCTGTGCATGGTGCAAGGAAAAGTGGAAAATTAGGTGCAATGTCATTTGGTGTGCTGGCTGCTGCAAATGACGCAATTTCAATGCAATGAAAGAGATTGGGGGATTTAGATTTCTCACAATTGAGTTTTGCTGATGGAGTTTGAATGGCGCCCAGAATGTGTGTGTGGGATGGAAATATTGTAAGAGCATCTGAAGTTGTCCAAGTATCAGGTATCTATATCATCATATGCCGAAGTGACATGTTGAGGCAAGCGTGTTGCGGGGGAAGAGATCAACAGTGTTGTATTGGCATCGTCATCATCAGCACATAAGCAGCACCAGCTAGTCAGCACAAAGTTGAATGTAAAACGAACGAAATATGGATCTTTTCTAATTTGCTTAGTTTTTAAGAGTTGTGATACTGAATGCTGTGCAGTGTGCTGTTTGTTGGGTTGCACGTCACGTGCACCAACCAACGTCAGATTAGAAAATAAAAGGAGATGTAAGCACTTAGTTTGATTAAAGGTATTAGTGGATGGGTTTTGTTATTGGCAACGATGGTAGCAAGCACAGCAGCGTGTGGTCTTGAAGACCGTTTCGAGATTTTGATTGTAATTTGTTATTTGAAATTTATGAAATTAAACACTAATGGATTGGTAATGATTCAAGTTGATTAATTCGTGGGAACATTTTTTGGATGAGAATTTGCTGTTCTCTGTGTGATTGATACGTTTTTGCTTAGGGTTATTATAAAGTCTTACTTTTCATACAAACATGTTGGTGGCACAACCTCTACCTACAGTGATCACGGTTCCCTAATTGTGTTATAAAATGTTGATTCAGTACAAAAACCGTAATAGAAAGGGTTTCCCTTGTTTAAAGCGATTTCGGTACCGTGCGAAAGAGACTGAGGAAAGAAGAAATGTGTACGCGTTGTACGGCTGAAGAAGGTACCCTGCACTTTATACTGGCGCTGGTAACCTTAGGGAAATTCTTCCTAGCGCAAATATAACAGTTGAGTGAGAATAAAATTTCGAAAGAGTTCCCAACGTTTTAAGAACTAGTTGAGCGTTCAGTCACCAGCGAATCAAATTTAAGACACTAGAAAAAACATAGCAGAAACAGTGTCGGAGACAAAACCCTTATGCACACCAGCAGCCTTAACTTTGTCACAGTCAGACTTGAAACCTAACAGAAATTGGAGGCATCTTTTTCCGTTAAGAAAGTGTCATGCGAACTTAACTTTCAGAACATCAATATCAAGCACAATTGCATGAATTTCTATAAAACGACTAGCGGACCCAACATGCGCTGTTCTGCAAAATGGATAATTAACAAAAATACCGATTGCAGTGCCTTCTGCCGAGCTGATTACTGAATCCAAACCATCCAGGCGCGAAAAAAAATCATTCAAATCGGTCCAGCCGTTAAGGAGTTCAGTGGCATACGCGCTTAGGTACAGTAGAATCTATAAATATAAGGATACATAGATTTGTCCCATTGTTCAGTGAAGATTTTCAGATTTCACTCGTACATCTTTTGCTGTGAAAGCCGTATTGCCCCGGTCATACAGCAAGGAAGGTATCAAAAGCAGTGTTGCCAGATTGGTGGTTTTTTCCAACCAAAATGGTTGGAAATCATCTGTTTGGTGGAATAAATAGTGGTAAAAAAATCATGGTGGTATTTTTGGTGTTTTTTTGTTCACTATTCAGTAGCCACTTTCTAAGCCAGCATAGCGAAATTTCGATTTTCAAACAACAACAATTTGGATTGCAGTCGATAAAAAGGCCTGTAAAAAAATTACAGTTGTGTCGGCGAAAGAACTTTTGTTTTAATATACACTTTGTTTGTCGTTTAAAAAATTCGAATTCGTTTGAATAAGATGAAATTTAGAAACAGTTCTAAATGAAAAAATTCCATATGGAATTTTCATCTGTAATTTCCATATGGATTCTTAATACGTTAACATGATTTGTATAATATTTCATAAGGAAATGGTGACAGTCCATATAGAAAATCCATATCGTGTAAAGCACGCTTACGCGAATGTAATGATCTGAGTTATGAACTCTCTTAGGTTGAAGTTTTTTGTATTTTTTTTTTTTAATCCGAGAAGCAACTCTCAGGTCTATTTTGCGACGTTTCATGTTACAATTGCCATACAAATTGAATTCGACTTTCGACGGATAAAGTGATTTGGAGAGTTTTATTCGCACTTGATTACTGCGCTGGGCTCTGAGTAATGAAAAAAAAACATGCCAACCAGTGTTGCCGAAAGTACTCCCTTCGGAGTATTGTACTCCTTTCAGCACTACCGTACTCCCGTACTCCTCCTTTCATATTCGTACTCCTTTTCTTTAAGAGCCCTAAAATATCTTCCACTTCTAGTAAAAATGTAATGTCAAACTGAATAAATTCAATTCACTTTTAATTTATTGCAAATTTGGCAGCTTTTTTGCCTTCAAAACTGTCTTCAAAAAGGGAATTTCACAAACACCGTTTGCCGTTCGTTATTTATTTCATTAGCTTCGTTCGATGTAACTAGCCCCGGGGCGCTCCAGTGCTTGTCATTAACCTGAACGGAGCTGCCCTGTTTTTTCCCTTTGTTGTATAGCAACAGCTGATTCGAACAGCTCCAAAATTATAGCCCCAAAAAAAAAACATGGGGTGATAAGAGCGCTCCCGATGCGACCACTGAATACACATCTAACACGGTGGGAACGCACCGGAGCGAGAAAAGAGCGACATCGAACACCTTAGTGCGAAATCAGGGCGCCACAGAGAGATCCAGAGCGCACATCGAACAAACCTATTGTTACTCTAAGATTGCGGTTGTGTTTGTTTTTTTTCGAGTTTAGAGTCCAGCATTTTGTAGCTTTTCAATAAAATGAAAAGTATTGTTAAATTGATGGTGAAAATATCTTTAGTTTACTTAATTCAAAGTACATTAATTTGATATATTGATGTAGATTTTTAGTGAAAAAAGATACCTTTGACGCTAAGGCCCTGTGCGAATTGGGTTAAAATGTGGTTAAAACTTGACGTTTGGTTAAATGTTGACACTTCGCATTGAATAAAATCTGTTAAAAATTAGACTAGCTGCGGAGCAGGTTAAAATATGACAGTAGTAGTTCAAAATTCATCCATTTTTAACCACAATTCATCGAATTCGCACACGGCCCTAAAGGCAAAAAAGATGCAAATGTTTCTGTTATTGCTGGAGATTCAAAAACAAATAAATATGATGTGGAGTCCTTATATTCAGCACTTAAATCCCTTGCTGCAAGAGCCAACAATGTTGAGTTTTCATGCTGAAAAAAGGACGACATTCAAAGTTCATGAACCCGACACCGCCACCGCACAATATGTGCGCCAACACTAATTTTGGAAAAAAAACCGGTACTACTATTTAGTCGAAAATACTCCCTTTTTTTTGCATCAGTACTACCTTCAAGCCTTCATTGCCTTATACTCTTTTGCACTTCATTAGTACAAGAGCAAATACTCGCCGTGTAAAGGTGCAATGTAAAGGCATACGTACTCATTCATATAAAAATAGTGTTAATTTTTTCATTCAAAGATCTTAGAACATGTAGAGCCAGTTCTTTGCGCTCGGCCAAATTTGACTGAACAAAAAGAGCAAAACTGAAAGAAATCTTAAATAGTATACATCTAATTCAAAACAAGAAGGACTGCCTACAAAGTAATAACTATTATTACTATATTATAATATTATTTATTAACAAGAAGAAACCTCACGAATTACTGCATAAAAAGCAAGTGACATTTATTTCCCCAGATTGTTCAAAAAGTGAATCTGCTAGCTCAGAGCTCTTTTTGTTCAGAGCCTGTTCGTTCTGTTCCCTCTGAACGAATATTTGAAAAAGCCTATAATTTCATTTAGGATTTCTGTTTTGTCGCACGCAACTGCTTACAATATGAAGCTATGGGAATTGATGTGCTCGAGTGAATAAATGCCACTTATTTTTGCAAGTTGTTCAAAAAGATACGTTTATTTAATTTCTCCTCGGATTTACCGACATGGTGGTTATTTTTTTCGTCTAGTACAAATATAGTGGTTTTATTTTGTTAACATAGTGGTATTTTCAAAATCTCATCTGGCATCACTGATCAAAAGAGATTTGATAGTTCGAGTGCAATCGTACTTTATTTTTGGTTCGGTTGAATTGTGGGTTGGTAGAATATATGTGGGGTTGAAATTCGCTTGCCAATTCGAGTCTTCTCGATTAAAGTGAACTCGAGGTGAGTAGTTAGATATATAATCATTTGTTTGAATCGAAGAATGTTGATCTCATTTCATAACCAAAGGAATAAGATATGTACACATTTTTCTTACACCAAATACCTGCCTACTCTAATTTTAAGAATTGTTTATTTTACTTTGAGTAACAAAAATGTCTGAAATGAGTCACAGGAATCAAGAGACGTCCGACTGAGGTATACAATCGAATGTCGGTTTATTTTTTATCCAGTCACAATTCTTTCATTTAATTCTTGAAGTGTTGCCACATAACTGGTGTTTATTAATTTATCTGGAAGACGTATGTAGGACACATTATAAAGGGTTTTCCAATAAGAGGTGTTATTTTGAATAGCCCGCTATTTCGGTAGCTGTCGCTTTTGAAGCTGTCATTTTTTTGACATTTGACAACTACGCCATTAATAAAAATGGAACGATACACGCTTCAACAACGCATTGAAATTATTAAAATTCACTATAAAAATGGTGAACATTTGGCAGAGACGGTTCGTAAAACTAAAACATTTTTGGGTCGTCGTGCAGGACCTTGTCGGACCACAATACAGAAATTGGTGGATAAATTCGAGCTGTTGGGGACAAGTTAGTGATGTGAAGAATAAAACCCGTGCGGGGTCATTGGACCCTACTTTTTCGAAAATGAGGCTGGAGCAACAAACACGGTCAATGGATTGCGCTATTGAGAGATGATCAATGATTTTATATGGCCGGAATTGGATGGTATTGGTATTGGTCTTAAGGCTTATGAAGTTCAAGAACTCAAGCCGGATGATCATCAACAACTTCGTGTCTTTGTTGATTGGATCCTTGAAATGCATGAAAATGATCCGGAATTTCATCAAAAAATCATCTTGACTGATGAGGTCCATTCGCACCTCGGAGGATACGTCAACAAGAAAAACTGTCGCATCTGGAGCTCGGAAAACCCCCTTGAAAAGCCTCTCCATCCTCAACGCGTGACTGTTTGGTGCGGTTTATGGTCCGGCGGTGTCATTGGACCTTACTTTTTAGAAAATGAGGCTGGAGCAACAGTTGCGGTCAATGGATTGCGCTATCGAGAGATGATTAATGATTTTTTATGGCCGGAATTGGATGGTATTGATCTGGACAACGTTTACTTTCAACATGACTGCGCTACGTGCCACAGAAGCAATGAAACCATGGATCTTGTAGGGAAAAAGCTTCCGGACCGTTTTATCTCTCGGAGAGGTGATCATAATTGGGCACCGAGATCTTGTGATCTAACTCCCTGCGACTTCTTCCTTTGGGGCCACGTGAAAGATAAGGTCTACGCCAACAGCCCAGCGTCGATTCAAGACCTCAAAGATGGAATTCGTAAGGCTATCGAGGACATAGGGCAGCCACTTTGCGATTTGGTTATGGAAAATTTCATGAAAAGGATATGGTCCTGTAAGCGTGGTCTTGGCGGCCATTTGGCTGATGTTGTGTTCCATAATTAACGGCCTTACCTTCCTCTTTATAATGACATAAACATCCGATAATTTATCTCAAAAAATGCCATTTTTCTTTGAATATCACACCTTTTATTGGAAAACCCTTAAAATCCAAACGATTTGCGAATATTGCAGAATGGTTTGTTTCATGTTTTGCCAAAAAACTGTTGTGTGTCGAGATTGCTTTTTTGAAACTACTGAGTAAATTATTACTTTATGGCCGATTGCTCCGTTATTACCAAAGTTATTCAACGAATACAAACCGATACAAAAGTTGATGCACCGTTACAAAGGTTTTAACTTACCTAGAAAGAAAAAAAAAATAATAAAAGTTAATTTTACGTATTCAAGTTGAAAAGGAAAAATTGTATGGTCTAAAAGGAGTGCTTTGAAAAAAGGACAAGTGCCCAATCAAAGTAACTACAAAAATAAGGTTTACTAGACTATGGTGAACTGGGTGAAAGGCTTTCAACGAAACGGTCTAGCAAGTCTTTAGCGGAACAAGAAGCTGGAAGTGATGAGATGTAAGCAAATTTGTTACAACATGATCAGATCAACTCGGTTTTGTTTAGATTATTGATTAAATCAACAGCAAAAACTTCGTCGTAGCCAATATCCGACAACAGCCAATACAAGGAAATGCTGCAAGAAAATTCGACTAATTCGGACGGCTACAATCGCCACATTCCTTCTCTGATCGATAGTCAAATAACTTCTCAAGAAGTCCTATGCCGCCAACATCAAGTATCGAAGACCAGTGGCGACATTGCCAGAAAGAAGTTAAAGATGCTGGCTCTATTGTGGTAGGTTTTACACAGCCATCAAAACGAAACCCCTGGTTTGATGAAGAATGTAGGCAGGCCCATGCAGCCAAGTAGGAGGCATACAAAGCGGCGCTGCATAAAAGGACAAAAGCTGCTCTACGAGCAAAAGAGGAAAGAGGAATGTCGGCTCCCCAGGAGAAAAAATAGGGAGTATGAGAAGCGTCAGATCGAGGATGTTGTGCAAAACTCCACCGTTAACACCTGAGGCACTATCTTCCAAAAGTCTGTTCAACTTCTCGCGTACGCCGATGACATTGATTATAATGGGAAGATGTCAATGGCACCTTTGTGAGAATTGAGACAGAAGCGTCAAAAATGGGTTTAGCGGTAAATGAGGGAAAAACGAAGTATTTGCCGTCTTCGAGGGAGAACATCCAACACCGACGCCGACGCCTCGGACAGAACAATAGACGCATACAATTTCGAGGTAGTAGAGGAGTTTGTCTATCAACGCTCCGCTATTCACACGAGCAATAACACCAGCGCAGAGATCAGGCGAAGAATAATTCTTGATAATCGCTGTTTCTTTGGGCTAAGAAAGCAATGGAGTGGAAAAGCCCTCTCTCGATTAACTAAGGTAAAACTATATAACACACCCATCCCAGTCCTGTTATAAGATGCAGAAGCATGGGCCTTGACAAAATCAGGTGAATGTGCCTTAGGCTGTTTCGAGAGGAAAGTTGTTCGGGTCATCTTTGGACTTTGGCCTCGTGTGCATTGAAGGGGAATGGCGAAGAAGAAACAACAGCGAACTTTATGGGTTGTACAACGTCAAGGACCTTGCCAGAACAGTCAAGTTCCAGAGACTCAGATGTCTCGGTCATTTAGAGCGGATGGACACTAATGCTCCGGCCCGGAAAGCCTCCGACACTATTCCCGAGGGAAGTAGAATGAGAGGAAGACCGCGACTTAGGTGGCACACACAAGTGGAAGAGAACCTCAATCAACTTGGAGTGCAAAAGTGGAAACAGCTAGCTAGGGACCGAGCTGGCTGGCGGAGACTGTTGATTGAGGCCCAAGTAAGTAAAAACCACATTCACAAAGTAATCACTAATCTCCGTCAAATAAAAAATTTTCCCCACATTCTCTTCCGCCAACTTTTGAAACAGGAAACTTGATCGTAACATCAATTGTTGCGAACGCTTCAAGAAATCATTAAACTCTTCACTTCTATCCTCTTTTTTAAATAAGTTTTTCTTTTTAGCATTAATTTACTTTGAAACACAAAATTTCAAAACTCTTAAAAATTCTCGAGTTTCCCCCCAGAGGGTCTACCTATCAAAATTCGCGAAGGATAACGAACCCAGCTTCTTGATCGACGTTGATAAATCCCATTCTGATTATCTCTCTTACTTTTTTTCTTTCTTTTTCCGTCGCTTCGCGGCGTTTCCGGCGAAAATTGATTGCCTAGCCTCAAGGCATTATTTTGTTGGTTGGTAAAATTCAAATGCTGGCAGTTCTTTTCAATCAAATTCCAAATTCAACTGAATCAGGACACACACACACACACACAGCAGTAAAAAACATGCATTCTACCCCTGAATTATTTTGAGTTTCATCGTCATCATTGTACAGGAATCATATCATCAGCCAATCGCAGTCGGGGTCCTGGTGGCTGGAGGCTGTCTCTCTTCTTTGGAAAAGAAGAAAATTATATTTAAAGTTCGTCGATCTCTCCCCGAGTTTTGCAATGCGTTTGGTGCATAAAATTTGATTTTCACATTTCATTTTATTTTCGTCTCTCATCATCGAAAAATAAAAACAAACCGATTCATAATATTTTTCTCTTTTTTCTATTTTCATGTTATTCACACTGAGTGCGAAAAATACGTCGTGAATGAATCGCAAAGCTGGCTACGCCTGCTGCTTCAGCCTACCCTCGACAGACGTTTCATCAAATTCAGCTTGTAAAACAAAAAATAATAAATACACAGATAGATATGGGATGAAGAAAAAAAGAACGTATGGAAAGCAGACTATCTAGCTTAAGTGAACGTCAATAAACGCTACGGTTGTCTACATATAGCCTGGCGCATAGTTTTTTTTTTCATCATATTTTTGTTGAACTCAACTCTCCACTGCTGCCGACGACGACGACGACGCACGACGACATGGACAAACTGCCATCGCCGCCGTCGCATCACACCATGTGGCATATTGGCGCTGAAAAGCAAACACACAGGGGGTGTTATTGCCATTCACTGATATTTTGTCGGCAGGTTTTTTTCCCGATGGCAAAAAATGTGCAAAAACCCCGTCATTTCGGGATGAAAAGTACGACGGGTTCGGTTCATGTTTGTCTGAGTTTTAAAAACAAAGTTAGGCGAAAGTGTGTGTATGTGTGCCTTCTTTTAGTCTGGACTCGACAAACAATAAAGGATCTAAAGAGTAAAAATAAAGGCTACAGGACCAACTAAGGGTCGTTTGCTGATGCCCTTATAGGGAGGGGGGATGACTGCAATGATTATGATTCATGAAGACTATTTTGTTGGCCTTTTAAACAAAAATTGCTCTAATGGCATGAATTTCAAAAAAAAGTCCTGAAATTGAGATTCTTTTGGGAACAATTTGCTTGGCTGGAGGAAAGCAATCTTCCACAGGAAGGTCCTTACGGAAATTGATATTTTCAAAATTCTTGCTGAAGGGAAAAAAATCAGAAGTGGGATTGTTTCTTTTTTAAATTCCATCAACATATAACAGACTCTTTCCCTAATTGCTATTAATTATCAGTGAAACAAAGTGTATTTAAAGGTTCCCAAGCAATAAAAACAAACCCTTTAATGAGCACTTTCGTCGACTTTAAAGTCATCAACCAGAATGTAGTGGCAACTGGAAAATAAAAAAAATGTAATAAAACTTATTGCACGTGTGCCCAGCTGTAGTAATGACCTTGCACATGTTACTTCTTGGATCAACTTCGTCGTCATCGCCGCCGTTTCCTTCCTCTTCGACAAGACGACAACTACCCAGAGCGAGTGCAGTGCGCTTAAACGGAGTTGGAATGACTTCGCGAGTTTGTAGCAAAGCACAACACCAAAAAAACAGCACGCGTGTGTTACAAATTATATTTACATTTATTACATTTATCCCCCATGCTTCGCTTGCGGAAAGTAAGCGTTCGTGCTTCCTTTCCCGCATAAACTTGAATCACAAAAATGTCAGAAGAAAAAACAACAAATTACATTGAGAACAAGCATAATTTGAATTTAAAGCACTCGACTTGTTTCCAAATTGAAGAGGAAACACTGTCATCTGTCTGAGTTGGACGCAAAGAGTTCTGAGGGCATACGTTACGTCCAGAGCAACACGCAAAGACAACGAACTACGAAGAAGATGACGATGATGGTGCCAAGGATTTATTTGCTGCTCCCAAAGCAGTCTCATTTTGTTTTGCCTTTTTGTCTTTGTTCGAATGCAGTTTGTAATCTATCCCCGAAGCCAGAATGTGCCAACAAAAATGAGGAATTAACAAAGGACAGTCAGGAACAAGTATACATAGCCAAGAAACTAAAAAAAAAATGATTATCTCTTGGGTTCGGTTTCTTAATAGCTTTTACTCTGATACTGGTCCTGAATCCTGAGGCTGTTGAACACTCTCTGTGTAATGAGAAACCTTAATGTGCGTGTGTGCCTGTGCACTGCACGTATTTGAGCTGTCAGCCAGTGTTAAAGATGATAGGTTGTCTTGTCTTGCACCTTTTCCAGGCTTCGACATCTGCCGATTATATCACATTGCTTTTTCGTTTTCCTTCAAAAGGAATTAAAGAAGAAGAAGGAAGATGAGTTCCACTTAAAAAAAAAAAAAACAAAATTACTTGCTACCATCAAATGACACCACCTGTTCCTTTCATTTTACTGATCGTTCCCTTCACGTTCGTCGCTTGTGAAATACAATTTCGGTAGATATTCAATTTTTCTGACAAGAAAAACATTTTCAATTGGAAACTTCGTCGTTAAAGTCAATTGATATTGACAAACAAAAAAAAGAGAGAATGCCAACAGCAAGAGACTCCAGAAACGCGCGCAAATCAATACTGCTTTGTCATTCAATTAAAATTGTTCAAACAATTGGACATTCGTTTTGTCCTTCCAA
Source organism: Sphaerophoria rueppellii (assembly GCA_920937365.1). Classification (NCBI taxonomy): domain Eukaryota; kingdom Metazoa; phylum Arthropoda; class Insecta; order Diptera; family Syrphidae; genus Sphaerophoria; species Sphaerophoria rueppellii. The sequence goes on along the minus strand of CAKKXW010000001.1, from coordinate 108,523,939 downwards.
ACGAATCAACTTTCGCCTTTCCACCTTCCCTCTCCCTCTGTCTCTCGCCCAAAACAAAATCGCATAGCACTCAAATTCAATCCAAATGCCGTCTGTATAGTTGTCGAATGACGTTATTCACTTTCATGCTATAACCATCATCATAAATGGACAGTTTTATTTTTATACTCAAACAGAACGAGTGTGTTGGTTTTTATACCGAAACTCGTAGGAGATCTACGACTCACCTGTCAGATAGCAATGTTGAATATGTCTCTATTCTATAGTCGAGATAAGGACGATTTTCTCATTTTCGTCATTTATTACATTTTCCATTTTTGTGTATTATGACGAATTGCCTACAATAATTTGGGCCATGGGAATCGAAAGAATTTTAGTGTAGAAATTCCCAAAAACGGATTAGTTTATTCACAAAATAATTACAGGAAGTACCTGTACAAGTAAGGGACTTGACATTGTTTTTCAATTCTTGGACATATGTAGTTGAATTTTGTTGAATAAGAGTAAATTGAAAATCAATATTTTCATTTGTTTTCGGGTCTATTATTGATTCTACAGAAAGAAACTATCCAGGAAACATTCCCCAGGATATATCCATTTAGGTACTATGTAATTTTTGTGAACGGCGTTTTTTTTTTGTAATTTAATTTGCATGAGAACAAACGTCTTCGGTCGGTCTGAATGTATACGACATTAAACATTTTTAATTCGTTTGAAAGGCCTAATGCTGTCATTTCATTACGTGTAGAATATAATATCGTTTCAATGTCCGTAGAAGTGGTACCGAAGAATCTCATGTGGATTGGGACGGACCTGAATTCGACAATCTTGTTTCTTCTGTAGAAAATTATGTTGACCAAATATCGAACAATATGCCCATCGCGGAACGTTAAACGAACAGGACACCAACTTTAATAGAACAATTTCATAATTTTTGCACGTGTTTTATATTCGTCCATGATGCTGATAGCAAAACATAAAAAATAAATGACAGCCAACTTGACAGAAGTATAACTCAGCAAGATGGACACTTTCAACTGACATATTAAGACAGTAGACCGGTGAAATGTAAACAAAAAAAATGTAATTCACCAACTGCAAACACCGAACTAATGAGAAAGAGTATTTGTATGAGTTTTTACAGCTCAATGAAATATAGTTCACAACCAGTTTTTGTGGGAAATATGCATAAGAGAGCGAATTGTCGAGGACAGAATCCTCCTAAAATACGGGCCCATCATTCGGTCAAAGTGTACTCCCGGTCCCGGTCCGGAAACACCGGTCTATAACCGTTGAAATCCGGAGAAAGCTCCGTTAATAAACCAAGGGAAACCTTGTTGAAGCACCGGTTAATCACCGTTGAAAGTCGGAGAAAACTCCGTTGATACACTAGGGAAAGGCCTAACGGAAGCAGAAAGACAGACAAAGTTCCGAGCCGTGAAGGAAGGAAGTTGTCACCCGAAAAAGGTACCGTCAACCTAAGGCCTCGGGCACGCAGTAAGCGACTGAGCGGCTAGCGGCTGAGCGGCTGAGCGGCAGCTCTAAGCGACGTATGGCCTGGCACTGAGCGACTGCTTTTGAGCGATTAGTAGTTAAAATGCCGTTGTCAAGAACAGTTCGCCTTATTTTATTGTCGAAAAATCGTTTGTATGTGTACAAATAACTTAAACGGATACAAAAAAGAATACGATTTGGTATTCATCCCATTAACAAATTAAGATCGGAATTTGAAGAATTATCTTATCATTTATTTCTGAATCTACCTAAATTTTCAGATAGATTCTGGCAATATGTACTTATGTCTATCGAATCTTTTGATTTGCTGCTTGAACAATTAAAACATGTTTGGTTGCTGCACGGCGCCGCTTAGCCGCTCAGAATTTTGTTTCGCCGCTTCGATGTGATTTCATATGTTTTATATTTTTTTCCCCCGCTCAGCCGCTTACTGCGTGGCCGAGGCCAAGAAAGGTTTACTGTGCGACTTTATTTTCATTTCTGATCTGTCTGATGTTTTGTTTTTCTTCTAGATGTAAGGAATAAGCATAATGCGCTTAAATTGAAATTCTTGTTTTTATTTATGTAACAATTGACTTTAAAGGTTAGATTTTTTTTAGCGTTGAGAATCGAAAATTGAAACTATTAAATGTTTGTGAAAAAACCAAAACATCAAGTTGAGAAAGAGGTTATAGTAGAGTCCGCCAAATAACTTATTTTTTTTTTAAATGCTATAAAAAAAAAACTACTGAATATATTCTCAAATTTCTTTTTCCATTTGAAAGTATAATTCCGGTTAATAATGGAAAATAATTTCATTCAAATCGCTGCCTCGGCTGGCCATGCAGTTGCCTACACGATCGGTCCAATTTTTGAGCACATTATTGATTGTGTGCAGCGGTATTTCACCAATTGGTTTCACGAACAGTGTCCTTTTAAGCGTCAATTGTCTCTGGCTTGTCGGCGTAACACTTATCTTTTACGGCACCCCACAAATAATAGTCCAAACGGTGGCAAATCGCAGCTCCGAGGTGGCCAAACGACATCAGCTCTGCGACTGATAATGCGATCTTCAAAAACAGGGCACAAAACATCGAGTGTAGCTGTGGCCGTCATGTTGAAATCAAATGTTGCCAAATGTTGTTGTGTATCCTCCTCTTCAATTTTTGTGGACAAAAATTCGTTCAACATGGCCCGATAACGATCGCCATTGACTGTAACGCCCACTCCTTCATCATTTTAGAAGAATTGATGTTGATGGCGCTTCACGCACACTTTCTGCCACAGCAGCAATATTCTCGGTTACGCTCTGTTTTTTGGCTTTTCACGCTTTGGTTTATCGATGAAGATGCCAGTTTCGTTCACTTTTTTCACAAGATAACGAACATACGGAGCTGACGGTGCTTCTCTTCTTCCAAAATCCGAACGCAATTTTCGCACACATTTTGCATTATTACCATGATTTTCAAAGTAATGTCGCAATATTTCCCATCGTCGTATATCAACTGAGGGATGTCAGTGTGAGTGGCCAATCGGCCCTGACTCTTGCAGATGTCATATTCTCATACGAAAGCTGAGCCTAAAACCTTCTTCTCTTCGTGGCAGTCGAGGCATACAAGCAATAGAACACTTTTTTCACTTGCTTTGACCGTAGAAGTAGCTATTTGGTTTCGCACTTTTCGGTTTTTTGTCTCGCATTGGCTCTTATAACGACGACACCGTCTTTCACACGCACTTCGCGGTAGTTGTAGTTAA
>CAKKXW010000001.1:108476466-108506937 GCA_920937365.1 Sphaerophoria rueppellii | reverse complement strand
CATTTTTTTGCTTCGAGAGTGTGACCGCTTCGGCAATGCTTCCCGTGAACCAATTCATCTGTGTTAATTTTTTTGTAAATCAATTAATTTGGGTTAAACTTTTGATTTTGACCAGAGACGAGTGTGAAGGAAAATTTTATTTTCAACAAAGTTTTTCTTCTGTGTTTTTTATTCGGTCTTCTTCGGACTGTCACTTTTTTGGTATTGATGATTTTTCAAGTATTTCGACGACAGATGACAGGATGATGGTGGGGTTTTCTGTCAGTCTCAGTGGGCGTTTATGGTTGTCAACAATGATTCGCAGACTGAGCGAAAGATGGAGCCATGCAAAGAGGGAAGAATTGTTTTAAAATTTGATTGAAATATTAAAACAAAAACAAACAAAATCATACATGAGTGAGTTAATTTTGTAATCAGTTCGGTTTTGTTCACCTCACAGCCATCTTTTGGAAGATTTTTTTTAGAAACTGAGTTACCATAATTGATGTAGTTTTGGTTCCTTGTACAATTGTTGGTTTTGGAGACAGACAAGAAGGATAAACATAAAATGTTAGTTTTACCTAGGATGTTTCAACTGGGGATGTAGCTCAGATGGTAGAGCGCTCGCTTAGCATGTGAGAGGTACGGGGATCGATGCCCCGCATCTCCATCGGAAGTTTTTTTTTCTTGTTTAATCGTCAAATCCAAGACGTTGTTCGTGCAAAAGATTATGAAAATGCAAAGAATTGTGCCTCTAATTTGTTCGTTTCAATTTTATATTAAAGTGATAAGTAGTTTTGACCTGTTTGTCCGTCTGTGTCTGGAAGGAAACGATTTCCAAACAACCCAAAGAGTGAGTGAAAAGTGGTTTTAACATGCATTCCAATGCCTGACCAATAACAACATTTGGATACGAAAACAAAATGCAAAGTATTATTACGAGTAATGAAGGTATGCGGAATATAACAGCTTTTTGTTTTTCCATTTTTATTAACCAATACTCAATCGCCATCGATCCTATTACCTAATTCAACTTGTTAATATTTTATTCATTTAAATCATAGCACTAAAGAGAAAGACTTAACTAAAAGTAAAATTCTTTTATCAAAGATTTCTTTCTATGATTAAAAAAAAATGTAACACAAATGAATCATCTTTCTACAGCTTCGTCTCATGAAAAAAAAAGAAACAAATGCTTACAGCCACAGCGTCGACGTCGACGACCGACGACGGCAAGCAGCAACAAGCAAAAGCAATCAGCAAACATCGACGACGCTGAGACTTTGTGAAAGTAAAAATAAAAACACCCCAAAATCGAATGAAGGAATTCTATTTATGGAAATGGAAACTATGAACAATTTGGTTGAACGGAATTCGTTGATGGATTTTTGTGTTTTATTTTCTATTCAATTCACATTTGGTTTTCGTTGGAAATGTGACTTGTAGATGTGAAAAATTTTTGAAAGTTATCGCTTCTCGGCCTTATGGCTAAGATCAAAGTGTAGTATCTGTTCTTATCAGCTTAACATCTGATAGATCCCCCATCGGGGGACAACAAATGTTAAACTGATTTTTGGAAATAGACGGAGTGCTAGGGGCTTGCTCCACCTCTGTCGCGGGTTGGCCCGGTATTGCAGTACCGCCGGGATCGGCCCAAATTAAAAACAAGCAAAACTACAGTAAAAATTTAAGTATGTGAGCATTCGAAAATGTCGCATGTATTTCTTCTTGTACTTTGTTTTTGTAAATAGTGTTCGTGTCAGACGTGAATTCTGACTGGAGAGTGGAGTACTGGACTGGACTCTGACTCATTTTCATTGTAAAAAAAAATAATTACTTGTCTTGTCGTTTATTTTGTCTTATTTTTATTGAAAACTGAATTCAAATTTCAAAAGTAGGAAATTATGTCGTTTTTGTGTGGATGAATACTGTGAGTGAATGAATATGAACTACACTTTCTACAGTTTACAGTAATCCTAACCAAACTTTCTACAAAATTGATTAAAAAATGTGGGAAGGAAAATAATAAAGAAGCGATTAATCGAAATTCGAAATATATTTCGACAGTCGCGTCAACTTAGCTGCGGTTTTTCTACAAAACTTATTTTTGTTGTGAGTTCTGGCTTCTGGGTGCATTTCAAATAGTTCTGGAGTTCCTTTTCCTTACACCAAATTTCAATAGTTCTGGCAAAAATCCATCAAAATTTGGACTATGAAAATTTTGCACCCAAAAAAATGTTAGCCCAGACTTAACAACCCTCAAGAGTTCTGATGCAATAAATATTTTCATTTTCTTCATACCAATTTTCGAAATATACTTGCTGATGGGGTTGAGGCTACTTAAAAAAATGCATTTTTGTCTGAGTAATAAAAATTTAGTCTGTGGGCTAGCCGGAACTATTTAATATAAGTTTTATGATGTTCAGAACTCTTGTTTTTTACAATTTTATCATCAGAATTGCTTAAAAACAGGAAATGCACATTTGGGCATACGAATTAAAAATGCATTTTTTAGACGTTTTAGAGCATCAATTTCAAAAATTGGTATGAGGAACTCCCGGAATATTGGTTATGATTTATATTTATATTTATTGCATCAGAACTCTTGAGGGTTGCAAAGTTTGGGCTACTTTTTTGTTGTAGGTTAGGTTGAAAATTTTAATTGGGATATTTCGGCGAGTTTTAGGAAAATATGATTATGTTGATATGAGGAACCTGAGAACTATTGCTACTAGATACATTTTAGCCATCAAATATTTTAAACAATTAGGAATGCACTTTTGTGCGTACAAATTTAAAATGCATTTAGGTATATATGAATTTTTTTTATATGTGAACAATTTTTTGATACGACGTACATCTTTGTTGATGGTTTATATTTATGATAAATATTCGAGCTTTTTTTGGTCAATTTGATCTTAAATGCAAATAAAAAACTTTAACATTTAGGCCGTGTGCGAATTGGATGAAGTGTGGTTAAAAATGGATGAATTTTTAACCACTGCTGTCATATTTTAACTTGCTCCGCAGCTAGTCTAATTTTTAACACATTTTATTCAATGCGAAGTGTCAAAATTTAACCAGACGTCAAGTTTTAACCACATTTTAACCCAATTCGCACACGGCCTTAAGATCAAATTGACCAAAAAAAGCCCGAATATTTATCATAAATACAAACCATCAACAAAGATATTAAAGTGCATTTTTTGACTATGGAAGAACAGATATTAATGACATTTTCATGGTGAAAACAACTTCAGGGATAGTTGGTGTGAAAAAAAAAACAATATTCAGGAGTATCAAAGACTATATTTTACTACTAGCTGACCCACCAAACGCTGTTTTGCCATATAAATGTTAAACTTCGGAAATAATAATCCGATCAGAAAAATTATTTCACTAATTAAACTAAAATATTCAAGGTATTTGCTTGCGGTATCGATGAATGCCTTCTCCATTGGATTAGAAACTTTGTTTCGAACCGTTCAATACAAGTTGTATTGGACGGATTCAAGTCTGAAAGTTTCAGACTGAAACCCACAATATAAATGCTGGTGTGCCTCAGGGCTCCGTTTTGTCTCCGACCCTCTTTCTCATTTTAATTAATGTCTCTTGTCTGTTGCTTCTAATTCAATAAATTGTTTCGTTGACGATAGTACCCTTAGCTTTTCATATTCAATGAGGAATTAAAAACCGTGTAGAGTTTAATGCTTCGAAAACTCAATGCTGTCTTGTATCGTTGAAGCGAGATATACCCACTGTCCATGAGTGACACTTGCATCAATGAGACCGAACATCTCGAGATTCTCGGTATGTGCATCACTGACCACCTCTTGAGGACCGAGCACAAACGCGATGTCGCCAAAAATGCCGAAAAATGTTTGGGTTTCTTAAGACGGTGCAAGAAATTTTTCTCCCCGTCTGATCTGGCTATTTAGAAAACTTATATCCGTCCAAAGCTTGAGTACAATTCCATTCCCAATTCCCACCTTTGGGCTGGTGCTCCAGCTACTTATTTAAGCCTCTTGGATAGAATACCAAACAGAGCTGTAAGAATGATTGGTAATAGACAGATCACTGACTCATTCACTCCTTTAGAACACCGTCGGTCGTAACGTAGCGTGTCTCTCCTTGTTCTATCGCTACTTTTACGGTTTTTGCTCTAGTGAAATAGCCAGTTACATTCCTCCCCTCAAATAATTCGCTCGTAATACTCGCGCTTATAGAAATGCCCATTGGTTTACCCTCGACCCAACTACTCTCAAGTATATTCAATTCATTTCATTTTTATTGGTTGTACAAATAAGACTGATGTATAGGGAATCATTTTTTAGCCGTACTAAACGAATGTGGAACTCTCTTCCACACTTTGTCTTTCCCAGAGTAGGGACTAGGGACACTCTTCCACCACAAACGATCTCTACTTATACAATGTAATGAGTATGGAAAAAGAAACAAGAACTAGTTAATCTTGAAACAAGTAAGTAGGTATTTCAGATACATTAAATTGCAATGGTTTAGTTGTGTAGCTTAGATAGAGAGGATGTGAGTAGTCTTCAATTATTTTGAGGTGTTTTTTGTTTGAGGATGAATGCAAACAACTGACAGTACGCCTTACACGACGTTAGATCGAAGAAATTAGGTGTTAGGCAAGCAGCAATCAAGTATGACTAAAAAGGTTCAAAATCGTCCGGAGACAAAACATCAATCAAAACATTGTTCGGAGACTGGTACCGATTTCAAAACTCCCACCTCAATAGTGTCTTCCAAAAGTCTGTAAAATTGCTTGCGTACGCCGGGGATATTAATATTATTTGAGGAACACAGCGTGATGTCAATTGTGCATTTGTTAGTATAGAGGCAGAGGCTAAAAACAACGGCGCAAAATTATAGTCCGCTAATGAACAACTTTAGTGTGATACTAGCTTAAAATGACGTTTCAGCCATGACTCAAACGTCATTTTAAGCTAGTACCACACTAAATTCTCTTAAAATTGTTCATTAGCGGACTATAATTTTGCGCCAACATGTTTAACGGTCAATGAGGGCACCTCATTCCACCACCCGAACCTCTTAAGACCTTCAACATCGCCATCCTGCTATATGGTGCAGATGCATGGACTTTGTCAAAAACGGATGACAGCGCCTTGACCGTTTCGAGAGAAAAGTTCTACGGAAGATCTATGGTCCTGTCTGCTTCTACGATAAACGGAATAGAAGATTTAACCACGAACTGTACGGGTTGAAGAGCGAAGTTGACCTATCTAAAAGAGTAAAGGTCCGAAGACTTAGTAGGCTTTGTCACGTGGAGAGTATGGACACCAATGCTCCGGCCTTCGAGTCCACCCCAGAGGGACGACGCAGTAGAGAAAGACCAAGGCTCAGGCGCCGTGCGAAACTGGAGAAAGCTAGCTAAGCTATCGACCGAGGTGAGAGGTTTGTTGGTTCAGGCTCAAGCCCAAATCCATCTCGGATTGTAGCGCCATCTGAAATAAGTGCCATACCATGCATTGATCAAAAATGGTAAATGGAAAACAGAAATTGAAATGTGAATTTAAAACAGAATACCTACAAGAAACGAATAAGTACTTGAAGAAAGGTAATAGATGTTGGAACAAGGACACACAGAAGAAATTAAGAAAGAGATGATATGTTATTCATTCTAAAAAAATTATCATAGCAAGATTTTTTCACAAAAAAGCTAGTCAAGCAATGTGAACAACCAAAGTCAAATTGAATTTAGGTTTAAGTTTGAGAATCTCTGTACGTATAGTTCGAACTTGCAGAATTTTCGAAAATGCCGTTGTGTTCTTCGAAAAAATGACATTTCCTATAGAAATTGCAGCCGAAGAAAAAAAAAACACTTGTCATCTGTCATAATTTCTATCGCTTTCGGCATCGGCATTTTTTCTTCAAAAGTGAATTTCATTGTTATTTGCAAAAAGCTAAATACAAATAAAAACATTTCACAACATTTCGATACATCCATTCAATTATGTCCGAAATTCAAACACTTGTAGATATGGGATTTCCCAAAGACAGAGCGTGAGTAAAAAAAAGTTAATTTGTTACCCACAAAGCAATTAGAAAAAAAATTATATTTCCTTAAAGTGAATATGCGATTAAAGCAACCAATTTCAAAGGCGTCGAACCGGCTATGGAATGGTTACTAGCCCATGCCGACGAGGAAATCCCTGCGCAAGCAAAAACTGAGTCATCAGCCGGCGGTCAGAGTCTACAGGCAACTACATCTATCGCCGGTTCACCCACTGCCAATAAAGATGATGCCCAAGCTTCATCATCGTCAGCGAATATTGAGACAGCAGCAGCAGACACTGCTAAATCTCTGAAATGTGATGATTGTGGCAAGCTCTTTAAAGACCAGTCCGAAGTTGAATTCCATGCTGCAAAAACTGGTCACAGTAACTTCTCCGAGTCCACCGAGGAGAAGAAACCTCTTACAGAAGAGGAGAAGAAGGCTCAACTTGCCCTCATTGAAGAAAAACTCAAACAGAAGCGTATCGAACGCGAGGAGCGTGAGAGAATCGAAGCTTTAGAACGGGAAAAGAATCGTATTAAGTCGGGCAAGGACATGACAGAAGCACGTGCCCGTATGGAAGAAATGGAAATGAAAAAAATCGTCGAACAACGAAAACGTGAGAAAGAAGATGAGAAGAGGGCTAGGGAGCGCGTTAAAGCCCAGATTGAGGCTGACAAAGCTGCTCGTCGAGCAAGGTAGTGTGCTTGCCAAACAACTGAGTCCGATTGATCTTATTGGATTTTTTGTTTGTTTTTGTTTTACAGAGACCAAGGACCAACTTCACCAACTGCCGTTAGTTCGACAACTTCAACTCCAGCTCCCGTTGTCGTTACCTTAGCAAAACAGCCGCCCAAGGACTATACGAATACTAAAATTCAGATTCGCTTGCAAGACGGATCTACTCTTACAGAGACATTCAGTGTTAAGGAACAATTGTCTGCGGTTCGGGTATTCATTCAAATGAAGCAGGGTGCCGATTTGCCATTCGGCTTGATGACCTCGTTTCCTAGGAAAGTTTTCTCGGACGATGATTTCGAGAAGCCATTGGAGGTGTTGGGCCTGGTTCCTTCGGCCGTTCTCATTGTAACCAAAGCCTTGGCGTAAATGCTTTCGTTTAGTTTTTTTTTTTTTTTTTTACTTTTTAACTTTACTGCTCTTTTTTTTTTTTTGCTTTCTTCTTTTGGGAGGAGGAAATGGCAATGTCATGGAATTTAGGGTCGTTTAAAGAATTGATTAAGGATTTTGTTTTTTTCTTTGCATTTGAAACATTTGAACAAAAGATCTTTTATTTATAAATTCGATGGTTTCTTATTCTGCATTTTCGTTCCTCATGAAACCAAAAGCAAAAATACAACAAAGATGAAGTTGTCAATTGACAAAACTAATATTATACTGCTACTTTTTAAATTATGGAATAATAAAACAACTTTTTCATGATCCTTGTAAGTTATTTGTCTTGGTTCTGCTTCCTTTGTTGTTGCTCTACCTCTATTTCGACTTCCCTCGTCTTAGTTTCGAAGATATTCTATTCCAGAGCAAAGTTGTCCATTTGCTCTATAGTACCCAGCCATCGAGGTCCTTGGACCTTGACTCTTCTGGCTAGATCGGTGCAGACCAAGGGATTCAGACTTGCATTCGTAATTGTTCCCAAATCTAAGTGCAATGAACTGTGGTGCAAAGAAAATTTCAAATCGAACATACCTTTGCGTAATGCAGCATCCTCAAACGTCAAGCGGCCATCTGTCAGTGTCATTGAGTTTTGTATACTTTTCGCTCACACATCCCACCCACCAAAGATTCAAAAAGAAATAAACAATGGATTCAATACGAAATTTTATTCATCAAACAATTAATAACAAACAAATTTGTACACTATCAAAAACAATACCTGCCATCCTGATACTCTACTGCCTATGGCCAGGCCGATTTGCCACACGCTTCGACTACATAAGCAGTGATAACATCTACGATAAACTAGTACCTGAAACCACTCGAAATATCTCATTGCAAAGACTGCCCGAGTGCAATAACGAAGAAGTAATCAGTCAAAATCAACACATCAGCAAAACCGAAATAGACAATTCGAAAATAAACAACAAAAACATCCTACCCGGTGGCGAATACTATCCGACGGATTGTCGAGCTCGTTTCAGCACTGCAATTATCATTCCCTATCGGCAGCGGCAATGGCAGCTCAACAAATTCCTCGTCTATATGCATAATTTCCTGGAGAAGCAGAAAATTCACTATCGGATATTCCTGGTCGAGCAACACGACGACAAACCCTTCAATCGAGCCAAGTTACTAAACATCGGAGCTGAAATCGCTTTGGGGTTAGAGTTTCCGTGTTTGGTGCTGCATGATGTCGATATCCTGCCGTCGAATCTGGGCCAGTTGTATGCCTGTTCGAGTTCACCACGGCATATGTGTCCGAATTTGGACATTTTCAGGTATAATCTCCCATATCGGGGATTGTTTGGCGGAGTTGTGAGCATTCGGAGTGTTCAGTTTCAACTGGTAAACGGAATGTCGAATATGTTCAGTGGCTGGGGCGGTGAAGATGATGATTTCTATGAACGGATTACATCGAGAGATATGAAGATTGTACGATTTGATCCTTCGTACAGTGAGTATATTATGATGGTGCATAAGAAAGAGAAGCCCAGCGAGGATAGATTGAAGTATTTGTACTCGGGACCGCTGCGGTATCATTCGGATGGCTTGAATTCGCTGAGCTATACGAGGCTCAGAACCAAGACACAACGGTTGTATACTCATGTTCTAGTTGACACGTAGTATTTTGTTTTAAGGAAGAAAGTGCTCGTAATTAATTTAATTGGTTTTGGCGGAGTCGCTGGCCAGAGTATTATAATTGTTTTGTTTTAAGTAACCGAAGAGATATTCTATGTTTCGTTCTATTTATTTTCTTTTAAGAACAATCAAAATTTATTTTCATGAAATAAATTCTTAAGTTTATTTTCAAATAGAATACGTTTCCTTTTTTAAAGAACGAAATCGCTTTTTTCGTTTAAGAAATCTTCTTTTCACTAATCTTATAACTCGAAGTTCGTCGGTGCGTTTTTGATTGTAAGTGGACCATATCTGCCGTGAAATAATGCAGTTTGTGAGATTTTTCCATCTTAATTGAGAAATTGGTTTACAATATCTGTTTTCAAGACTCCCAAAGGCATCCTCAGGTAATGATACTTGAACTTGAAGGTTGGATGCCATCCTGGCCTTCAGCAATTTCATTTCCCAGAATATCACTGTGACCGGGTACCCAAACAATATTAAATTAAATTTTATCTTGCTTACATTCTTTAAGGATTTTGGATTTCGTCAGGCAGCTGTCTATAGCCTTAATGGCTGCTTGGCTGTCAATAAAAATTTATGTTTTTTGTCGATTTCAACTTACGAATCGGAACCGACTTTTGAATGTCGATTCCATCAACGCTTTCTCGATGAACTTAGCTGGATCTATTCAGTTTGTCAGTAAAAAGTTGTGAAATAATTGCTGAGTTGAAGGTTTATCAATTTATTGGGCTTATATTTGTGTTGCTCTTATTTAAACTCGCTGAACGTTCACTTTTGTCCTGAGACCTACCAAATCTGTTCGGCTTAGCTCTTTTAATGTCATATTACTTGCTCGAAGCATAGTGCCATTTGCGCCCGCAGTCTTCTAGTGATGGAGTCAATAGGTTGCATCTCGGTTTGCCTATGAAGGTTCTCAGACTCTTTGTGACTAAAGTGTATGAATTCTTCATTTAAGCGAAACAGTCGAAGCTTCGTTATAACACTGAGAAATTTGTTGCTGTTGTAGTCTTTTTTTGGTTCCGACTTCGATAGAGATGGTACTTGAAACTCTTTTCGTTGTCTATCATTTCTAGATTTTCTAGAGTAACGGAATGCTTTCTCCAACGCCACGTTGAAGAGGAGACAGGCTAGTCCATCTCCTTGCAAAAAAAAATGTTTGACGGGTTTGCATAGCAATCCGGATATTTGGCTTGAAACGTTGGTCATGGTCAGCCTACATGGTCTTATTAATTTAATTGCGATGGCGAATTCATCCATGGCTTTACAGTTCTACCTTGGCTATGCTGTCGTAGGCGGCTTTAAGGACTATAAACAGATGGTATGTTTGTTAAATTTTAGAAAATTTTACGTCGTCTAGGTACACAACGGAGGTAATTTAACTAAGACATCACTTACTTATGGTGGTGCTACAGTCCAGGTCGAACCAGGGCCTCACCCAACATACTTCTCCAGCCAGCTCGGTCCCTGGCTAGCTGTCTCCAGTTTCGCACGCCAAGTTTGTTCAGGCCTTTTACCACCTGTGTGCTCCACCTGAGTCGCGGTCTTCCTCTTCTGCGACGTCCTTCCGGGTTGGATTCGAAGACTCTACGAGACGGAGCATTATTTTCCATTCGCTCAACATGACCCAACCATCAAAGTCGTTGGATCTTTACTTTTCTGGCTAGGTCAGTGTCGCTGTACAGCTCGTACAGTTCTTGGTCGAATCTTCGTCTCCATTCTCCATTAATGCAGACATGACCAAAAATCACTCGAAGAATTTTACTCTCAAAGCAGCACAAAATGCGTTTTCATCAGATGTTGTCATGGTCCATGTCTCTGCACCATACATGAGGGCCGGGATTATGAGGGTTTTGTAGAGTGTCACTTTAGTTGCTCGGGAGAGGACTCAATGGCCCTCTAAGTCCAAAGAAGCAGCGATTGACAAAAGTGATTCTTCGTTTGATTTCAACGCTGGTGTTGTTGTCTGAGTTGATAGCGGATCCCAGGTAGACAAAGTCCTTAACTACCTCGAAGTTAAATCTGCCTATGTTGACGTATGCTCCAAGACGTCGATGTTGGTAGTCCTTTCTTGTCGACAACATAAACTTGGTCTTGCCCTCGTTAACCGCTAGACCCATCTTCGTGGCCTCCGCCTCAAGGCTCACAAACGCTCCACTGACATCACGCTGTGTTCTTCCAATTATGTCAATGTCGACTGCGGATCCTAGTAGCTGGACGGACTTTTGAAAGACTTTTGTACATCTGGTGTTGACGTTGGAGCTTTGCACAATCTTTTCAAGAATGATGTTGAAGAAATCGCATGACAACGCATCGCCTTGTCTAAAACCTTTTTTGACATCAAAAGCATCCGTTAGGTTTTTTCCGACCATGGAACAGCGTGGATTTTCCATTGTCATCTTACACAGACTGATGAGTTTTTCTGGGATGCCAAAACTAGACACTGCTCTATATAATTGGTCTCTATAGACGCCTGGGTCTATAGTTCCTGGGTCTTCTCCAAGACCTGCCCTAGGGTGAATATTTAATCGATGGTGGACTTTCCGGGTCTGATGCCATACTGATAAGGTCCTACCAGGTTCTTGAAGAAGGGCTTCAAACGGCACAGCACGGCAGATAAGATCTTGTAGGCGATGTTAAGGAGATGTGTACCTCTGTAGTTGGTGCAGTTCAGGGGATCTCCTTTTTTAAGGATCGGGTTTACGATGCTGAGGTTCCATTCATCGGGCATGCTTTCCTCCGACCAAATTTTGCAGATGAGCTGGTGCATGCTCCTTACCAAATCATCTCCAGCTGCATTGTACAGTTCGGCGGCTAGCCCGTCTGCACCAGCGGCTTTGTTCGACTTATGTTTAGATATCGCTATATTCACTTCGTCCATGTCGGGTGGGTGGAATTTCAATTTCAACAAAACAACAACAACTAAGACATCAAAGTCCAGTAAATCGTGTATCACATGTACTTTGCATATTATTGGCGACCAAGCGTACCTAATTTGCACTGGTCTGTTCAATGTGTGTTCAGTTATTCTATTTTTTTTTTTTTATTTGAAAACAATTTAATACTAGTAAAGATCGATATTTGATACTCAACGATTCTTTCCTTCTTTTTTTAAATTCGGAATTTAATCACAAACTAAACAAAAAAGTTCAAAGGCGCTCAATAAAAGTGACTAACCTTTAAAACAATAAACAAAAGAAACGATAGTATGTCGTGAATAAAAAAATAAATCAGAAAAGTACGTCATGCGTTATCTCTTTGTGACAAATTGATTTCTATTTAAATCAAATTCATCTTAATTTTTGGTTGTTCCTCTCAAATTCTCAATACCATGTTCTACTGACTCATGAAGAAAAACACGAATAACAGTAATTTATTAGGTATAATTTTTTAATCTGCATAAAAATACTTCTGTGTACACTATTTAGTTTTTACTTACATTGATTAATATTTACGTTTTGTTAGGTATAATTGTTTATCTTAAAATTTTCACTTAAAACTATAAATTGACAAAAAATTTCAACCAAAAATGTGTAAAGAAAAAACTAAAAAAAAAACTGTGTGTAAATTACAACAGAAAAGAAAATTTAACTGTTCACTAATAATTAATAATAATAGAATCTTGCGAAGCTCGTGAATTTGTAACTAACAAAAAGTTGCCTTGTTCTTTCTCACTCATTCGATGTGTTTCTGTTTGTTATTGTTGAATGTCGATGGTCTCCCATTCTCCCTTACAACGTACACCATATCAAAAACTGCACCAATTTGTAAATATTTACAAACGGGAACTTCCACGAGCTCTTCTGCTTTCCGTGTTCTTCTTGCAGTGGCGGAACATTGCTGGGATAATAGATTGGCTTCGAAACATGACAATTGGTATTGACCTTGCCCATCGGATAGTCAATTGAAACCTGACCAAATCGCACGCCATCGCAATCAATCAACTGCAGTGACTTATCGAAACAAATTCGAATCTCGGCCAGATAGCTGATGTCCTTTTTGTCATCGAACAAACAATGTATGGACGGATTCTTGCCGAGAACTTTGACCACAGCCGAATTCAAACCGATGATTGTGTTATTCGATCCCGGATAGATGCCAGACTTTTCGAGTACCTCGGACATAAAGAAACCCGAATGCCAGTGGATACCTTGATTGAAATACTTTAGCTCGTCGTTAAGGTTTTCAAGTGAAGCAGCGCATGTTCCGTGTTTGAGATATTCGTGTTTCCACAGTGAGTCGTAGTCGGTGCCGGTTTCGATGTTTGGCCAAAACAAATACATTTGATCAACAATCGGATCCAGTTGGTCAATGTCGAATTTAGCACTGTTGTTGCAGAAATTCGGTCCGAAGGTGTCCAGTTTGGTTGGCCAAATGCCATGAATCGTCCAGACTTCTTTCTTTGTTGGCAAATTGCACTCGTGGTTTTTGTCCTCTTCCTTCCAGTGGAAGCAGGTTGTCACCGGCCAGCCTTGGGTGAATATCAAAACGTCCCAATCGTGCGATGCCGTCGAATTGACGTCCTCATCATCATATTCGTCGTCATCATCAAAGTTAAAACTCGATTCGTCGGACTCGTATGCTCTATTATAAACAGTGAATTGATATTATGTTCTGTAACGAGGGACAATTCTCGATTACACTTACCTAATCACATCAACTAAATAACTTGCGACAAACAAGCCTAAGACGCATAATAGAAATTGTTTTCTGCCCCGGAATGGTGCAGGAGAGCTTGTTTTTGGTTTTATATTCATCGTCATTGTCTTTTTTTTTCTATTATTTATTATTCCCAAGCTAAGCGTTTTACGCTTCGAACGTTAACCCATAAAAGTGCTGAGCCTTTCAATACTTTGGCCCTTTTTTGTTCAATTGAAATCGAATAACAGTTTTTTTTTCGGACTGGTTATGAAATAAAATAAAAATAAATATAAAAATAAGTCTTGTACGAAGCGATTAGATGAATATTTTACTGTAGTGGCTTGTCAAATGTTTTTCTTTTACTGTAGTTTTCTTGCCGTCTCTATTTCTATCTGTTTGTAGTGTTTTTTGTGTTGTCTGTGTGGCAGAAGTGGGGTGAAATTCGACCTTTACCTCTTCGCGTCTCGTATTCTGCTTTGGTTCAGTGTACCCCTTTTCCCTATCGTCGACGGTTCGTCGTCGTTTTTGTGAGTTGAATGTGAATGGTTCTCTTTAGTGGTTTGTAGCGCTCTCTCTGGGTGGATTTGTGAAGTGTGGTAAACCTAGTCGGAAGTCATGTGATGGACATATTGGATTGTTGTTATCAATTTTGAATGTGAATTTCAAATTGGATTTTTGAAACGACTTTCTTAAACCTTCTTATCAATTTGTGTTGGCACTTTTAACGGCTTTTTAAATAATAAACAAAACCGGTTTAAGTCCGGATGAAATAATTTCGTGCGTAGGCGCAATATTTTTTTTTTTTTTTTGAGCATGCAAGTTAAGGGGCTTAAGGCTGAACTACATCGGAACTCAAAGTGCCAAGATACAAAACAGTGGAAACTATGCACTGCGTCTACAAATGCATACATGAATATTTCCCTCTCATTTTTTTAAAGTGACCGTGAACAAAAGCTGGTCATGGTCAAGCTTTCACTGTGCACAAAGTTCTCAAAACGAAAACACTCACGTTTTTGTACTTTTTACACTTTGTGTTACAATGAAGTTCAGCCTTTATAATCCCTTTTATATAAAGTGGGATAGACTGAGAAGGTTTAAGATGAGGTTTCGTTTAACATTGGTCTTGAATTCGTGAACATTACAAGGTTTCTTCGATGTGCGCTCTGGGGTGCTCTGTGGCGCTCTGATTTCGCACTGAGCTGTTCGATGTCACTCTTTTTTCGCCCGGTGTTCGATGAGCATTCACTGCTCGCACCGGGAGTGCTTTGAAGTTTTTTTTTCGGTCGGAGCTGTTCGAATCAGCTGTTAAAAAATAAATAGAGTGGCGCGACAGCTCTTGAAGAGCCAAGGCCAAAGTGGCTTACTCTCATCAACAATTCTCTAGGTGCGTGTGAAGAATTGAGGGGACCTACAATTTTACGCCGATTCCGAACGGCCAAGTTGAGAAGCACTTTTTCATGACAGATGATACTCTTGGAAGTTTTGTCAATTCTTCGCAAGAGGCCGTGTCCGTGAAAGATGAAATAAAAACTTTGGGCCCGCGTAGGATTCGATCCCACGACGTTCTGCTTAGCAGCCAACGAACCTAACCACTAAGCTACGGACACTACAGCTGTTGTCATACAAAAAAGAGAGAGAGAAAAAAAAAAACAGAGCACTACAACTACTAATGCATTCGATGTGAAACCAGACCCAGAGAATTTTTTCAGTTTTTTGACATCTCCGTTCACAGTATGACAAGCACCGGAGCCCCCTGGGGCTGGTAACATCGAACAAACCTACAATGAAATTCCAATGACATTACATGACAGTACGTTCGAAGCTGGGATCGAGGGTGAAGCGATGGGCATTCCTGGAGGAATGCAACTGGCTATTTCACTAGAGAAAATACCGTTGTCGGTTAAAGAGGGTGAGGAATAAGACATCAAGTCGATTTAAGACAGAAATTTAAGCCGGCCGTGCTGACTAAAGCCACCAGAACTGGTTCTTCTGCTTCACCCTATCAATTTGGATCCGTTCGTACACAGCTTTACCAAATCAAAAGAGCTCTGCTCCGTCTTGTGCGAGGAAGAGCAGCCGCCGATTTACGCTTCTTTGCCTGACTTGGTAGATTAAAGGCACCGTCGTGTATCAGACCGCATCTGTCTAAGTACTAAGAAGTAGATGAATGCTTTTGGTCGTTCGTTGGTTTGGTTGGTTGGTATTCATTGTTCGGATAGAACGCCTCAAAGATAAAATTAGTCGTCCAAGTCATAGGTTATGCAATGTTACCCCGAGCTAGTTTCATCACGAAATTGTTAATTCTGTCTGGTTGATAATCCGCGAGAGTCGTTTTGTGTCAAATTCATTCAGGTTTATGCGCTAGAGACGGAAAATTGGAGACTTCAAATGGTTGCATTTGAAGTACCCACTACCCTATACCCACTATTTCTACCCGTTTTCCACTACCTCGCTACCCCGCTACCCGCCACCCACCTTTTCTATGAACTATTCGCTCATCACTTCCCGCTACCCGCTACTTAGTACCCGCTACCCGTCACCTCGCTACCTGATTCCCACTACCCCTCTTCCATTACCTACTACATTGGCCATGTCTCGTGAACAGCTTGGTCGATTTTGTACAAAATACTTAAAATCTACGCCACTTACCGAAAATTCCCTAAATAATTGGTGCCAAACGCTCGACTAGTATAAAAGTAGTGAGTCCTCAACGGATTTTCATGACATTTTTATGTAAATATATAAGAAAACAACGTTTGCTGGGTCAATTAGTAAGGTTGTGACGACTCAGAAACCTTCGCTGGCTCATACACAACAACTTTGTTAAGGACCATCACATGGCCAAATGCTTATAACGTTATGAGGAAAATGGGTTTTCACATTTTTGGTCATATTTCATGAACGGCTTGGCCGATTTTGTGCAAACAATGAACATTGTTAAAAACCATCAATACCGCTACTCGAACATTCCTTCAAAATTTGGTTCCAAAAAGTCCAACCGTTCTCGAGTTTTGCGCTTAGCAACACGTTAAGCGTTGCATTTTTATATATAAGATAAACTAATAGTAAGTATACGCCACAGTAATCATAATCTTCTTCTTCTTCTTCTTCTATCTTCTATATATATAAAAATGGATGTGTGTTTGTTTTTATGTCTCTTATAGACTCCGAAATGGCCCAACAGATATTTGTGAAATTTGCATGGTTAATACTGTTGTATTCAGTGATGATTTCTGTGAAAGAAAAATTAGAATAACCTAATGGAAAAGTAGGAAAACTAGAAAAACCAAAAAAAAAAGCCGAAAATTTGATTTTTTTTGCTTGGAATTTTTTGGTTTAAAATGGGTTTTCGAATGGAAAAATTGAAAAGTCTTGGTTAAAAAACTCGGAAAACTCATTGGTTTTCACAGGGAAAATTGCATGTAACTGTAGTTGCAGTGGTTTTCAAATGGAAAACTGGAAAATTTTAAAATGGGTTTTCGAAAGAAACCCGGAAAGCTAAGCATGTAATGACATGTCAGTTTCTGCGGACGCCCGGCTCTTATTTTTGTCCCATAAGATTCTATATCACTTAAGAAATTTCGAACGATCAATCCGATCGTGAAATTCGTCGTCCAATAGCCCTAAGGCTTAGGCCGCTTGAACGAAAAGCCAAGATTTTGCGTTTTTGAATTTGGCTTTTTTATATTTCCGTAAGTACAGTTCTTCAAAAAAAAAAAAAAAAAACTAAAGAAGAAATCGACAAAAAAAACTAATGTATTTTTAAAACAAGGGAACATGATAGTAGAATCGCAGTCAATGCTCGGGATTTGGAAAGACCACTTCTGTAGACTGTATAACGGCGACGACGAACAAACCACCGCCGTCAGACGAGAGCCTTTCATCGGACACCATGATAGCCAACAATTCCGTAAACCTGACCGGCTAAAATCCAACAAAGCCGCTGGAGCAGATGGACTACCTGCTGAGTTGTTCAAAGCAGCAGGCCACGAGCTAGATAGGAGCATGCACCAAATCATCCACCCACCCACCACCTTTTCATCGATTTTAAGGCCGCGTATGACTGCATCTACAGAGACGAACTGTATAAAGCTATGTCTGGTTTTGGCATCCCTGCCAAACTCGTTCGCTTGTGCAAAATGACGATGGAGAACTCAAGCTGCTCCATCAAGGTTGGCAACGAGCTAACGGAATCTTTCGACGTAAAAAAAGGATTCAGACAAGGCGATGGACTGTCGTTTTTGAGAAAATCGTGCAGAACTCCACCGAGGCACTATCTTCAAAAAATCTGTTCAACTTCTTGCGTACGCCGATGATATTGATATATGTAATGGGAAGAACATAGCGTGATGTAAATGGCGCCTTTGTGATAATTGAGACAGAAGCGACAAAAATGGGTTTAGCGGTAAATAAGGGAAAGACGAAGTATATGCTGTCTTCGAGGAAGGACACCCAACACCGACAGCTCAGACAGAACGTCACAATAGACGCATACAACTTCGAGGTAGTAGAGGAGTTTGTCTACCTAGGCTCCGCTATAAACACGGGAATTAACACCAGCGCCAGCGCCGAGATCAGACGAAGAATAACTCCTGCTAATCAATGTTTCTTTGGACTAAGAAAGCAATTGAGTGGAAAAGCCCTCTCTCGAGCAAGTGAGGTAAAACTGTACAACACACTCATCATCCCAGTTCTGCTGTACGGTGCAGAAGCATGGACTTTGACAAAATCGGATGAAAGTGCCTTAGGCTGTTTCGAGAGGAAAATTCTTCGGGTCATCTTTGGCCCCGTGTGTATTGAAGGGGAATGGCGCAGAAGATATAACAGCGAACTTTACGGGTTGTACAACGACTTGGACCCTTCTGGCTAGGGTCAAGGTCCAGAGACTCAGATGGCTCGGTCATTTCGACACTATTCCCGAGGGACGTAGGAGGAGAGGAAGACCGCGACTCGGGTGGCGCACTCAAGTGGAAGAGGACCTCAATCAACTTGGAGTGCAAAAAGAAAAAAATTATACTCACCTCGATTTTTTTTCGCATAATTGCGACGAATTTCCAAAGTTGCCGTCTACTCAGAAGTGTCTACTACCTCAACCAAACTTTGGTTAGTTATTGGATCGGCTAGTTATGTAGTTTCTTGCATGAAGTACGGTAAAAAGTGAAGGGAATGAGTTGAGAGCTTCGTTTTGTGAATGCTAGCATTATCATGTATTAACCACACATGGCTTAAAATTTGTCTCCGTAGCTCTTCAACTAATTCACTTGGTTTGTAAAAGGGTGAATTTGATTTGCAAACGGGTGAATTTTTTTTGTAAAAGGGTGAATTTGGAGTTAAACAAAGTGTAGAAAGGTATAGGACACGAATAACCAGAAAACATTTAAAAATGTTGATCTTACGTAAAAAATGAACCAAAATTAATTAAATTGCTTATTGAGCTCTTTGGTATTTTTCACCACTCACGTGAAACTAAAATTAAATGTCTTCAACTTCCGCCTAGCTTGTACACCGATACCAAGATTTTCAAACTCTCCTAACCATCCGCCCCATCATCCATCATCATCACCCTTCACCCTTCACCCTTCACCCTTCTTCTATCCTTTCAATTCACATCCGAAATCCAATGTGATTTTAAATTCTTTCCTTGTGCAAACATTTTAATGAATCCGTAACGTTTTTGCTGTGCACTCAAATAAAAATTAAACTAAAATCACATAAACGACTCACAATTTACAAAAGGAAAGGAAAAAAAGGAATAATCACAAGAACGGAACATGTTGAGACGATGAGTAGAGATGGGTATGGGTACCTCTACACCCGAAAAATCGACACGAAAAAGAATGTCCTCTACCTCTGCCTTCTGTCCATGTATCCGCAAATTACCCCAATGGCAGCTTTATAGATCCTTAGGTTTTTTTTTTTTTGTTTCTTTTCATCTCTCTCGCTTGTTTTTGTCGAGGAAACGAATCCATCTCCTCTTTTCGACTCGATTGTATCGTGACTATCTTCCCCCTTTGTCGCTGTTCCCTCGAGAATTGTCTGTTAATTAGTCTCACTTAGAAAATAAACTGCAGTAATTAAGCGTATCATCTCGACGACAACGATGGCGACGAAAACGACTGTGCCACAAGCCTCCATCAGCGTTATGATATGCCATCAGCATCACCGAAACAGGCATGAGGGGGGGTAGGGTTTATAGAAGAGTAACAGAGTGAGAGCAAAAATGATGAGGCGGCAATGGCAATTTGGTGCTCACTTGGAATTCTAATTACGAAACAAATCCTAGATTTAACTTATGGTCCTCCACACACATACACTCTTTGATTGAATTCATGTGTGAGAAAACCTTCCTCGCCCACCTCCTGCCAACTCACCATCACACAGAAGACGTAAAAAGAACGATATGTGTGTCTATAAATCCTTCAAATACCATTACAATAAATGCTAGAGCGCTGCAAGTGGAAACGGAATGGTCCTTTTAAATCCCACATCCTTCAAACTCATTATATCGCTCGACAAGAGTGATGATCCCCCAATTTGCTATTATAATTGCCTCAATTATCATTCCCCCCATTCCTCTCTGAGCTTTTCTTACCAGCAAATGGTATTTATGTCCAAGTGCTATCGAATGCTCTGCTGTTGGGGCGCGGTGCAGTGGCAATGGCTTAACGAGCAACCACAAGGATTTTTATTATAGCTCCTCCCAGTGTTTCTCTTTTGTGTATGAGTTCGTAAGATTGTTCCATATATCGGATGCGGGGGTGTTTTCTTGCTGCATAGCGCAGGTCCTGCAACAATTGTTCAAAGAGAGACAGAGAGGATTTGCTGCGAAAGGTGTAAAAAAGGACATTTTGCTGTTTCAAAGTGGTCTTTTTTTTTAATGGTGGAAAATTTTTCGTTACAATGGCGTGCATTATAGAGTAGTTTAGTTCTTTTACTTGTGCTTGTTTTGTGTCTTTTTTTATTCTTTTTTGTTTCGTCCTTTATACGATTCGGTGTGTACCTACTTTTTGTTGAACTTCCTGAGTATAAAATGGATGAAATGAAGCTAAATGGAGCCCCAGATGAGGATTAAATTGATTAGTAATGAAATTTCCCACTTTGCCAGACACATTTCGTAGGAAACGCTTGCTGGTGGATCAGATTGGGGTGGGAATTGGAAGAGACACAGAGAACAACGACAAAGATGATAATGCTGGTTCATGGCAAATGTGTGTATGCGAAGTTTGGAGCTTCGTACATATAAAATTCACGTTCGTCTTCTTGCTACAAATTGTCCTTTTTAGATTGCTAATAAATGTTGTAAGTTTGTTGAAATTTATGTGAATTATTTTTCTTCCTTGTCAAGTGGTATAACTCTGTGATACACATACACATTTGAGTGTATAGGGTTGTGGGTGGTTAGTTTTGGACGTTATGGTGGATTATATTGTGCATTAGTGTAATAAAAATCACTTGCTGGATCGAGTTTTATAGTTTGGAGCTTCTGGCGACGACGACGATCAGGAGAACGATTACTTACAGAGGATAGGAGGCGCTCGACAGACATCGTCGATGTTTCGTATTGCAGTTTTGTTACTTCACCACTGCTTCCTTTTATAGTGAGTTGAAAGTTTGTACCTTATTTCTGAGATTACGGGGTTTTATGTATGTTGGATTAGTGCTTGTTTGCATATAATCTATTTTAATTGCTTAATGAGACTTGTGTTGTTTTTGGGATTAAGAGGAGATTTGCTTTTGGGCAAGGAACAAACTGATATGGTGGAAATCGGACGTTAAGAATTTTTAAACTTTGTTTATTTGACCCTCGCGGGCACAATTACAGCTGTCGATGCATTGGAACTTACGTTGTAATGTTGTAATGATTTAACTTAACCCCAAAGAAAATAGTCTAGAGGCGTTAAATCGCACGAACGAGGAGACCAATAAAACAAATGTGGATTTTCACTCGACCAATAACGGATACTTTGCTTGTTGACAAACCCATTGAGTCAAAAATGAGCTCATTGACTGGAGTTGATTTAGCGATCAAATTCATCATTTTAAGAGCCAAACGTACGTCGGCGGGTTGGATCGCTTCTTACACGCATACAAAATCATACTAACTCATGGAATGAATAAGAACGCGACGCACGTGTCTCACTGACACGGCAACATCACACAGCGAGTATAAAGGCGAGAATTGCGACCGAAAAGTGAAGATAATGCTCTTAACGTTGTGGTCACAGACTTCGAACTTCTGTAGAGAATTTGTATATTGTATTTTAGAGACGTTGCTCCTTCGTGTACTTTACCATGATGAAAACTTTGGCAACAGATTACTCAAAGCCTTACTTTCAATGGCCACCAATTTCGACCAATGGTCTTCAATCGTTGTTTGATTCTTTCGTATCTCTCCGAAGATTGGAAAGCTGAAAAAGTCGTAGCTATCTGCAAACCTGGTAAAGCAAAAGATATTCCTTATAAAGGGTTTTCCAATAAGAGTTGTTATTTTGATATTCAAAGAAAAATTGATTTTTTTGAGATAAATGATCAAGTGTTTATTTCATTATACAGAGGAAGGTATGCCGTTAATAATGTAACACAACATCAGCCAAATGGCCGCCACGACCAAGCTTACAGGACTATTTTCCATAACCAAATAGCAAAGTGGCTGCCCTATGTCCTCGAATTCCATCTTTGAGGTCTTGAATCAACGCTGGTCTGTTGGCATAGACCATATCTTTCACGTGGCCCTAAAGGAAGAAGTCACAAGGTGTTAAATCACAAGATCTCGGTGGCCAATTGCGATCACCTCTTCCAGAGATAACACGGTCCGGAAACTTTTCCCGTAAAAGATCGATGGTTTCATTGCTTGTGTGGCACGTAGCGCCGCCGTCTTGTTGAAAGTAAACGTTGTCCAGATCAATACCATCCAATTCCGGCCATAAAAATCGATAGCGCAATCCATTGACCGTAACTATTGCTAAAAAGTAAGGTTCCCGCCGACAATAAACCGCAGCAAACAGTCACGCGTTGAAAATGGAGAGGATTTTCAACAATAACTCTTGGGTTTTCCGTGCTCCAGATGCGACAGTTTTGCTTGTTGACGTAGCCTCCGAGGTGGAAATGGGCCTCATCAGTCAAGATGATTTTTCGATGAAATTCTGGATCATTTTCATGCATTACAAGGACCCAATCAGCAAAGGCACGACGTTGTTGATGATCAGCCGGCTTGAGTTCTTGTGTTAACTGAACTTTATAAGCCTAAAGACAAAAGTCTTTATGCAGAATACGGTGTAATGACGTTTGTGGAATGCCTAATTCCAAAGAACGACGAGGAATGGACAAACCTGGGTTTTCTTAACACTTTGGGCTACAACAGCAATATTCTCAGTTGTTCTTGAGCGATGTGCACGGGTTTTAAGCCTGAACTACATCGGAACAGATCATAAAGTGCCAAAAAGTACAAAACAGTGGAAGTTATGTTTTGTACTGCTTCTACAAATGCATATCTGAATATCTCCCTCTCATTTTTTAAAAGTGAGCGTGAACAAAAGCTTGACCATGATCGAGCTTTCACTGTGCACAAAGTTCTCAATACGAATAAGAATACTTTTTTGTACTTTTTAGACTTTGTGTTTCGATATAGTTCAGGCTTTATTCTTCAAATCACTAACTTGGCCCAACAGCTCGAATTTGTCCACCAATTTCTGTATTGCGGACTTGCGGTCCGTCAAGGTGCTTCACGACGACTCAAAAATGTTTTAGTTTTACGAACCGTCTCTGCCAAATTTTCACCATTTTTATAGTGAATTTTATTAATTTCAATGCATTGTTGAAGCGTGTATCGTTCCATTTTTATTAATGTCGTAGTTTCTACTTGTCAAATGTCAAGAAATGACACCTTCAAAAGTGACAGCTGCCGAAATAGCGGGCTATTCAAAATAACACCTCTAATTGGAAAACCTTTTAGTTACATGTCAATTAGTTTATTAAGTACAAGAAGTAAAGTGTTTGAAAAGCTTATTATTAATTCATATTCAGTATACAAACATATACATACCCAAATGAGCAGTTTGGTTTTAGAGCAGGTTACTCCACTAACCATCAAATCTTAAGAATCAAATATCACATAAAAATTAATCTTAATTCAAAGTTATCTACTGGTCTAGTGCTTTTAGATATTGAAAAAGCATTTGACACAAATTTATTACCTTTAATTTTCCGACACATCTCATTAAGTTAGAATGGAGCTTTTTACTAAGCAGAAAGTTTTCGGTTTATGCAGGGAATGTAAAATCTTCTTTGTATAATATAGACAGCGGCGTTCCACAGGGTTCTGTGCTAGGGCCCATACTTTTCAACATTTATGTGTCTGACTTGCTACCTTTGGACGAAAGAAGCTATGTTTGTAGACGATACAGCCCTTTTCACATCCAGCCTTATACCTCAAGCCGCGTCTTCGGGAGCTTACAATGTTCACTTAACATCTTACAAAGCTTATGCTCAGAAATCATGTGCCATCTGGTTTTCTAGGAGAAGAAAATTAGACTTCTTACCACAAACAATGTTACAGCTAAACTGTGCTGATATCCCTTGGTCTGAAAGCTGCAAGCACTAAGGTCTTACACTTGACAAGAAGCTGACTTTTGATTTCCAACACGATTAACAAAACAAATCTTGTAATAAGAATTGTATACCCAATCATAAATCGCAAATTATGTCTTAGTATGCATAACAAATTTTTTTATAAAATCGCTCCTACAGAAGGAACGTGGCGGGGAATTGACCCTAATTCTGTTACTCTGACATATGAATCGCAATAGACAATGATCAAAGAATGTTATTGTACTTTTCAAAGACCTCTCAAGTGAAGAGTCTTGTTCATTCATACCTTAACGGTAGACTACAATGCGTAGTGGCAAATAAACGATCTTCCGCCTTTCTAAATATCCTCACTGGAGTGCCAGAGGGATCTATACTCGGACCTATCCTTTTCTCACTGGCACTTGTTGTTAAAAACTGAATGATGTGCAGCCCTTTTATAAGCTGATATTTTGTGGCAAAAAATTATGCCGTAGCTTGAATGAATGATAGGAACACCAATGCTACCTTTTTATTAGGGGATCACAATAGACCGTCCTGTGCACAATCCTCGTAGCCTAACCTAACCTAATCTAACCTATAGTTTCAACAGGATAACGCTTTGTGTCACACAGCTCAAGACACAATTTATATGCTGACGAACAGTTTAATGGCATAAATATCTCGCTCCCCGTCGACATAAAATGGCCATCAAGACCTTGTGATTTGACGACTTTAGGTTTTTTTTTGTCGGGCTAAGACGCAGGTTTTAGGAATAAATTGCAAACCACTGCCGGCTTCCAACACAAGATAACCAACGCTATGGCATACGTCAAAGACGTTGGGAATTTGACCTTTCGAATGTACGCAACCCAGCGAAGCCGAAGCGGCCACTTGAACGATAGTATAGTAGTAGTAGTAGTAGTAGTTGAAATAGTGGCCACGAGCAGTCTCGCTCGGTGACCCAATTAGCGCTGAGTTGCGCTGTTTTGATACCATAAAAAACTCGCTTGACCTATAAAATTAAAAGAGGGATTATACAGGGTGATTCACGAGCGTTGTGCCAAAAAGCTAGAGTGTGTAGGTTGAGTTAAGACAAGAAAAAAATCGTATGGGAGGGGGGGTCTATTCCCCCCCCGTTTAGCCGGGAGGGGCAATTTTCTGAAAAATTGACTTATTTTATAAAAAAAATATTAAAAATCAACGGCTTCGTTAACAACACCGTGTTGTACCTTTTTGAAAAGCCAGAAATATCTTCTTTCATTTGGTTTTTAAATTAAATTGTTTTAATGAATAGTTTAAAAAATATTAATTCTCAAACTCAAAATTTTCAAAAAAAAAAACCAAAAAAATCATTTTTGAACCAAGTTTTTTCAAAATTTTATGTAATTAAGTACTAATTTTGTTTTCAAAATTCAATGCCATTGTTAATTTTTAGTCGAAAACAGAAAACCGGATGCAAAAATGTCTTTTCGTTTTTGAGAAATAAAAAAATAAGACCAGGACTACATTTTTCTAAGAAAATCTTTCTTTTTATTATTAACTATCACGACTTTTAGTTTTATTAATTTATTATGACACATTTACCTTTCTTTTAATATTTGTTCTGTAATTGGAATTTTATGAGGCCTCAATAAAGTAGAAAAGTATTGGATTTTTCCTGGATTAATCATTTTGTTCATTGATAATCACTGAAAACTGACCTGAAATTCTTCTTATTATGCCTGGGGGCCGCGGCCACCTGTCGGTGAAGGGTTCTTACTGCTAGGAGCTTAAGATGATTAAACTGCAATTTTTCTTGAATATTTTTTTTTATAAAATAAGTCAATTTTTCAGAAAATTGCCCCTCCCGGCTAAACGGGGGGAATAGACCCCCCCCCCTCCCATACGATTTTTTTCTTGTCTCAACTCAACCTACACGCTCTAGCTTTTTGGCACAACGCTCGTGAATAACCCTGTATAATAATACTGAGTTTTGAGTGCGCCAGCTGGCGATCTCAAGTTCGGAGAGGAACTGAAACAATTAGTAAAAAATACGCCTCAAATCCAAAGTGGATGCGTTTAGAAGATCAAATCTCGTCAGCTCGTTCATTGCCCTCAAAGCCACTATGACCCGGAATCCAGATAAGAGTGACCTTGAGTCCAATATTCATGCCCGCTAACTCACTTCGGCATTGTTGAACTAATTTGGAGGATGAAGTGGACGAGCCATTCGCTTGAATAGCTGAACGATGGTATATTTCACATTTTATTGATAATTCATATAAACTTGTTTTATTCAATTTTAAAATCGAACCGTCCTTTATGGAAAACCCTGTATAATGTTGCAACAAATCCCAAAAACCAAGGCCTTAGACTTCTTGGCTAAGACTCTTCAATATTTCTTGGATTGCGTGAAAGAAGTTGAAGATGAAACCTAAAACCTCATGCTGTTTCTGATTAAGAAAGTGCTTCTTAACTCGACAGTTGATGCCTTTCGAAGATCTGTCAGTTCTTCTATCAAAAACGGCTTTTGTCTTGTTTATGGATATAAGTTGTTTCCGAGTAATATGAACAAAATCGTAAAAAGTAAGCCCTTACAAATAATTTCCGGTGACAATTATGATTTTTTTGAATACTTACTAATACAGTGTCTTGGAATTATTTCAAATAAACAAGATAAGCCTTTCCCGAGTAACTTCTGCATCGTCATGAACTAAAACCCACGCCAAAAAAGTGTTCCTAGACTCTTAGTGATATCAAAGTTCGCACCTATTTCATATTGAAAGATAACTATTGAATCATCCTTTCACCAATTTTATAAACACTTAACCACGCATTGTTTTTAACAATTAAATTTGACTGACGCAATCGAAAACACTTATTCAATTTCAATTACAACTAAAACCAATCATTCTTAATCTATACAGAAGTATCAATGACGTAGTTAAAGCCATTGACTCACATTATATTCGAAAATCAAATCGAAGCCATTTCAAAGTCAACCCTTACCTGCACTTGACTTTGCAAAACGAAAAAAAAATAAAAACAATTAACAGATATCACAATAAAATACAAAATCATTATCTAATTAAATTGCTTAATGAATTCCAATTTAAACCGATCGATTTGGAAATTGAAACAAGAGCTTTGATAAAGCCCCTCATCCAACGTCGAAGCACTTGTATGTTCAAAAAAACTCAAACAAATGAATTGCAACAAAATCAATTTAAATGGTTTATTAACATCGACGATGGGATGAAAGCTAGACCAGAAACATCGAAACCAGTAAGCGTTCGTATCAGTTTTCCAACCCTTAGGGCTCTGTTTGGATGCAGATAATTTAACTAATACTATCTCTGGGTCGATTTCAAGCCCCATTAACTCTCAAGAGTTGTGTTCGCTGCTTTGTTGGAACATAAAACAAACAGAGTTTGCATTGACAGCAGTTGGTCTTGTTACAAATTATTGTAAGTGGAGAATGGGACGGGGAGCCATTAGCTGATAAATTTAACTAAATGACAAATCCTTTTCCGATGACATTGTGTTGGTGGCAAATCGCTGAATTAGTTCGAACGAAATGAGCTCTTGTCGGCTGATGAAGAGTATGAAGGATCACTTTTGCACACCTTTTTATATAATAGGGCCGCACTATTCGTCTACTGTTATCTATTTTGTGTCTTTTTTTGTGCTTTTGATGGATTCTTCGTGTTCGGAACGTGTAATTACATGTTTGTTTACCTAAATTAAATGGCTTTTAACAATAATGTATACATACATATTTTAAGCAAAATAATCTGTTAAAGGGGTGATAAAAAGTTGGTGATGATATTTTTTTTTCATTTGAATTAGAACGAGTGTTAATGTATTTTGTAAATAAAGATTGAATCAATTTTGAGCAGAAGGTGTCTGAGTGGAATTTGAGGGTTTCTAGATAGCAGTTTAATGGGAATTAAGTGGTGATGATCGATAACGATGGCTTTATTTTCTCTTGTTTTATATTCTGTTTGATCACATGCTAATAGAAATATATTGGTAAATTGACGAAATGATTTATTTTATTAATTAGTAATAATTTAAAAATTGTTCGTCTTTTGTGAAAAACGGTCCCAACGCTCGTTCACGATGACACTCCAGTCTCTCACGAAATCTAACCTTTTTGCTAGGCTGTTCGCCTCCAACTCTTCGCTGTCAGAGTGTGTCATGACTCCTCCAGTAATTGAGCGCGTCAATGATTCCATGGGATCAATCTTCTTTCGCACTCGTGCTGTGGCGAGGGTCCTAAAAGATCCCAACACACACAAATCCCGTGGTCTGGATGGTATCCTGGCTATTGTTTTGAAGAGATGTTCGTTTTTTTTTTTTACACTATCAGAATTGGTCGAAGAGAGCTTATATCAAGCACAGTCTTACGACCAATGGTTTGTCAACATAGAAGACTATGTTAGACCACCGGCTCATCACTTAGTGCAGTGTTAGTTGTTAGTAAGCAATCATTACATAACAAACACTCACATGGATGAAACAAAAACAAGACAGTTAACAAAACAAGATTAATCCAAAACTAATAATTATAAAAATTAAGTAAACAGAGAAACATTTTAAAGTGTATAACACTGGTCTTGAGCAAAGACTTTAATTTATTCTTACTTATATATAAATCAAATAAGTCTGAGTTGCAGTTTGAAAGCCTACTCATACGTGTCAAGGGCTCATAGAAACCATAGTTGGTACGATGTTTTGGTTCATGTACCAAGTGCTTCCTACGAAAATTATAACCGTCACCCCGATGGTTGAAAGATATAGCGCCAAGTAATTCGGGTGCATCTGTTACACCAGTAATAACTTGATGGAAGAATACCATGTCATTGTTATTTCGTCTACTTGACAATGTTTCCATTTGGAGAGTTAGCAAACGATTTTCATAAGAGGGGACATTCAAAGGATCGCTCCCTAGAATACCTTTCAAGGCAAAACGAGTAAAATTTCGTTGAACAGATTCTAGCCTCCAAACTTGGGAAGTGAGGACGAACATAGCAATAATATAAAGCGCGGGTTATATTTGGATCGCTGAACTCCTTTGACCAACGCTTTATAAATCCAAGCATTGAGTTTGCTTTATTCACGATGGTGTTAATGTGCACAGAAAAATATATAAAGAATATA
Organism: Sphaerophoria rueppellii; assembly: GCA_920937365.1. Taxonomy (NCBI): domain Eukaryota; kingdom Metazoa; phylum Arthropoda; class Insecta; order Diptera; family Syrphidae; genus Sphaerophoria; species Sphaerophoria rueppellii. Next base: position 108,477,758 of record CAKKXW010000001.1, on the reverse strand, counting down.
AAGAAAACTCCAAGATCTCTTACAGAAGTTACAGGGGTAGAATGTGCTGTGAGATAGCGTAGTCATATGAAGAAGGTGCACACCACAATGCAAAACTATTAATGTCATCTTGTAGAAGAATGTGGTCATTACTAGAACAGATGTTTTTGTAAATCTTCATATCATCTGCGATCTTCAACGCAGGCAAAACCCTTTCGTAAGCAATTCCATCTATGCTATTCTTCTGGGCGCGTTCCGAGTAGTTGGAAAATAGCATTTGTCCTGCTCTCTCTCCAATTATCGTCCGATCATCTTAAGAAATATCTTGAAGAAGGAAAGCTTCCTAATGACCGGCAGTACTGTTTTCGCAGCAACATGTGAGTACCCCACCCTCCTCTTTCCCTATCTCTTACAGTTGCATGGCTTATTATATGCATTACACTACAATGTGTTTTTTTTTCTGCTCATGCAATGTTACATAAAATTTTTCATCAACAACGGATGAATAGAGAAGTTGCAATTTGAGTTCCAGGGTTGGATTGACTCACGTCACCGCTAAGGCATAACACCAGCGGTGTCGTTGATTCGAAAAGAAACCTGTTATTTATTTCGGCAGCTTCTCTTATATTTCATCTGTTTTGGTTTTAAATTTGTTTATATATTGCAATGATCGAAAATTTCAGAGTTGACTATTGTGATTTTCGTGGGCTACGTACGAATTTTCTCTCGACTTGTTCCTTACGTCTGACCCTGATAAATACACTATCAGTGTATTAACGCCTCTAGGCAGATCAGACCATAGTATTATATCTGCAAATTTCTTGTGTCAAGCTAATCCAGTTAGAGAAAGAGCACCGAAGAGAACCGTGTGACAATACGAGAAAGCCAACTTGGACGGTCTCAACAACTTTTTCTGGATCTTTAACTGGTCACTATGCTTCCTCGATAGTAACGTAGACTCCAGCGCAGATATGACTACTAATATGATTATTTTGGGAATGAAAACTTTTATCCCGAATAGGGTTAAAAGCATCAAACCCAAGGAAAAGTCATGGTTTGATTCAAGCTGTAAAGAGGTTATCAGGGAAAAAGAAGTAAAATTCCGGTAAACAAGCCAGGAAGACCTCAATGCCCATATTCGAGGGACCAAATTTTTACATGACCAAAAAATAGGTCAAAAAACACTGCAATGTCCCAAAGGCAGCAAGAATTTTGGTCATTTGTTCAAAATATGAAGAATTCTTCTTCTTCCTCGGTCTCTACGCTCGTTGACAATGACACTCCAGTTGTTAGCTCGCTCGCGAAAGCTAACC
>CAKKXW010000001.1:108455468-108476456 GCA_920937365.1 Sphaerophoria rueppellii | reverse complement strand
AAAGCGCTCGCTCGATTGTTGACCTCACAGTAACAGTTGCTCGCATCTCTGGCTCCTTCTTCTTCTTAAGAAGTATAAAACTTGTTTACTGGTTTTAAGAACGACGGAAACCCTGTAACGTCACAAAAAACTGGATAAAATATGATTATTTTGGGAATGAAAACTTTTATCCCGAATAGGGTTAAAAGCATCAAACCCAAGGAAAAGTCATGGTTTGATTCAAGCTGTAAAGAGGTTATCAGGGAAAAAGAAGTAAAGTTCAAGTAAACAAGCCAGGAAGACCTCAATGCCCATATTCGAGGGACCAAATTTTTACATGACCAAAAAATAGGTCAAAAAACACTGCAATGTCCCAAAGGCAGCAAGAATTTTGGTCATTTGTTCAAAATATGAAGAATTCTTCTTCTTCCTCGGTCTCTACGCTCGTTGACAATGACACTCCAGTTGTTAGCTCGCTCGCGAAAGCTAACCTTTTTGCTAGGCAGTTTGCCGCCAAACCTTCGCTGCCAGAGAGTGTCATGACTCCTCCAGTTTTAAGCGCGTCAATGATTCCATGAGACAAATCTTCTTTCGCACTCGCGCTGTGGCGAGTGTATTAAAGGATCTCAACATACATAAATCCGCTGGTCCGGATGGTATCCCCGCTATTATTCTGAAGAGGTGTTCTTCCACGCTTGCAAAACCCCTGGGTTCCGAGCAGTTGGAAAACAGCATTTGTACAGCCAATCCCAAAAAAAGTCGAATCGTCTTCTCCCTCCAGTTATCGCCCGATTGCACTTACGTCCTTTCTTTCTAAGGTCATGGAAACGCTGATAAACTATCAGCTCAAGAAATACCTCGAAAACCGAAAGCTTCTTAATGACCGGTAGTATGGCTTTCGCAGCAGCAGGTCCACTGGTGATTTGATGGTCAATCTCACCGAACTGTGGAACAAATCTTTACATCGTTTTGGAGAAAGTAAGATTGTTGCACTTGATAAATTTGATAAATTCTGGCATCCTGCTCTTTTATCGAAAATGCGTGCTTTCGGTATCGATGAATCTCTTAATCGTTGGACTAGAAACTTTCTTTCGAACCGTTCAATACAAGTTGTACTGGACGGGTTCAAGTCTGAAACCCACCCTGGTGTGCCCCAGGGCTCGGTTTTGTCTCCGACCCTCTTCCTCATTTTCATAAATGATATCTTGTCTGTAACTTCTAATCAAATTCATTGTTTCGCTGACGATAGTACCCTTAGGTTTTCATATTCGTTCCCAGATTCACATCCCTCCTCTTCGGATGTGGAACTGCAACGGCAAAATATGATAAGCTCATTAAACTCTGACCTAAACAGCATTGTACAATGGGGAGTAAAAAGCTGCGAAGAGTTAAATGCTTCGAAAACTCAATGTTGTTGTTGTTGTGAAGAGAGACATCCTCCCCTTGACATGTCCAATGGCACTTGCGATGGGATGTCGCCAAAAATTCACAAGATGTTAAGGCTTTTTAAAACGATGCAAGAATTGTTTTCCCCCTCTGATCTGGCTACCATCTATGAAAATACGTCCAAAGCTTGAGTACAACTCCCAGGTTTGGGCTGGTGCTCCAGTGACGTACTTAAGTCTTTTGGACAGTATCCAGAGCAGAGCATTTCAGATGATTGATCGTTAACATATTTACGTCACTTGAACATCGACGTAATGTCTCATGTTTCACCCTCTTTTACCGATATTTCTAATAGAATAGCCAGTTGTATTGCTCCCCTTAAAATACTCAATCGTAATACCCGCGCCTCAAGGAATGCCTATCTGTTCACCCTCGAGCACAACTTCGGACGTTCGGATATGTTCAGAGAATCGTTCTTTAGCCGTACTACGCGAATGTAGAGCTCTCTTCCTCGCTCTGTCGTCCCCAGTCATTGCAATATTCCAGAATTCAAGACCAATGTTAACCGACATCTCATCCTAAGCCCTCTCCGTCTATTCCACCTTCCCTTACGCTCGCATTGTGGTTTTTCATAAAAAAGGAAATCCCTTGAGTGCGTGCTTATTATAAAAAAAAAAATTGCTAAGGAGTTCAGTCTTTCACAAAAACAAGGATAATTCATAAGTTTAGGGTGGACCATTTAACGACGTTCCGCAGAAAATAGTGTTACAGTGTTACAAATCGCAGCTTCTTGGGGGCCAATTGACATTACCATTTCGGCTAATTACGCAAGTGTGTGGCGAGCTGCACACATCCTGTTGAAACCAATCAATACCACCAAGAGCGGACACAAAAAAATTGGCTATTGACTGTAACGGTTGTGTATGCATGGTTGAATTATGTTTTTGGATTTCCTGATATTTTTCGATCCTTTTCTTACAAATGACATTTCCAACATAGTACTAAAGGCAACATTTCGACAGTTACCCAAAACACCGTCCAAGAAGTCACTGAATTCCAATAACAAAAGAACCAACCAACAAGGTTAAGTAATCTTTTTCCCATTGTGTAATCTTTCACATTTTCCATTTAAAAAATTGAATACGAACTCTGCACAAACGGACAGAATTCCAACAGAGAATATTCAGCAATTTTCGAAATTGTTAGGTGATTTACGACACATAGTCGTATGTAAGCGGATAACGCAAAAACACGAACCAAAAAAAAGGCCAAGGCGAAAAACCCTTCTCAAAACGTATAGCTAACATTGAGAACTACACACCGTTTGCCGTTACAAATTGGCTTCCATTACAGATTACAATATCGACTTGTTCGACCCCCGTTTACCTCGGCCACCAACAAGCCTTCAAGTGTCTGTTACCCTCTCATCTCTATGACTGTCTGTGTGTGTGCACTTTAACAGAGAATAAGGACCTTCGAAATTGATTTTAAGGGTGAAGCGATGTGAGTTGTCGAAGTTATTCAGCAATCCTTGCTTCCTTCCAAACATCGTCAATCGTCAGGCAAAATAAATGGCATATAGTGATGCTGAAATCGACTTGAGACAAGTAACAAGCTTACCCTTTTGAATATGGAATTATAAGTGAGTGGGTGGTGGATGACAACCCTTAAAAGTATATTTTTTATTGCCAAAATATGGTAAGTGATCCTCCCTCCAGCTTTACATCGAACAAAGTGAATGAAATAAATGTCGAGATTTTTTTTTTTCTTCAAATCCTGTCTCTCACATGATTAAAAGGTAAATCAATTCATGCATGATTCCTGATTTGATAAATTGAATTGATTCTTGGAGCAGAAGCGATTAGCACTGATTAGAGATTATAATATGCATCGCTTGTTGGGACGAACACAAAAAAGTAGGTGAAAATTGATTATTTGTCAGACAATAGGGCAAATCGGAGAGGCCAAAAGCCGTGTAGGAGCGATTGTCCTAATCGCGCTTAGCCCACCAACATGAGGTTGCCTGCTCCGATAAAAGGGTCATAAATTTCTATAATTATGCGAGCGATTTAATTATTTTCGAGCAAAAGGGTAATTTGTGTCACTAATTGCGTGCAAATTGGAAATTTCTCGGGAGGTTATTATTTATAACACCGGAATACAGGTGAATTGCTCTAGTTCAATAATATGGCTTTATTGCTGGATTATCGAACACAACGGAGGCGCATTTGAATTAAGTTTAATTACACATTAATTTCTATATAGGAGTATACAATGCAGTCGTTGTTGTAGTTAGGGCATGTGACTGGAAGGGAGTTTTTAGGTTAAGCGGAAGTGGTTTTGGGCAATAAAACCAGCAAACGAACAGGTTGGCATAAAATTATATTAATATATCTGGAGAGGCCATAAACTTTATACCGGCCCATCGACCGACGCGACGGAAGTGAGTCGATAAACAATTCATTGTTATTAACCTACTGCTGCAAATTGTTTATTTAGCATGGTCGTTTGTATTGATAATAATAATTAATCGAACATTAATCGAGCTGATGGAAAATAATTAAATCGAAACTTTAATCAGACATTAAATCGGTTAATATAAATACAGAACTATATTTCCGCCCAATATGATGTGAAATTTGTTTTTGAACAATAAATAAGAAAATTGTAATAAAATACTTAATTGGCGAACACAAGGTTTTATGATAAATGATTATATCGACAACCATATGCAGGCTCGGTGACAACGGCGAACGGTGGGGAGAGGGGAGGGGGTAGAGTGTTTCCCCCGGGCCCGGACGTCTAAGAGATGCACGGATTTTCGGCAAAAACTTCATGAAGACGTGGTGCAATAGGTAGATATTTGGTTGGCAAGAGAAACAGCTACTTTTCCCCGAACATTGCACTGGCAGTTGTGAAATCTATCAAGTCGCGTCATCCTTACCGATTGATTTAACTGCTCGTTTTTTGTTGTCTTTATTTGGTTTGCCCAACGCAGAACGCAGATTTGTCGACAAGTAAACTAATTCTCGCGCTGCCATTTCCCGACGTTTTAAGTGCACGTACACATAGTGTTGCCTTTTTATTTATGTCTTATATTGGTGGACCTTGAAGTTGCCTGTATCATTTTGGAAAATCACTCGACACTTACTCTGCGCAACAACTTATTATGTCGCAAATGAAAAACTTCCAAAGATCTTGTTCTACAAAACAGTGTATAAATTGTGCTGGATGTGGCTTCTTTTGTAGTTTTCGGCTTAAAGGGTATGTTTTTTGGGTTCTAAATTTTCGTTAGTAAAAGATCAAGATTTTTTACACCAAGAAACGTGACTTTTCCACAAATCTCTTAATAACCCTGTTTTGCAAATCAGAAGTTTCTGTTAAAACCACGCAAGAGTCAAGTGTCAAGACCGAAAAAATTGAAGAATTCAGTAGTTTGTAATTCCTTCAAAATCGTATATATTTCTCCCTCTCGCCATAAGTTTATAAATAATACAAATGTACGAATTTTTAAGGAGCGACAACTTATAATACGAATTTCACGAAGCACTTTTAAACATTTAACAGGCTTTTAAGCCGTAAAATGAGAGTTTTTGGTTCCATCAAGTATTTTTTTTAAGTAAACAAGTTTTTAACAATTTTAAAACTAACTGCCCATTTTTGGCTCATTAAATTTTAAAAGTGTCATTGAATATTTTAAAAATTGAATATAATGCTTTCTCATTTTTTCATAAGGATGTCAAACATTTTCCTGAAATTTCCTTACTAAATTGGTGAAACTAAAAAGTTCTAAGGATCTGATAAAATTTAAAAAGATTTTTGCTAAAATTGCTTTTAGTGTTTGTTTATGAAATTGGGCATGAATAAAATAAGTGCTCAAAACGTACATATTTTTTAAATCCAAAAGTGAAAAAAACAAAAAAAATATAATCTTATACATAACAACATCTCGATACCAGCATCAGCGTGGCTTTTTATGGGAAGATCGACAACTACAAATTTCACTGTATTTTCGAATTATTGTCTGACTAATTTAGAATTGCATTCACAAGTTGAAAAAATTAACACAGATTTTTCAAAGGCCTTCGACTGAGTTCAACATAATGTTCTTCTAAACAAACTTGAGACTTTTAGTTTTTATTCAAAACACTTGATGTAGATAGAAAGTTATTTAATAGGTAAGAACAAACAAACCGCAATATCAAGGCTGAAATCCAACAAAGCCGCTGGAGCAGATGGGCTAGCTGCTGAATTGTTCAAAGCAGCAGGCGAACCAAAATCATCTGTAAGATATGGTCAGAGAAATGCATGCCCGATGAATGGAACCTCAGCATTGTTTGCCCGATCCTGAAAAAGGGAGATCCTCTTAACTGCGCCAACTATAGAGGAATAAGTCTACTAAACATCGCCTACAAGATCCTCTCTGCCGTAATATGTGAACGTCTGAAGCCTTTCGCCAACAATCTGATTGGTCCTTATCAATGTGGCTTCAGGCCAGGAAAGTCAACCATCGACCAAATTTTCACGTTGCGGCAGATCCTGGAAAAGACCTATGAACTCCAAATCGATACTCACCACCTTTTCATCGATTTTAAGGCCGAGTATGACAGCATCTACAGAGACGAACTGTACAAAGCTATATCTAGTTTTGGCGTCCCTGCCAAGCTCTTTCGCTTGTGCAAAATGACGATGGAGAACTCACGCTGCTCCATTAAGTTGGCAACGAGCTTACGGAATCTTTCGACGTCAAAAAATGATTCATACAAGGCGATGCACTGTCATGCGATCTCTTTAACATCGTTCTTGAGAAGATAGTGCAGAACTCCAACGTCAACACCAGAGGCACTATCTTCCAAAAATCTGTTCAACTTCTCGCGTACGCCGCGCCGATGATATTGATATAATGGAAAGAACACAGCGTGATGTCAATGGCGCCTTTGGAGAATTGAGACAGAATCGGCAAAAATGGGTTTAGCGGTAAATGAAGGAAAAACGAAGTATATGTTGGCTTCGAGGAAGGACACCGAACACCAACGGCTCGGGCAGAACGTCACAAAAGACACATATAACTTCGAGGTAGTAGAGGAGTTTGTCTACCTAGGCTCCGCTATAAACACGGGCAATAACACCAGCGCCGAGATCAGACGAAGAATAACTCTTGCTAATCGCTGTTTCTTTGGGCTAAGAAACCAATTGAGTGGAAAAGCCCTCTCTCGAGCAACTAAGGTAAAACTGTACAACACACTCATCATCCCAGTACTGCTGTATGGTGCAAGAGCATGGACCCTGACAAAATCGGATGAAGAGCCTTAGGCTGTTTCGATAGGAAAGTTCTTCGGGTCATCTTTGGCCCCGTGTTCATTGAAGAGGAATGGCGAAGAAGATACAACAGCGAACATTACGGGTTGTACAATGACATCCACCTAGCCAAGGGTCAAGGTCTAGAGACTCAGATGGCATAGATCTCGCTAAGAAAAGAAAACCTAACTCTATAGTTTTTGCTTTTGATGTCCTTAATTGTGTTAGTGACTGTCCAGTCTTGTTATCTTTGTTTTCTATCAATGTTTTGTTTCATACAATGTTTTCTATTTTTAATTTTTTACACTAATGGAGGCAAGTTCTTGCATTGAGAAACAAACAGCAATTTTGTATGAAAAAAGTTGAGGTTGACAGTCTTCTTTAAAGAGAACATTCGGCAACCCTAAGTCGACATCAAAGATTTTAAATGTCAGACAAAAACCTGAAATATAAAGTGTAAACCAGATTTCGAGTTTTTGGAAACTTTAAGCTAAAAACTTGTTTTTTTCGTCTGGTGTGAGAAGGTCTAAAGATACTCGTTTCAATCTCCTGCACTCGTGTTCGAGTGCCATCAGAGAATCAATCGATTAAATTGCTTGGTAATGTTTATATGTAGTGAACACTGGAAACGTATTTTCTAAACAAATAATACATTTTTTCAGGTGTTCCACAAGGCCTTGGACCACTTCTTTTTACTATATTTAACTTCCCAGAGGAAGTTATGGTAATAAGTCCGATTATGTGAATCCCCAATTTTTGCATATCTCCATGTTTCGAGGACACTAGAATCCGAATCAAGCGTTTTAATGATGATGTGTGTGTGTGTGTGTATGTATTCGTATGTGCTTACGTGCATTTCGTTTTTTCAGCGCGAACATCTCGCGAACCACTCATCGTATTGTCATAAAATTGGTCTCATTCGACGCGGTATTGTGTTGTTAAGATTAGGTTCTGAGTGAAATCCGCTTAGCGGTTTTTTAATGGAAATCGAAAACCTAAGACAACCCTAATACAATTATGCAAAAAATCTTATAGTTAGTGTGAAAAAAAAACAATATTCAGGGGTATCATGGACTATATTTATATTTGATTACTGGCTGACCCACCAAACGCTGTTTTGCCGTATAAATGTTAATCTTTAGATATAAAGGGTTTTCCAATAAAAGGTGTTATTATGAATAGCCCGCTATTTCGGCAGCTATCACTTTTGAAGCTGTCATTTTTTGACATTTGACAAGTAGAAACTACGCCATTACACCCTTCAAGAACGCATTGAAATTATTAAAATTCACTATGAAAATTGTGAAAATTTGGCAGAGACGGTTCGTAAAACTAAAACACCTTGTCGGACCGCAATACAGAAATTGGTGGATTGGTGGAAATGCCATATTTCTTTGAATATCATAATAACACCTCTTATTGGAAAACCCTTTTCTATTCCGATTAGAAAAATTCTTTCACAAATAGAAAACTAAAATATTCAGGAGTAATAAAGACTTGGTACGACAAACTTTTGGCAGATGGCGCCACATTTATTCAATGAATTTAATGTATATCCTCAAATAATCAGTTTTATGGAATTTGACTTTGAAAACCAACGTGCGTGTACATTATCAACTATAGAACAAAAACAACTAATGTTTTAACTTATTTTTCTACTCTGGGAAGTTATGGGTGTGGACTGCATGGGTCGCACTCATATTTTTATAAATGATTTCCCATTGGATCATTCGTTTTCAGTTGCCTCTTATTTGCTGATGATTTGAAATGTTTCTAGTATTTTACAATAATTAAATAATAGTTAAGCTTATGAATTGCGATGTACTTTTTGCTGCTTTTGCTTTTGATGTCCAGTCTTGTTATCTTTGTTTTCTATAATGTTTTGTTTCATACAATGTTTTCTATTTTTAATTTTTTACACTAATGGAGGCAAGTTTTTTGCATTGAGAAACAAACAGCAATTTTGTATGAAAAAAAGTTGAGGTTGACAGTCTTCTTTAAAGAGAGCATTCGGCAAACCTAAGTCGACATCAAAGATTTTAAATGTCAGACAAAAACCTGAAACATAAGGTGTGAACCAGATTTCGAGTTTTTGGAAACTTTAAGCTAAAAACTTGTTTTTTCGTCTGGTGTGAGAAGGCCTAAAGATACTCGTTTCAATTTCCTGCACTCGTGTTAGAGTGCCATCAGAGAATCAATCGATTAAATTGCTTGGTAATGTTTATATTTTACGGAAATCATCATAGAACTGTTTTTAATCTTAAACTATTAGTATTCCATACGTAAAAGGACCAATAAACAGAGTAGGTACTTTACAGATTTTGATGTTTATATTGGCATAACAATGTTAATTCTAATAAAAACAAAACAGAAAAAATAAACACCAAAAAACAACCAATCTCTTAAACAATGTAAATAAAGGAACAAGCAAAAAATAGATAAAACATATCCATAACTCCCCCCAATCCAAAAGCAATTTCATTTGCAAAAAAGCAAACAGTCCCATGAAAGTATATCCATGGTCTCTGCTCGTATCGTTGCAATATAAATTTGAATAAAACTCCTTTCAAAAATATTACAAGTAAAAAAAAAAAAACGATTCCTCCAACAAAAAACAAAACCAACAACAACGAAAGACGACGACCGACGACGCCCCATTTTCGACAAAAAACAGAGTGTCGATGATTTAACCACCAATAGACACAAGGGTTATGTGTTTCATGCTAAATATGCGATTGCGAAATGCGAATCCTTAATCCTTATTCCTTTGCTTACGCAATAACAAAGCCCCATGTAAGAAAAGTCCTTGATTCTATAATAAAATCAGTTTTATGCTCTTTGTACATTTATTCGGGATTTTGAATATGAAAAATATCAACAAACACGCAACAACAACAAAAAGAGAAACAGAACACCCTTTTACTCATGCTGGGTTATACTGTTACAATACCTAAGCTCTTTGAAATTTTCTATATTATCCTTGAATTCTGGAATGAATTCTTGAAAGCATCGAATATTAGATTACACTGCTTCAGCTCCAGCTCCTACCTCATGCATAAATGTATGAATTGCTTTAGTACTTGTTATTCAAGTTAAAGGATGCTTTTTTGCTTTACCACCGATGCCTTTCATTCTGAGGCTAAGTCCTGAAGTAGTCTCGAAATGGGGGAATGTGTTTATTTTTTGACGTTAAAAAGGATTTCTTGCAGTCAGTGAGCAATTTTTGGTGTAATATTGTCGGCATAAATCTTTTTTCTAATTTTAGAAATTCAGCCTTGTTTATACAAAAGGATAAAGCAACAAAATTTGAGTAATTGAAGAAGAGATAGCATATGAATTGATTCAATTCAAAATGTCTTGAAATTCTATTAATTCAAATTAACTCTTTACTTCTTTCCCTCAAGAGAATTGTGGACAAGAACTATCACTCAATGTCTTTTAACTTAACTCTATGTTGATGTTTATTTTGTGGCGATTGAATACAATCAACCATCATGAAGAGAGCATTTGGCTAGGGAAGTCCATCTTTGGTCCGAAAGGTCATTTATTAGGTTTTAGTTGGTTTGTTAAGTTGCAAGTTTTGTTTGCATTCGTCTTGTGCAGTTTGTGTTCAAAGGACTTAACTGACTGTTTGGAAGACCAGTCGGTTATGCTGAAGTTTCAAAAGTCAATTAAAATAGTTTAAAGGACATTGGGAAGTTTATTTAAATGTGGTTTTAAGAATTTTACTTTCTGTTTGGAAAAAGAACTTTGTTTAATAAGAGTTGGAAAGAGTTCTTTATTTGTTTGCTGAATCGACAATTTAGAGTGAAAAGTTTCAAAAGAACCAAGTATATAATTGGAATTGCTTGTTTTTGAATAGAATTAAGCAAATTAAAAAATAATAAACACAATAGCGAGGGATTAACCCTTATTCTGGGAATTAAGTGGAAAATACTATCATTAAAAGAAAATTTCTCTTAACTGACGTTCACTTAGTTATTCCATAGTGGAGGGTTAAGCGGAGAAAAAAAAAATGTAAAAAAACAGCTTTTCTGTCAATTCATTAGATGGCGCCAAAATCGATTGCCATATGAAAATATAGCAAAGACAACAACAAAGTATAAACAACTACAAAAAATCCCAAAGGGAATATTTGGAGTTCTCTCACGAAAACACGAAGATCTAGCATTTCTAGCGACTTGCAAGTTCTGATCCACAATCGGTGAATAAAGCGAATATGCCTTCTCGTTGGTAAGTAAATGAACTAGGAACTGTGTGCGGAACTAACCTGGGGTCTGAATACCAAAGAAAGATATAAAAAAGGTAATCGCCTTTAACTCTTGCAATAGAATTTTTGGGCAAACCTAGGGACGGACCACACCCTGAAATAATCAGATGGATGTATTCGGCAATAATTACACCAATACTATCCTATGGTAATCTGGTTTGGTCGAATGCTGTAGATAAGAGCACGAACCTCAAATTTTTGACAAAGGTACTTGCGCGCACAGGCATTACAGGGCCAATGAAATCCACCTAACTGCGAGACTTGAAGTAATCCTCAATTTAAGACCCCTAGATCTCTTTGTTCAACAATCTACAGCTGAAAGGCTTTGAGACTTGGTCAGACTAAAGTCTGTAAAAACAGTTCTATTGGACATACGCAGATCCTTCATAAAGTTATGGGACATAGTCCTACGACAGACTATAAAATATACCAGAACTTGATTTTCACAAAGCATTCGAAACTATGATTCCAAGCAGTGAGGAATGGATAGATAACATACAAAACTCCTGTGAGTCATCTATAGCTATATATACTGATGGTTCTATGATGGATACTGATGTAGGGGTAGACTTCTATTCTGTAGCTCTCGCTTAGGCTTCCAGACTACAGTAGTTTCTTCCAAGCGGAGGTCCTGGTAGTTACCACAGCTGCTAAACAGGTATTACTGATGGCGATACCATGGGCTGATATCATCTATTACATTGATAGCCAAGTGGCAATAAAAGCGATTACTGACACTCAGATAAAATCAAAGCTTGTTTAATGCTGCCGCGAAGAGCTTAAGGTTCTTGGCGCACAGCATAAGATTAGACTCTGCGGTATACCAGGCAATGAGAAAGTCGATGAATTAGCAAGATTTGGATCAACGCTGAACGTAAGCCAAGCTCAGCTAGTCAACACCCCATTCTTTCACTTAAAGCAGGAAATCTCAATTATAATACCTGTTAAGGCCGATGAAAGTTGGAACCTTCTTGACAGCTGCGGCACAACGAGAAAGATCTGGCCCTGTTCCAACAAACAAAGAACAGAAAGACTTACAATTTAACGCCGATTTCGAACGGCAAAGTTGAGAAGCAGTTTTTCGCGACAGATTGATACTCTTAGAAGTTCTGTCAGTTCTTCGCAAGAGGCAGTACACGTGAAAAATGAAATAAAAGCTTTATTGGCACGAGTAGGACTCGAATCCACGACGTTCTGCTTAACAACCAACGCACCTTACCACTAAGCCACGGACTTTTGACGAAAAAATCTGTTAGGATATCACAAGAAAAAGATGAGAATCCGTTCAGATGATCTATGCAGAGCATGTCATAACGAGGAGGTCCATGAAGACACGTAACACTGTCACTGCCTCGCACTTTCCCACTAAAGAAAGAATTTGCTCGACAATAATTTCTTCGGGGACTTAGAAGAAGTCTCTAGTACTGCAGTTACTAACATTTAAAACTTCATTAATGCCTCCAAATGGATTGATTAACCGAACATATAGGTTTACTCATGCGTGTTACAATGGATCTGAATTGATCTAAGTTGGACGGTAAAGACACCAACTGTCAGCCTCAGTATGAAGAATTGAGGGGATCTACAATTTAACGCCGATTCCGAACAGCAAAGTTAAGAAACACTTTTTCATGACAGATTGATACTCTTGGAAGTTTTGTCAGTTCTTCGCAAGAGGCAGTGCCCGTGAAAGATGAAAATAAAAACTATGGGCACGAGTAGGACTCGAACCCACGACGTTCTGCTTAGCAGCCAACGCACCTAACCACTAAGCTACGGACACTAAGAGTTGAATATGCATTTTGTATTAACATGGCTGCAGTAGTCTCCAGAAATCATCAGAATTAAATCAACAAAATATAATACGCATCTACTACAAACCGAACGTAGGAGAAAAGTTTTGTATGAATTTTCACAACTCAATTAAGTAAAGTTTACAACCAGTTTTTGGAGACAATGTGCATAAGGGAGCACCTGTGACCTCAACCACCATGGCTTACAAAACCGGAACCATTTTCCACTAGCTGACAAATATTCTCATTTGAAAAAAAAAACAACACTTTATAAACCATCATATTTTGAAGACATAACCTTTTATTTCCATCCATAAATCCGTTTTCATAGCCCACCTTCAATGGCGATAGGAAATACCACTTAATTTTTACGTTTATCGACCGATTTGGTGGTGACGTTAAAAGCTTATCCCACCCATTTCGATATTACAACTTTAAGCTCTTCCACTACCGACGAGGTCACGTAAAACCACTTATGTAGAATAAAATCAAATTGAGCAATTTTTGCGCCAAATATCCTGCCGGCAAAAAATCCCCTACACTTTCTTCGAACGAAAAAAAAAAAACATTTACAAAATCATAAAACCTTTGAAACAATAAAAATCAATCAGCTATAAATATATATGACCCCAAATTACATTACAACCTATAAAATATATTGACGAGCATTACCGACGCTATTGCGCTACCATCTCTCAAAATACACCAAGAAGACCAGGATGGAACATAGCTACATCAGGATCAAACAAACCAACCCCCTAATTTACCCCCAAAAAAGCAATTTTCAAAATTGAATAATAACACATAAACTGTTGTTGTTTTGAGCTTTTTTTTTTGTATTTCTTGCTTGTTCTTTTTCTTTCTTTTTTTATGGTGGAAATCTGTCCGCCATCATCATCATCATTATCATCTACAAAGAATCATTGGGGGTTGAGAAGGAAAAAAGAGAATTGAGAGGGCGGGCTGGCTTTTCCACTTACTCGTTTGTTTGGAACGTAATTTCGGTAAAATTTCCTGAGTGGCTTTGTTGTGTTTTGATGTTCTGATGGCGGCGTGGCGGCAGCGGTGGAGCAACAAAATAAACATTTGTGTAATTTAGCAAGCGATTTTCCTCTTTTTCTTTTCTTGTTATCGCTGTCTCCTGGTGTTTGAAAAGGTATGAGGAAATGAGTATCTGGCCTTCAACGATTTATAAAAATAATCAAATAAAAGACGGCGACTACGACCAGGTTTGAATAATGGGAATTTGGGCTGCCTCTTACCCTATGCTCCAAGCACCGGACATAGGAAACTTCCAAATCGAATGAACACAAAAAAAATTAACAAAAACTTTTATTTTATTTTTTATTTTTTCTGTTCTATGAAGATTGTGAAGCAGGAGTTTCCCTGGAGTCCTTTTTGATGATGACTAAAAGGACGCAATGTGGCGACTCACGGTGTTTACACTCTTTTGTGGGGGGATCGGATAGTGGAATGCTGATGGAACTCGTTAAATTAACTTTTATCATTCCAAAAAAAAGTTGTTATTTATAGCCGCTTTGTTGTATTGGCTCCACTTTGGAAAAAATAAACATTAGCAGACATCAATGATGAGGTGAAATGGCGGAATTTACTATCCGTTTGGGATCCATTAACTTGCGGGTATGGAAAGTCCAAACAAATAATAAAAACAGTTTTTTCTTTTGTTCACGAAATTTAAGTGGAAATTGTTTGCCTTTATTCACTTTTTGGAAAAAAAAACAAAAAAAGGGAATTCTTTTATCCTTATATTTTTCATACTTATATGTCCTGTGGAGATACTCGTGTGTCGGGATGATTCAGGTGTATTTTCAACAGCGTTTACTACAATTGTTTTTCTTTATTTTGGTTTACGGCGAACAAAACAGAAATCAAACTAGCTGACCCAGCTTTCGTCGTTTTGTATAAAAGGAATTCAGCATTTTCATAAACTTTTATGCTTTTCAAGCCGAAGTCGTTAATAACTTTCCGGTAATAAAAATCTTTGCTAGATGAATATTCTTTGTTGGAATTATGTCCGCTTGTGTAGAGCTCGTGTTCAATTTTTTAAGAGGAAAATGTGAACGATTCCGCTATGGGAAAAGATTACTGAACCTTGTTGGTTGGTTCTTTTGTTAGAAATTAAATTAAAAATCAAATTTGTATGAAAAAGGTCTTAAAGTATTTTAGCAATTACAAAATGTTGTTTCTATCAATCTTACAACATTTAGATCCCTCAGGAAAAGTTCTTTGGATTGTTTTTATTTAAAAAAAAATCTCACTTTTTTTAGATTCTAGTTTATTTATTTTTTCTCTTGCCACTGTGCATGAGTGGCACCTGTGTCAATGAGACCGAACATCTCGAGATTCTCGGTATGTGCATCACTGACCACCTCTTGTGGACTGAACTCATACGCGATGTCGCCAAAAATGCCGCAAGATGTTTGGGTTTGTTAAGACGGTGCAAGAAATTATTCTCCCTGTCTGATGTGGCTATTATCTACAAGACTTATATCCGTCCAAAACTTGAGTACAACTCCCATTTTTGGGCTGGTCCAGCTACATACTTAAGCCTCTTGGATATTATACAAAACAGAGTTGTAAGAATGATTGGTGACAGAGACATCACTAACTCATTGTAACACCGTCGTAACGTTTCGTGTCTCTCTTTGTTTTACCGTTACTTCTACGGTTATTGCTCTAATGAAATAGCCAGTTGCATTCCACCCCTTAAACAATTCAACCGTAATACCCGCGCTTCCAGGAAAGCCCATCAGTTTACCATCGAGCCCAATGTCGGTCGTACGCTCAAGTATAGAGAATCGTTCTTTAGCCGTACTATGCGAATGTGGAACTCTCTTCCACACTCTGTCTTTCCCGATCGTTGTAATGTACACCGGCATCTCCTCTCCAATCCCTTCCCTCTTTCCTAAAGCACTCATTGTGTCTATGGCATAATAAGAGTATAAAGAAACCGCTTGAGTGTGTGCTTATTATAAAAAAAAAATAATCTCAACTTATTCATACAGACACTTGATATTTTATTTCAAACATTTCTATTGAAAATACATGTTTAGGAACTAGGACATAATATGCCGACTTCTCGAAGAGAATAGCGTAAAATTCGCTGAACAGCACGGGATGCTGCCTAGATCCAGGCTTTGCCCAAAACACCAGACCCAAATGTCCTTTTACGAAGACGGCGGCGGCTCCCTTTGACATTTCAAGTGCAAATAAGGGACTTGTAAGGGTAAGGCTAAAATAAGTAGAGCGAAGGGCACTTGGTTCGATAGTGCAAGGATACCAGTGCAACAAGTGCTCCTCCTCACTTACTGTTTTGCTAAGGAAACTCCTTATGAAGAAGACCAGGGAGAAGATTTCTCGACGTCCAGCCGGCATCATCCTGTCAACGAGACTGGTTCAGTTACTGCCGCAAGGTGATCGTTGACGACGTCTTACAATGACAAGAAGAAACACGAAAAATTAGTGGTGTCGGACGCGTCGTGAAAATCGAAGAATCCAAGCTTGGAAGTAGAAAATACCATAAAGGTATTATCTATAAACTTTCTTTTATATAATTATTTATAAAAACATTAAAAATCTTTTCATAATTTCAGGGTGCCGCGCCGCAGTGTGGTTTCTAATTGGGTCCTGGGGATGATAGAGGATGGATCTGAACATCTCCACCTAGAGGTTTGCGATGACCATTTTCGAAGTGCTAATGTGAGTTTAAAGATATTTCAAATTAGCAACATTTCAATAACAAGTATTTTATTTCTAGATTCTAATACTGTTGATCATGAAACATGTGCCGCCAGGTACTATCATTCACACAGATAACTGGAGAGCGTATGCCTTTAAAATCATGGATTTATCGATAAGAAGGTCAATCATAACGATCCGGAAAATCCATTCGTTGCGGATGATGGTAATCATACACAGCGCATTGAATCGCAATGGCGTGTTGTGAAACGGTCATTTTATCAAAGCAAATATTCGAACAACTTCGCAAACAGAATACTGGAATACCAGTGGCGGAGAGAGTAGAGGGATTCTAAAGCACTGGCAGAATCCCTTCGAGAAACTACTGAACGTTATTCGGAACCCTATGGTGACTGTAGATTATTAGTTAATGTTAAGTATTTGTGAGAATTATATGTCAATTACTTGGTATGAAGGAACTATTATTAAGGAAAACTAGAAAACAAAAATTGAAATAAACAAAAACAATATTTTATACTTCTTTAATTTTTGTAAAAGTAAACATTTTCGAAAGAAATTTTAAACTTTTACTTGAACTCAATTATTTACAACTTCCATTCGGTAGGCAAATACTTTGTTTATTTTATTTGAGTTCCAACATTGAAGCTGTCCCATTGCGATATCTTGCTTAAAGGAAAAATTCTTACGAATAATCTAATGGAAAGTCGTTTTATTTTATGATGATCAATGGCAAAATTTTCAAAAAAAATTTCTTTCAACATTTGACTCTTCAACGGTAAGCATGTTATTGTAGTATGACTTCTTACAGCAAAACATGATTCCTTAAAAATGCAATCAAACAGTTTAATTGAAAATCTAAACAAAGCTCAACACCCAACGTTCGTTCATCATTGATATGATAGCCAACTCTCGTCCATCACATCGGCTGCCGTTTATCTCTGTCGTTAACATCAGAGAGAATTTCATCACCATTCCTGATACAGTACGACAAACATAGTCAATTCATTCCTCCTACTCTCACAACCACCATCACCCGTCCGTGTGCCATCATCATCGGCTGTCATCAACGAGCATAAAACATCGACGAAGGAAGGAAGCTCTATCGCCGCCGACGATGCTTCCATTTTGTTTATTCTCATAATTTCAAAATCAATAGATAAAAGCTATGTGATGATATCCTTGTGCCAACAATTTGCGCAATTATTCAAATAAATTGATCTCACTGAAGCGCGGTGATGACGACCGACCAACACGGGCCTTAGCTTCATGACGTACAACAATGACTGTGTGGTGAGTGGTAAATTTTGAATGGGTAACGTTTCTGATGATACACGCCATACCCAAATCATGTAACATTTTGGAGCAAATTCAAATATTGTATTCCAAATTGAAAACTAATCAGTGAATCTCGATGGGGACCACCTTCTAGTTCGCAAACGAATTGAAGCCTTAAAACTTTGTTAGCACTAACCGCTAGTTAAGCTGCGACAGTTGGTCGCAGTTGGCTGGTCATGATTCTCCAGCAGTAGATGCAGCAATCACCGGAAGAGAGTTTTTTCTTGCCGTTTTTGTTCACGATACTATGCGGTGTGATGGAAATGTAGGTGGGCTCTTCCTCACACCGACCGACCGACAAGGCGGCTGCTTTACTGAGCCGCGGTGCATCATTCACGAACGAAGTGCATTCTGTTTGGATAATTTCCGAGAGTGGCAATTTATTCAATTGACGAGAGATTATTTGCCAATTGCAAAATGGTCCCGGTCCCGATTGCTGCTGTGACGAATGCCGCTACTATAGTTGTGACTATGATATCAATGTGCCGAGTCAATATGAGTGCATTCAGACGCGGATGGGTCGGATTGGTTATAGGCTACCAACAGTACCGGCTATTAGCGCGCAAGCTGTGTTTATTTTTGCTTCCACGTTCACGTGTGCTTGTATTTGTCATTGCTGTTGTTGTTGTGTTTGTGCAAATATTTGCCGTCCATCGATAGGAAATGTTCCCGCTTTTGAGGATAAACGGAGTTTTTAATCGTGCACCTATAGATGAGTTTTTCCATTCAACTGTCCTTTAGGTTGTTTCAATATTATGCAAAGAAAAATGTGGTAATTTCGTCGATAGCAGATAATTTGATGGATAATCGAGTATCACCGTTTGTTTTTTGCATACGAATTATCTATGAGCAAATACTAACGAGATATGTTAATCTTTTTGTCAAGCAATTTTATGGTGAATGCTATCTCGTTGGTTTGTTTAAATCAATTTACTTACATTCAGCACATCGGTCGTCCATAATTCTTGAAACAAACTTTTCGATATTTACTAGAACTCCCACAATTTCCCTCTTATTCCCTCAAACAGACGAAGCACGAACGTCTCATAAAGAAGAAAGAATTAATCCAAAATAAAAACGACTACAAGAAACATATTAAACACTCCTCAGTGCCTTAATTAAGAGCCATAAAGGACATACTTACACAGAATATCTGAACTAAAGTAGGAACTAAGTGCCTCTTTCATATAATTAGCACAGAAGATGATGATAATGTCTCTGATATAGAGACCGAACAACAAGCTAGAAAAAGAGGGATGAAACGACCCAGACAGGACAGACAGAAGAAAGAGCCAAACAAACACAATTTACGGATGAAAGCGCCATTAAACTCCAGTTGACAAAATGGATGTGCGTCGCAGGAAATGGCAAACAACATTTCCCAACTTGAACTGATCCATCCACCCACTCACTCATTCATTCATTCATAGTTAACAATTCAACCCCTATTAGGACATAAGAAGGACGATTTTCCACACATCAACTTGCTGTTGAACAATCCACCTTACCCTTAATCTATTCAAGAGAGAAAAAAAGTTTTTTTGTTTGTATTCCCGTTTGCTTTTCAAGCTCAAAATCAAGGATGAAAAAATTATGTATCCTTAAGGATACAGCGAATTCTGAATGAGGGTGGACGGGTGGTAATCAAGGACATTAAAAATGGCGGCGTCCATATTTGGCGAAAAGAATTATTGTAAGCGTTGTTGTTTTTTTTTTTTGTCCTCCGTTTTGTGTAGTGTACCGACTTTTACTGTACACAGTAATGGGAGTTGGTTTTTACCTTCCCTTTAATTACGATGCTATGAAGGAGCGGAAAGCAAAAAAAAAAAAAAAATACTGGGGTTGGAGTACATCATGGTTAGGGTAAAGCTTGGTAATTAACTTTTACTAAAACTGTGTTTTTTTTTCTATTTGCTGTCTTTCCTTGTGTGCGAAGGGGAAGGATGATTTACAAAGTTGATTAGTTGAAAACCAGGCATATAATTTTTGTCATTTTCTTAGGATTGAGTCTGCTTGAAGTTTGTGAGTTGTGGGAGACTAAAATTACAGTGGATGTTTTATAAAATTTTCTTTATAAAAGAGTACTTACATAATATATTTTAACTTTGTTCATGTTTTATGGAACATAACGCCGTTCAAGTGGTGGCCTCGGCTGTAGCTCTGCTACGATTTGGAAAGACTAGATAGATTTAAGATTTTTGCTTAAGACTTTTCTTCGTTTCCTAAACAGTATTTTCGAATCTCCTTCAAAAAAAAAGCGAAACTAGTTTTCTGATTAAGATTTTTAGCTTTACTTTCTCGAAGTATTTATCAAAAATAATGGATTTCATGATCTAATCTTGATACGTCAAGATTGGCGAAGAGATAAAGATGATTTTTGCTTTAAGTTGTCCCATTTGGCCTTCCCTAAGTTCAAAATTGGACCCTGCAGGCAAATAAGTGCAATTTACTTTTCAGCACGAAAGGGAAATGTTGGGGTGTTCGGATCAAACTACACGCATACTTAAATGTCAGATTATGGTTCCTGTCCATAGCAAAGGTGCCAGTGACAAGTGCATTTTTTCCCACTCTAAGGGCATTTGTAAATTTCCAATTTACAAGCGGATGCCGCCGCACATCAGTGGGATGGCCCATAGCAATAAATTAAAAATGCATCTATTTTAGCGGTTATTGGCAAGTCATCCTAAATATTTAATTGTTCTAAACGCATTAAAATTATTTGCAAATGTGAAGGGGTTTATAAGTTATAGGACCGCTAACAGTGACCGGTGCTAATATTTTCGTAGAAAGTTTGAAAACATGGTTTTCATATCCAATTTCAAGTTTCTGTTCTTATTTCATTTTGCACTTACATTTTAATTAAACCATGGCTAATAATTTTGATCAAGGTATGTAAAATCATAAATTGCTATACGAAAGTGTGTTTGTTTCTTAATTTTTTTAATACGAAGTGGATAGAAGAAGTCTTATTGGAATTCTTGAAAATAGTGTAAATTTCGGGTTTAGGTAAGGTTTCTTAAAATACACCAAAAAACACGTGTTTTGAGATATTTCCTGTTTTATGATGATTTGTGTGTCTACTAACTAAATTTTGCGCAAATTTGCGCTTTTGTAATTATTGGCATTTTTGTAGGCTCATCTCCGTCAGTCAAAAATGGCGTTTGTGTGAAAGCATATCGTTAAATACTAAAATGTATGGAACTAGTT
>CAKKXW010000001.1:108403056-108414888 GCA_920937365.1 Sphaerophoria rueppellii | reverse complement strand
ATTCCAACTAGATTAGTGATTATAATATAGTAATATTCGGCTTGGTCCGACAATTAAAACTTTTTCACTTTTCAATTAAAACACAAATAAAGTGATTATTTAAATCACTCACAAACTTATTTATTCAACACTTTCAATTATTACTTTCAAACACAGTGTCTTTTCTTTATAGCAGTTCACATTCAATTAATTTTGCTTCGACACCAAGCGGGTATTTATATAACTCAAATAGGTTCGAGAAACTACTAGGTTCTAGGAGGCGCTGAAACTTCTCGATGCTTAACGAAGTTCTTCTCTTAACCACTAGGGTGTAGGGGAAACTCTAAAGAGTGTATACACAATAACTTTTACAACTACTAGAACTACAAAAAAAAACTTTTTGTTACATAACTATTCAGCAATTAGACAATATTAGAGTGATAGAGATAAATAGTGTATACACATTTAAGTATAGAGATATAAAGAGGCGGATTTACAAAGTGTGTACACATTAAAATAGATTGAAATACGGAGATATAGAGGGGTAGGGATATAAAGTGTATACATACTACAATATTTAATATTACGAGTTTAACATTGCATTTTTACAAGTGAAGGGATTTCCAATAAGAGGTGTTATTTTGATATTCAAAGAAAAATGGCATTTTTTGAGAGAAATGATCGGATGTTTATTTCATTATAAAGAGGAAGGTATGCCGTTAATAATGGAAAACAGCAGCCAAACGGCCGCCACGACCACGCTTACAGGACCATATCCTTTTCATGAAATTTTCCATAACCAAATCGCAAAGTGGCTGCCCTATGTCCTCGATAGCCTCACGAATTCCATATTTGAGGTCTTGAATCGACGCTGGGCTATTGGCGTAGACCTTTTCTTTCACACGGCCCCAAAGGAAGAAGTCGCGAGGTGTTAAATCACATGTTCTCGGTGGCCAATTATGATCACCTCTTCGAGAGATAACACGGTCCGGAAACTTTTCTCGTAAAAGATCGATGGTTTCATTGCTTGTTTGGCACGTAGCGCCGTTTTGTTGAAAGTAAACGTTGTCCAGATCAATACCATCCGATTCCGGCCATAAAAAATCATTAATCATCTCTCGATAGCGCAATCCATTGACCGTAACTGTTGCTCCAGCCTCATTTTCGAAAAAGTAAGGTCCAATGACCCCGCCGGACCATAAACCGCACCAAACAGTCACGTATTGAGTATGGAAGAGTCTTTTCAACAATAACTCTTGAGTTTTCCGAACCCCAGATGTGACAGTTTTGCTTGTTGACGTAGCCTCCGAGGTGGAAATGGGCCCCATCAGTCAAGATGATTTTTCGATGAAATTCCGGATCATTTTCATGCATTTCAAGGACCCAATCAGCAAAGACACGACGTTGTTGATGATAAGCCGGCTTGAGTTCTTGTGGTAAATGAACTCTATAAGCCTTAAGACCCAAGTCTTTATGCAAAATACGGTGTAATGACGTTTGTGGAATGCCTAATTCCAAAGAAAGACGAGGAATGGACAAACCTGAGTTTTCTTCAACACTTTGGGCTACAACAGTAATATTTTCAGTTGTTCTTGAGCGACGTGCACGGGTTTTATTCTTCACATCACTAACTTGTCCCAACAGCTCGAATTTGTCCACCAATTTCTGTATTGCGGTCCGACAAGGCGCTTCACGACGACCCAAAAATGTTTTAGTTTTACGAACCGTCTCTGCCAAATTTTCACCATTTTTATAGTGAATTTTAATAATTTCAACTCGTTGTTGAAGCGTGTATCGTTCCATTTTTATTAATGGCGTAGTTTCTACTTGTCAAATGTCAAAAAATGACAGCTTCAAAGGTGACAGCTACCGAAATGGGCTATTCAAAATAACACCTCTTATTGGATAACAATTTGCATTACACAATTTCTTATAGCTATGGTCTTATATGGTGTACCCTAAGATAACAGAGGTGACTGCTAATAACAGTCTGAAATAGCAGGTGCGACTCTTTATTATAATCTGAGCAAGCAGAAGCTACTTAATTATTACAGTCTGCCTGCAGACGCCACTGATCATTACAGTCTGAAAGCAGACGCCACTTTTTTTAAGACCCAGTGAATGAATTTCACAAGTCTGGTACTTAAATACTGGAATATTGTTCTCTGCATTCGACTTAAAATTCCACTTTAATTAGTCAATTTCGTGCTAAAACATGAATGTGAATTATATTTGGCAAACAAAATGATTCCACTTTTAAAGTATGTAATGAAACTTTTTGAAGTATGCAATGAAACATGTCCCAAAGACATTTAATGACTTTGTTCTCGAAAATCAAACCAATCCATTATCAAGATTTTCTACGTCTATTCGGTGATGTCCGCTAAATTTAAACTCATTAATCAGCCTTGTAACGAAGTCACATGCTTTTTATGTTTAATTTTTTCGTATATGGAATGGAACTTTCCTTTTTTTCAATTCGCACTCACTTTCTTCGAAAAATATTATTTTTAGACTATTACGATCGTACTAAAATCGCCCTTTTCTACAGCTATCGAATGATACAATAGTATCAATCTAGTTATATTGGTCAAAGTTAGCCTGAAATAGACCGACCATTTCATCATCCCCACCTAGCGGTAAGGAGTTATGATTTTGAAGTCTTTGCGTCTGTTTTGATTGCTACCAGAGGCTTTGGTACCTGCTGATCTACGGTTAGTGCTACGGCGGTCCGTATTAATTGCCTCCAGGAGCCTTTTGCCTGCCGATCCGCGTCATAACATAAGTGGCAACTTTCCGATTATTGCCTGTGATACAGCTCGTTCGCTGTTTTGTTTCAAGTATCAAGTAAAAAGACTGCGAATAGACAAAATTGCTCTGGCAAGGAAAGTCTTCTAACTCAGGTCCAAAAAGCTTGGAAGAAGACCGTGAAATTCGAGAAGAAAGATCCCCATTAACTCCATTCCAGCTAGCTAGGAACAAATCCGGCTGAAGAGGCTTTACCTGTGTGCCATCTTCAGGAAGCAATTTATTATCAAATGTTTACAAAACTTTTTAAGATTTCCTACTTAACGCCATCAACGCTCAAATCCTAATTCATTATTTTACACAACTTCTTTTTCACCGTTCTCAAAATTCCCTCCAAAAAGAATAAATAATAAGTTGAGCATTTCCTCGTTTCTAAGAAATCCTTGTGAAAAATCAACAAACTCATCGCCGACGACGAGGAATTGCGGTTAACGAATGCAATTAACATTTTGTTCACTTCTTAGAAAATTGGAATTACGCATTTCCTTAACCTCGTGTATCCTTTATTCATTTACCCACTTGTTCTTGACATCATAATTCAATTGAACGTTTCCGGTGAATTGTTTTTCCAACGCAACGATGTAAACAAACCCACAAATACCTCGTAACGGCTTTTTTTCTTGAAAATGTAATCAAAGTAAATCGATGAAAAATTAAAATTAAACTCACATTTTTTTTGTTTTTTAATTTTCTCTGCAATCAATAAATCAGATAAAAAATGTATCAATATGAAAAATTCAATTTGATATATCTGAGAAAAAGGGAAAATCTAAAAGATGCGATAAATTTGCGATTCGATCAAGTGAACCAGAAGAGGCACTTTGGCTTCCTTTGATGCTGTATAATAATTGTGAATGAGAGGAATATTAATAAAGGACGACAAGCAGGAGATGAGGACGAAACAAAAATCAAATTTAAGTAATTGATTAAAAGATGAAAGCTCTCAAATTTTCTTTTTTTTTTGGTATTGGTTCGAGAATGCGATGGTTTTGACTTTGGTTTTGGGTGCTTGAATAGTTTTATCAGATAAAACTTGCTTGACCAACAGAATCCTTTAAAGAATCAATAATTCTCAAAGGACGAGATGTTAAGAATTATGAAAACCTATTCAAACGTTCAGGGTTACAACAAAATATATAAATTGTGACATGTGAATGGAATTTAAACTATCCTTGATGTAAGAAAGAGGATAATTTGTTAATGATTGGTATTGATTCAAAATAAGGAATTGAAAGCCAACAGATTAGTTTTTATGACAACTTTTTCTTACAGCTATATTATGCCAGAAACGACACTCTGTCAAGACTAGATGACAAAGAAGATGTTAGAAAGAAGGATCAATAAACATTGGTCTTGAATTATTGAATACAACATTAAATGCAAAAGACGAAGTGTTGTAAATTATTCCCCATTCACATAGCCTATTTTAAAAAAGGTAGCATGACCTTAACATTACTAACGGGGAAGGGGTTTGTGCTCTAGGACAGCACGAATTAACGATAGTAGAGTACCTACTTACTTGTCCGGCCCCCGATCCACGAAGTATCTCAGATAAAACAGTCTTCCATCTGAAACGATCCCTCGCATACGCTCTCCAGTTGCCAAAACCAAACGCTCTGGCATCCGCAGTCACTTCGTCCTTGTACCGTAGGTTCGGTCTTCCTTGTCGTCTCGAATCTGGATGTTGCTGAGAAGACTTTGTTGGCTGGAGCGTTGTCATACATTCGCTCGATGTGACCGAGCCAATGGCTTTCTGGACTACATCCACATCTTGGTACAGCTCGTACAGTTCGTGGTTGAACCTTTTTCTCCGTTCGACATCGTCGCATACCGGACCGAAAATCCGTCGAAGAATTTTACTTTCGAAAGTGCCCAGTATCAATTCCCCTTTTTAATTATCGTCCAGCACTTAACGCCGCCGTTGAATAGGACTGGTAAAATCAAAGTCTTGTATAGCAGACACTCTCTTATATCGACCGATGATGCCTATGTCGTCCGCATTGTCTAGGAGCTTGCGCACTATCTGCTCCAAGACTGTGATCTTCCTAGTTATCAAAGTCTGGCGTATCAGTGGGTCCATGTTCTACTAAGATTAGAGCAGTAAACCTAAGTGATTCTGTTATTCCTCCTCCTTTCAAAGGCAATTAATAGGTGTCTCAACAAGGTTCCCCTTTCGTTATCAAAAGAGCTTCCTCCGGCTTTCAACGATCCTTCGACCGGCCCTCAACAAAGTTTCGTTTGACTCATCAGGAGCTTTGAATCGGATTTTAACCGGTGTTTCAGCGGACCTTAGGTAACATTTCCTTGACCAGGCGCGTAAGCAGGGGTACACCTCAAGTAGGTGTTCTGTCCGCCCTTCTTTAGCTTCTGGTCATGAACAAAATTCTTATTAAACTGGAAAGATGTGGTGTGAAGGCCGTTGCTTAAGCAGATGATTTAATGATACTGTTATCAGGAAAGTTCACTTCCGTGATTAGTGAGATTACGGAGATGGCATTGCTACAAGTTAACAACTGAGCTATAAGCTGTGGCCTGGGTGTCAATCAAAGCAAAACTGAACTGATGCTCTTCACTACCAAAACATAAGTACCCCCCTCGCCTCAACGGTGAAGCTCTTTCCTTGTCTTCCAGCGCTAGATATTTGGGAGTAATACTTGACCCATAGTTAAACTGGAAACTTAATATCGAAGAAAGGGTCAAGAAGGCCAGCATAGCTTTCTATGCCTGCAGTAAAACTTTTGGCAAAAAGTGGGGTTTGCAACCATAGTAATATAACTAACCCCATCCCAGCGGACATCTTTTCGAAAAAAAACCCACTACTGCACTCCTACTGTGGACCTCAGTGCGGATTTTGAAGCTATCATTCCATCTCGAAATGAATGGGATGCTGACTTAGAGACGAGAGGCTTCGACACAACTATTTTCACTGACGGCTCAAAGATGGAGTGTGGGGTTGGTGCAGGAATATTCTCCGAATCTTTAAATGTCTCCAGGTCTTTGCGACTTCCTGACTTTGCTAGTGTCTTTCAGGCTGAACTACTCGCGATTAAGGAAGCATGCAAATTACTAAAACTTGATCCAAATCAAAACCGCATCAATACAGCTATTTTTTCGGACAGTCTGGCGGATATTCAAGTGATTGGCTCGTCCACTTCATCCTCCAAATTAGTTCAACAATGCCGAAGTGAGTTAGCGGGCATGAACATTGGACTCAAGGTCACTCTTATTTGGATGCCGATTCATAGTGGCTTTAAGGGCAATGAAAGGGCTGACGAGCTGGCAAGGCCTTCATAGTTCACTCGCGGAAAGAGTCAACATTCCTCTTGGAAGGGCTATGGAGGGCAAGGTCTTCTCAATTTTCCTTGCTGAATCAAACCTCAGGTGGAGTAGCCCAACCAACTGTATGATATCTAGAAGGATATGGCCCACCTACAATAAATCCCGTACTAATAATCTTATTTGCAGACCCAGGCAAGACATAGCCAGGGTCGTTGCTACGTGCACCGGACACTGACCCGTTGGAGAACGCGCATCTAAGCTAGGCATCCCCCCACAATACTTTCTGTCGTTGTTGTGGGGACCGGAGAGAGAAGGAAACTGTTCTTCACTTCTTGTTCAAGTGTCCTGCCCTAGCCAAAACGAGAGCCAAAACATTGGGAAAGTCCTTTTTCAATGACCTTAATGAGCTGGAATTGTTGTTACAATTAATATTATTTTGGAATTTGTAACGTTTGCAGTATGCAGGTAATGCCCATTACACAGCGAGCATTTATTCTGTAGCCAATCGACATGTCTCAAAGTTTTGCTAGTTTTTTGTTTTGCTGAAATATCCAACCCCCACTTTCGGTGCTACTCACAAGACAATCTTTCAGTCTTAAACCAATTAAGGCATAAGTATATTTCACGGCTTCCAAATTAGTCCATTAAAGACATCTTCAAAAATTAATACAAACCAACCGCCTTCTACAAAGTCTAAAACAACAACAAAGCAACACAATACGTTTTTCAATATTGCCCCATAAATCAACGATTTTCCATTAATTTAAAGAAAAAAAGTCCCATTTTATGTCAAGCTAATAAAAATCCTTTTAGCAAATCTAAGCCATCACGATTCTTTCATGAAACCATTTCATGACATCAAAAAACACAACAAAATACACTCTCACTCATCAATCGCATGAACGAATGCATTGTACTTTCTTCAACTTTTTTCTACAAAATGCACATTACCCACAACATATCAACATATTTACGATCTTGATGCATTTTTATGACTTAAAAAAACAAAAAAACACACAAACACACTCTTTCGTAGCGCTCATTTGAAATCAAGGCGACTATAAATTTGAGTTCTTTGTTCTTGAGAAAGCAAGAAACAAAACGTTGTCATAAAAATTCCATTCGTTAGATGACGAAAATCTCTAATTTATTCCAATTCTAAAACGGAAAATGACCGAGGACCTTTGCTCAAGAGAAATTGCCTGAGTTATTTAAGGATTTGAAAAATATTTGAACTATTTCTGATGAAAATGACGTCAACACACACAAAATAAGATGTCAAGAACTTAATCGCGTAACCTCATTTGGTTGTTTTGCCTTAGGTTTATGACAAAAAAACACGCAACAAGGCCACAAGTAAAAACAAAGGTCCTTCGATAAACCACATTAAACATTTTGTTTAATCATTTGACATTTGCTGTATAACGGTCCATTATTGAATGAACCACAAAAAATATACTTTTTAACCTACGCAAATTTGCTTTAACACGAAACCGAAAAAACAAACGGGTCATTAAAATCCACAAAAAAAAAGGTAAAAATCCTAAATAAAGTTGGATTGCGGAACTGACCTTAAAAAATAACCAAGTCACTATGAATTTTGCTCTGGGATATTTTATGGTCTTCGAATTTTTTTAGGTTTTTCGGTCAGGAGGGCGAAAGTTTGCAATCTGCCTTAAGGACATTCTCATCGAATGTAAGAAAAATGGGGTTGATCAACTGTCAAAACTAACCCAGTTGACGCTTGTGCATTGTAACTAGAAAAAAGATTAAAATGTCCTTTTAAAGGATTAAATTCTCATCATTAAGTAAATGCGTTTGTATTACTGGATACATTAATCTCAGTTAATCCTCACACGACACACAGCAAACAAGTTAATAAATTTGCTAATTAGTATGATAAGCAGATGACATCACGAACTACGGTACCAAAATTAATTCATAACACTCTGTGCTTGCGCCGAGCTGTTAAGCTCATATTGAAGTGCCACTTCAATCACAATGTATGTCCTCGTCGATTTAAGGGGAACAGGACACGCAGTAGTACAGCACAAAGAGAAGAAAAAAAATCAAATGAAAAAGACCTTGATTGCAACGCAATGCAGTTCCCACCAGGTTGAGTGTAGTTTATCGACCACTGGAGTTTAACCCAAGGAGCCACATAAAGGATGCATTAATTAAATTGCTTAACCACATCAACTCAAGCAACAATAATGTCCCTGTCTATATTCTCGTATACGATTGATGTTTACGTGTGTGTATGTAAACTCACATGACGAACAGTCACATCGATGACAGTGACAACAATACGAAATGACAATATGCAATCCGCGTGTGCGGTGACTGGTGATAGCTGAGAAAGTGCTATCTGATTGCTTGGCCCTTTGAGGATAAAAGGTGTTTTATTTCTTTATTTTTATGAAAGGTGTTTTTGAAGATAAGGTTGGAATGGTGCTTTCTTTAGCTCCATTACTGTTTTGAACAGAAATTATCGTTTTAAGATCTGATAATTCTTCTCAACTCGAACTGTATAAAGCTATGTCTAGTTTTGGCATCCCTGTCAAACTCGTTCGCTTGTGCAAAATGACGATGGAGAACTCATGCTGCTCCATCAAGGTTGGCAACGAGCTTACGGAATCTTTCGACGTCAAAAAAAGGATTCAGACAAGGCGATGCACTGTCGCGATTTCTTTAACATCGTTCTTGAGAAGATAGTGCAGAACTCCAACGTCAACACCAGAGGCACTATCTTCCAAAAATCTGTTCAACTTCTCGCGTACGCCGATGATATTGATATAATGGGAAGAACACAGCGTGATGTCAATGGCGCCTTTGTGAGAGTTGAGACAGAAGCGGCAAAAAAGGGTTTAGCGGTAAATGAGGGGAAAACGAAGTATATGCTATCTTCGAGCAACTAAGGTAAAATTGTACAACACACGGACCTAGCCAGAAAGGTCAAGGTCCAGAGACTCAAATGGATCGGTCATTTAGAGCAGATGGACACCAATGCTCCGGCTCGGAAAGCCTACGACACTATTCCCGAAGGACGTAGAAGGAGAGGAAAACCGCGACTCAGGTGGCGCACTTAAGTGGAAGAGGGCCTCAATCAACTTGGAGTGCAAAACTAGAGACAGCTAGCACGATGTTACCGACTCACATAGACCTCAAGGGTCCATTGTGATACCACTAAAGAAGTTACTCATGGGAGAGTAATGAACTCAAACAAACCATTTTGTACTTTTAATGAAGTTCAAGAGACATTTTGTGTCGATCGTTGCCAGTTTACTGGTATTATCGAAGAAGGGATTACCGAAATAGTGATTTCTTCTATTGGAGAGCGCCGGACATGTACAAAGAAGATGTTGTACTGTTTCCTCTTCCTCCTCGTCCATGCAGCTTCTACAGAAGTCGTTTGCGTAGACCCCTAGCCCCAAAGCATGTCTACCTATGAGGCAGTGTCCTGTTATGACTCCAACTGTAGAGCTCATATTTTGTCTGCTCAGGGAAATCAAGCCTTTTGACCGTTTCAGGTCTATGCTTGGCCATATTTGTTTGGTTGCGAGGCAGGTGGTACCGTGTGACCACCTAGCGTTTGTTGATTCTATAGCATATGAAGGTATTTGCATGTAGCAAGTGGTGTTTCTATGTTATGTCTTTGTCTAACAGTAGGCAGAAGTGTTCCATTTTTGGCTTTACAATTTCCCGGGATGTCTCTGTGGCCCGGCACCCAAATAAGGTGAATGTTAAACTGTTCCGTCATCTCATTCAGAGATGATCGACAGTCGTAGACTATTTGAGAGTTTGTGGAGACAGACACGAGAGATTTGAGGGCGGCTTGGCTGTCCGAGAAGATACGTATATCCTTGCAAGATGTAACGTTTTCTTTGAGCCAGGAAAGTGCCTCTTTAATCGCCATTACTCCTACCTGGAACACACCACATTGATTGGGAAGTCTATATGATAGACTGAGATTCAGTTGTTTCGAATAGATACCACTTCCAACTCCGTAATCGGCTTTTGAACCGTCTGTATAGAAGTGTATCGTATTGTCTTCCAGGGGTCTCTCTTCTTCCCAAGATCTTGAAGGGATTGAAACTTGGAAGCTATTATCGAAATCCATTTTTGGGGTGGAATAGTCTAAGCTTTCTGGGATAGATCTGAAGTTGTCTAAGATAGTAGTATGTCCAGTGTTGTGACTGATCCATTGAGAGGTGGCTCTTAGCCTTAAACATGTGTTAGCTGCCACCATTTTGAAGAAGATGTCAAGAGGTGTTAGGTCCAAAAGCACTTCCAAGGCTGCTGTTGGTGTTGAGCGAAGTGCTCCTGTGATGCACATACCTGCTGACCGCTGGACTTTGATAAGTTTATTTAGATTTACCATCTTGTCAAGTCCGGTTCACCATACGACAACTCCATAAATGAGTATCGGTCTGATAACCGAAGTGTATAGCCAGTGGGTTATTTTAGGGTAAAAGCCCCATTTTTAGCCTATGGCCTTTTTACAAGTAAACAGCGCTACAGTAGCCTTTTCCACTCTTTCATCAATATTTGCCTTCCAATGTAGTTTTTTTGTCTAAAATAAGGCCTAAATAGTAGTGTCCGTAGCTTAGTGGTTAGGTGCGTTGACTGCTAAGCAGAACGTCGTGGGTTCGAATTCTACTCGGGCCCAAAGTTTTTATTTCATCTTTCACGGACACTGCCTCTTGCGAAGAACTGACAAAATTTCCAAGAGTATCATCTGTCATGAAAAAGTGCTTCTCAACTTTGCCGTTCGGAATCTTAAATTGTAGGTCCCCTCAATTCTTCACACGCGCCTAGAGAATTGTTAATGAGAGTAAGCCACTTAGGCCTTGGCTCTTCAAGAGCTGTCGCGCCACTCTATTTATTTTTAAGGCCTAAACATTTGGCTTGGTAGGAAAAGCGTAGGGGTATTCCTAAGGAATTTTGTACCTTCTTGTAAAGAGTACTAGTTCTGTTTTATGTGGTTTGACGTCCAAGCCACACTGTTTAGCCCAATTTGTCAGCCTGTTTAAGGCATTTTGTAGGAGTTCCGAGAGAACTTGAGAATTTTTCCCAAATACAGATATTGCAACGTCGTAATCATAGGCAATCACCTACGATGCTCGATATTAAGAAACAAATTCTTCGTCTTCGGCTAAAACTTCGGACTACTTTGTACCGAAGCCGAAGGTTTTCCCGAATGTTGTTTTTTTTTTTTTTGCCGAATACGACTGAAGCATAATCGTTATAAGAGCTCGTTTTTCAAATGTTCCATAATGGCAATACTCGGGTGCATCAACAATTTATTACCAGAACATTTGTTCGAAGCTCTGATTAGGTGATCTGATTGGTGAGCCCTTAAAATATAGTTTTCACTCCAATATGTTGGTAATTTTACTTCCAAATGTTTAAATTGTGTCTTAATGATGCGCCCGCAATGATGGAACCACGCCCCATTTTAGAAAAGTTTGTCACGAAAAGAAAAACATGAATTAATACAAACATGTAATTTATAATCAATTCTGAGTAGAACTCAACAAAACTGAAACACCCTATACATTGAAATCATTTGGTAATAAGGTTATGTCCTTAACCTGAAACATAATTTCCCGAAGGAATTCTGTGTTAAATTTGTAAACCTTCATTTTAATGGTTGTATAACCTCACTTTTGATATAAAATTCCCGAGTGGTTAGTCTAGTGGATTAGTCTCGAAGCTTGTTTACAAGACCATTATTTAACAACTACGTGGGCGTTATTATGTTTT
>CAKKXW010000001.1:108363091-108380189 GCA_920937365.1 Sphaerophoria rueppellii | reverse complement strand
AATAACTATCGACTTAATAATAAAATATTGTCTATTATTCAACTAAAGCAAGAGAAATCATAACGGAAAATAAGTAGAGGTTTATAAACATAAAATTTTTTGAATTCATCATGGTGGAAATCCATTCGCATGCTAATGTGGTGTTGGTCTTCACAGCCGGGACTGATTGGCGGACTTGAGCGGTGTGATGAGGTTGGAGATTCAGATCTGAAAAAATTGAAATTTAAATTTTGCCGGTTAAAATTTGTTCTGAAAGTATGTTTTGTATTTATTATTAATTATTACAGTCGTTGGTAGGTACTAGGTACCATTGTCTATCCAATTAAATGAGAAAATACAAATATTTGGAGATGAATAAAAGGCAATACTAAAGAGAACGAAATCAACTTATTATCTGTTATAAAATAATAATTCAGCTATCAATAAAATGCCTATTTTCTTTTTGGATGTATATCAACGTATCTAACGTGTATGGTGTAAAGTTGCCTCATAACCTAATCTGTGGACACTTAATACGCAAATGCATTCAAATGAGCTTTCAAATTACATCAACAAATTTATGGATCGTTATCAGGGAGATCAGAGAGTTTGGGTAAATATTTCAATTAAAATTTGAAATTTGATAAAACTTGGGCACTTTCCGGCGAACGTTGCGAAAACGCGTCGTCAATTTCCGGGTCTGGGACTTAAGGCTTTTTAAATTTTTATATATCAATCATTGAGTCTAATAGAAAACTATCTACTAGCAGTTGTCCATGACTTCCGCCTCTACCTCATCCACCGACCGGCCAGAGTTGCGTCTGCGATTTGTCCATCATGCCCGCATGGGAATTTTGTTGCAAAGTTATTTTAAAACAGTGGAGTCTTTCTAAATCGAAATTGTTCTTAACTCGAAGCCTTCATGTATGTATAATTTTCCCCGTTTTAGCTACACTTTTTACTGATACTTTGCTCTTTTATCAGGTACTTATTACTTACTAGCATAACGTTGTATAGCTTAAACCCTTCCTCAACTATTCAATACAAAAAGAGTTGTTCAATTTTATTTATCAGCTGCTAGGATAAGGGCGTTCAAACAATCAGAAAAAATGAATAATTTGTTGCCGTTTTTTAAACATTTTCCACTGATTCCTATTTTTATATAGCCTTAGTCCTTCCATAAGTAATGAACTATTCAACAGAAAAAAAATTGTTCGATTTGATTTAGAAGTTCCTGAGATCAGCACGTTCAAGCAGACAACATAAGCCTTCAAAAATGATTATGTTTTGCCATTTTTGCTACATTTTTCACTGACGCTTCGCTCCTATCGGTCGCAGCGTAATATTATATAAAGGGGTTTCAATAAGAGGTGTTGTTACCTCTTCGAGGTGATCACAATTGGCACACGGTACGGAAACTTTTCTCGTAAAAGATCGATGGTTTCATTGCTTCTGTGGCACGTAGCGCCATCTTGTTGAAAGTAAACGTTGTTGTTGAAGCGTGTATCGTTCAATTTTTATTAATGGCGTAGTTTCTACTTGTCAAAAGTCAAAAAATGACAGCTCCAAAAGTGACAGCTACGAAAATAGCGGGTATTCAAAATAACATCCTTATTGGCAAACCCGATTAATCTAGAATTTACTACAAGTAAATGCTAGCTAGAATTTACTTTTTTTTTAAGCATATCAAATGGAGTAAAGACTATAAGTTTGACCATTTACTTGTTGCGAAAGTTCTTGAAGAGCCAAGGCCAAAGTGGCTTACTCTCATCAACAGTCTCTAGGTGCGTGTGAAGAATTGAGGGGACCTACAATTTAACGCCGATTCCGAACGGCAAATTTTTGAAGCACTTTTTCATGACAGATTGATATTGTTGCAAGTTTTGTCAATTCTTCGCAAGAGGTAGTGCCCGTGAAAGATGAAATAAAAACTCTGGACACGAGTAGGACTCGAACCCACGACGTTCTGTTTAGCAGGGAACGCACCTAACCACTTAACTACGGACACTACTGATCTAGTATTTACTTGAAGTATTTACTGCTAGTAAATACTTGATTTTTATGCATATGCCCCATTATCTATTTAACTGCTTTCGGATTTTTTTTCCAAAATTTCGTTTTCATACTTTTTTAGTATCTTGAAAACCGGGAATTTTGAAAAATTCAAACGATTCAAACGCACCCTAAAATTTATTTGAAAACATTCGTATGATTCGATTTCTTATTTGATTCAATATGCATTCAAATTATGCATTTTATTGTTAATTTTAATTGTTTGTTAAAATCTTTAATTACCCCTTGCTTAATTCTCATCATTGTAATGAAGAATAGTTTTTTTTTTTTAATTTCATACTAAAATCGTTTAGTTCCATACATTTTCCGGGAAAACAAGAAGTTTTTTCCAGTTGAACCAAAAGTAGAGAGTTTTCGAAATTTCAAGTTTCTATCTTGACAGGAAATCCGCCAGAAATGGGTTGAGATAATTTTATGACAATTGATGACAAAACATTTACAGCCCTATAAAGCGTTCTTCTTTTCCTCAGACAGAACAGAGCCTGAACTGCCAAACTCAGATCATGAAAGTTGTGTTACTTTTTTAGTTCAGGGCACTGATTCCAAATGTTCAGAGTTCGAGCGACACGCTCAGAAAAAGAGACCGAGCATTGTGAGCAAATGCCTGAAGAAGCAAATGTCAAGCATGTCAGATGGCGGGAAATAAAAACAAATGTTCAAAATATGTAATTAAAATTGTGAAGGAAACAATTTGATATAGCAGAGAATATTAATTTTGTGATTAAAAAAAATAGTATCTATAGTTTATTATTTATTAATGCAAATATACATTTATAAAATGACTGAATATTAAGTGCTTAGTTGTATTTCAAAATTATATCAGAATGTTCAGAAAGTGTTCGGAGCTAACTTTGCTTATCATGCTCTGAAGAGTTAAGAGGTCTGAACTAAAAAGTAAAGTTAAGCAGCAAAGCTACACCGATTTAAAAACACCTTTAAATTTTCAATAACCAGCGTTTTAGATTGGTCAATTGTTTAATACAAAATTTGACAAAAACAGAGCGTAACTAAAACGGGTAGCAAAATATTTTATATAAAATTATTAGTTTAACGTGGGGTGAAGACAGTTGCAGTACTTATTTTTTAACTATTCCGAGT
This sequence comes from Sphaerophoria rueppellii, assembly GCA_920937365.1. NCBI lineage: Eukaryota > Metazoa > Arthropoda > Insecta > Diptera > Syrphidae > Sphaerophoria > Sphaerophoria rueppellii. The sequence goes on along the minus strand of CAKKXW010000001.1, from coordinate 108,377,039 downwards.
CTGAGCTTTAAGTAAACAGAAAGTAGATGGGCCACAGCCACATGTTTTTTGTGACTGTTAAATAAAAAAAAAGTTAGGTTAATAAAACAAAAATAATTACAAATGTGTAATCAAAATGGTTTCAAACAGCTGTTATGTGCAGGATGTGTTCGAGAAGGAATGCCATTAAGAATAAACTCAATACATTGAGTTTGGCTTGCAGTGTTGTTCGAATAACGCAAGCCCGCCAGCACGACAGAAGTTGATAAACATGATGTTGCATGTGAACCCCCTTTAATCAAAGCAACATAGGCGTTAAGAGCTGAGCGACTGGCGACTGCATTCTGTTCAGCTCTTAATCGTTAAATGTCAAAATAGTAAAGTGTCAAACAACTTTTGTGTGCAGGGTGTTCTCGTGAAGAATTTTGTTGACAATTTTATTTCGAAATTCGGAGTACCTACTCTAATTTCTCAATGTCTATTGCCAGATGGTCTTTAAACCATCGCCATCGTAGGTCTTTAAATTGGTATCCATAACATAAGAGATTTGATCATAAATTTTTTTATCAACAGATCTGTTCAGGGGTGTCGTCACTTTAAAACCGGAGATATGGGATTTTTGATCCCAATACCCCATACATGATACAACCCTAAGTCCAAGCTCTCCCCGAAAATATTCGCCTACGAACCCAGGGCGTGGCAAGGTCAAGCTCTTGGAGATCAATGATAATGCCATAAAAACTCCAAGCAAGCTTGGCCTCGCTGTGCCCAGTGCTTGTTTTTTTTTTTTTTTCATATTCTGAGGTATGGAATTCCAGACCTCTTAAGGCTAAGTTTGCATACGGGAAACGACACCCCAGGACCTGTAAGTGTTTTAAGAAGATGTAAAACGTTACGCTGTAGCGCTGTTTTTAAGCCAGTTGTATGCTCTTTTACTCCGTAAAACTACTAAATTTTCACACTTTTCTATTCTTTTACTCAAGACTATTGTTAGTTCTGTCACATTTGAAACAGAAAAATATTTCCCCCATCCCCCTATCTTACACGCAAAAATTTCATGTGAGAGATTTTTGAATTCTGTCAAATAAATACATAGAGTGGGACGACAGCTCTTGAAGAGCCAAGGCCAAAGTGGCTTACTCTCATCAACAATTTTCTAGGTGCGTGTGAAGAATTGGGGGGACCTACAATTTAGAGCCGATTCCGAACGGCAAAATTGAGATGTACTTTTTCATGACAGATGATACTCTTGGAAGTTTTGTCAGTTCTTCGCAAGAGGCAGTGTCCGTGAAAGATGAAATAAAAACTATGGGCATGAGTAGGACTCGAACTCACGACTTAGCAGCCAACGCACCTAACCACTAAGCTACGGACACTACGGAATTCTGTCAAACCATAAGAAAAATGTTGAATTTTTTGACATTTGATAAGATGTCACTGTTGTGTATTTGTGAGATTTAGACGGTCAAGTTTTCTTTTACTTTTTAGGAGAATCACAAAATTTCATCCCCACTCCTCGTAGTTTGACATTTTTTTTTTTACAAAACCCCCGAAAAGGGAAAAGAACCGACCTATTTGAAAAAAGATTTGGACGGATAGTTCAACATGTTTTCCTCATGGAAACATTAATAAAGTGCTCACAAAAAACGAATTTTATGCCCAATTTCTTCACAGAGTACTAAATACCCTTTAAAACTCGATCTAGTGTAGTGAATCTCAGTCTAACGTTAGAATATTTTTAGAATATTTGAAACACTTCTCTAAAACTCGATCTAAAATCATCAAGGAGTTCTAAGCGCTTAGTACTTGTTATTTTTAGAGCCTAGTTCTAGCATGTTTTTAAAACTTTTGAGTCTCCCAGCAGTAATTTTTGACAGATCTTTCCTTCAATTCGGAACAAAATGCATATAATTTTTTGAATTTGCGCTTATTTTTGTTTTTGTATGTGTTTAACTATGTTCATTTTTATAATGCCAGCGACGTGTTATCTGTGTGCTTTGGCTGCTACGCAGAACGTGAAGTTCGAATCCTATACTCGTCGTTTACTCAAGAAAAAAGTGCTTCTTCGTTCGGAATCGGCGATAAATTGTCTCCCCAATCCTTCATTGTTGATGATGAGTGGCTTACCCTTTGGATTTTGCTTTCTTTTAGCTTGCGCCACCGGTGAAGTATAGTGACCATTTGTTAACAAGATTAGAATCAGTTTGTTCTGATGCAATTCCACCAGATTCCGACGTCTGCAAAACGATTTCCTTAGACGATTCCCATGCTCTCTGGTTAAAAAAAAAAAAAAACAGCAATAACCCAAATGACCCCGTCTCAAACCGTCAATTTTCCACCGACTGCTGATGTGTCTACAGCGCTTTGTCCACCGAAAAACCAACAATAATTCATTACCAACAAATGCAACAAAGTAAAATATCCAATTTTCCCAACGAACGTTCGACGCCGTCGTCCGATATGAAAAAACGAAATTTTAATAGAACCAAGTACTAAGGTACAAGACCCCCGTTTTCGAGGGTCTAATTTTATCGAAGTTCTAACTCTAACAAAGTTCTCAATTGAAGTTCTAACTCGTTAGAACTTGGTGAAGAATTGACTTAGAACTCAAATGAGTTCTAAAATTTCACTAAACCGAGTTTTAAGGGCTAGAACTTTGTTAAGAAACTGGGCGTTAGTATTTCAATTTTTGTAATCCCTTTTTATATCCTCTTTTAATATTTACACACGTATTGTAATGTGCTTATAGCTTAAACTTAGAATTTAAAAAGTCTGACATTACAGATGATGCAAAATGGACAGCAACTCACTGTTTGACATTCTGCAATGACATATACTCTTAATTTTGGTGTAATACATGTAATGGTCTTAAGCAAACGACCAAAATATTAGAGAAAATATTGTTTAAGGATGTCACTGTTAATGGGAATGACTTTTCTTCTTCGTTGTATGCCAGACTTTGGAGAACCTGTCAAACTTGAACAGTGGATGTTTTTCTTTAATTTACCATCTTTTCTATTGTATTGTAATTGTGGCTTGTTTCCTCGCTTCATGTTTCAATTGCAAAATAAACTTTTAGGTCCTTATATTGACGCTGCTCTATATTTCTTCGTGAAATGTCCTTAGCCTTCAAGACTACTTATTTATGCCAATAATGACTTCAACCAGTAAATCTTTCGACTTGCATATTGAGTACAAAGAGCAAAACATACTAAACATGGGTTGCATTTAAGGCTTGTTTTAATAAAAAAGCAACTACTAAATTCTCTGAACAAGGGCGAGGGTCCAGACTGTTATTATTACTTTTTTTCTAATCAAGTGTTGATGATGAGAAAGATTAAACTATTGATATTCGACTTTCGATTGACAATTAATAGTAATAAGAGTCTGATTGCGAATAACTAATTTATCAGTGTTTTCTTGTGACAGCTATTTTGATCTAATCCATTTCTTTTATTCTTAGCCATTGAAGAAAAGCGAATAATCAATTTAAACATCAATGTATATGACATTGCTTAATTTTCGACCCAAAAAAAGTCTAAATACAAAGCTTTAGCCTCACCTTGACATGCCGTCGGGACTTGGCGTTCCATATTGATCCCGACTTTCGTGTATCCGTCTCAAAGCTTCTTGTTCGCTTATCGGTTCAATCGGCAATTCGCCATGTCCTCTCGCTGGCAGCATCATTCTCGGATCCTTTCCGTTTTCCGCTTCACTTTGATTTTTTGCCAAAAGTGCATCGATACAAAATGATTTTTTCACACTCACAACTGGCGGCGGTGGAGGTGAAGTTTGGGTAAATGGCACTGACATACGATTCATGTAACCCTGATGCTGATTGCCATAACTATTTTCAAAACCCGAATCGCATGCTTCCGACGGCAACGGAACCAAAGGCGGAGGTGGCAATACTCCGATCATTGATGCAGGCAGTTGCGGTTGTTGCTGTTGGGATGATGATCGAAGTTGTTGTGGTTGTTGTTGCTGCTGCTGGATTAGTGGCAATGGCTGATTATTATCCACCGGCAGGGGGCTTAGTGTGTAATTGCTTTGTGGTGAATTTGCCGGCGAATGTTGTGGTGAGTTAATTGGACGCGGGGGCGATAGCGATGCACTTGTATTGTTATCACTATGATATTCCTGTTTCAGAGGACTCGAATGACTATTGTTGTTGGTCAAAAACCGGGATATGTGCTGATGTTGCACTTGCACACTTGACATAATTTTCTGCTAATTCACTGAAAGCTGTCAGATTTGTTGGATTCTTGTAATATTTGACACTTAAGTTTTTCTTCTTTTTTTTTTTAAAGAAATATGGTTCGCGACGAGTTGAGGAAAAGACGTCTGTTACCGTTAACGGCGCGTTCTGAACTGTGATAGACTCGAAACTCAAATGCTGCATATATCCACGAAGATATTTTCCACCTCACGTTATTCTGTCACACGCATGGTTGATATCGGTAAACGACTACACTCATACATAAAAAAACCAGTTAGTTTCTTGCCACCACCACTCTCTTGCTTGAGATAAGATGGAGTTCAACACTTAACTCTCATATCACACAGCAGATACACTTTCGTTCGAGGGAAACCGCTATATATTACACCAAAATAGGCGTGGCTGTCGGTGCAATTTAAAATGAAGATTGGATATCGAAATAGGCGTGGCTAACTGTGTGTTTGGATTTGGATGAAGTGGTATTGAGGAAATCTCGTCAAACGAGATATTTAAGTGCTGTTCTAATAGGTACTCTCCGAAACGGGATTGTAATCGGGAGCGGTGCTATAACAAAAATATTATACGATAAACTAGTGGCAGGGATAATTGGCGATTATCGGGTGAATACGACGTTGAACTCGAACTCGACCTGCCACCAGCCACCCTCGTTGTCTTTCAGAAGTTGGCGTGTCGTCATCGTACTAACTGTCAACCGTCCCTCAGTTTATTTTAGAGAGAATCTTGCTCTCTTTCTCTCTTTCTGACTGTGAGGGTGAACTTCAGCTCGTGAGGGTGGAAAGAAATTTGACTTTAAATGGCGTATAAAGTTTCATTTTTCTCATTTCCTTTTGTCATGAATCTTCTTTTTGGATGCTGTCGTGGCTCGTGGATGAGTTTGGGTTCTGGGTGGTTTCACAAGAATAAAGTCCCTATAACGGTTACTGTTGACACTAATTTATTTGTGTAATATTCATGTGTTATGTCCTTTTGGAATAAAGAGAAATGCACAAAGTCCATCTCATTATTGTCCATTTGTTTGATTGTTTGAACTTTTCTTTGGACTTGTGAACGGTTCTTTACATGTTTTTTATTGTCTTTTATGTACATATGTGTTAAGGTGGCCTTTTCCTTTACATATGTATGTGGGTTATCCTGTTTGTTTTCTTTGAATATGGATGAATGTTTGACGTGAGAGTATGTGTGGGATTTTGTATTAATGAGAGTAAAAATGCTAATTTTCTGGTAATATCAATTTTCTGGATGCTAAATGGCAATCAATTTGTCGTTATGTCTACGAATTGAGGATTTTTATTCATTTAGAGTTTTGTTTTTGCTTTTATTGGGTGGAGAAAATTGCTTCAAAGGAATGGAGAAGGTTAATAGCTCGTTTTACTGGTGATTTTCAATAAAATTATGTGTGTATGTTAATTCGGTTTATAGATTTTGAGTATCGGGTTCGTTTGAAAAGGAATTGCTTTAAAATATATACAGTAGGTGTGAGCAAAACAACATGACACATTAGTGTGGTAATTCATCCCGCATTCGCATAATAAGGGTAAATAACGAATCTATGTGACGGTTCATTCATTTTGTGGTTTCAAGTTCGTAGCGTGTCAAACTTAACTGACATCTGAAGTGTTAAAATATTAGTTGAATGTTTTGCATTTACGATAAAGGACCATTCACAACGCCGTAGATACACTTCTTGGGTGTTCCAGGTTGGATTCGCAGACTACGAGTCGGAGCACTAATATCTATTCGCTCTACCATCTAAGTCGTTGGACCTTAACTTACAGTTCTTGATTGAATCTTCCTCTCTATTCTCCATTTATGCAGACTGGACCAAAACTTGCTCGAAGAATTCTTCTCGAAGCAGCCCAAAGCGTTTTAATCCGATGTTGTCATGGTCCTTGTGTCTGAAACGTACATTAGGACCTGGATGATGTGAGTTTTGTAGATTGACGCCTTAGTTGCTCGAGAGAGGACTTTACTACTCAATTTGCCTTTTAAGTCCAAAAAAACAGCGATTCGTTTGATTTCAGCACTGGTGTTGCTGTCTGAGTTTGAGTGGATCCTAGCTACACATAGTCCTTTACCACCTCGAAGTTAAATTTGTCCTTTCTTGTTGATAACATTAACTTGGTCTTGTCCTCGTTAACCGCTTGACCCATCTTCCTTGCCTTCGTCTCAAGGCTCGCGATTCACGAATACTCCAGTGACATCACTCTGTGTTCTTCCAATTAAGTCAATGTCGTCAGCGTATCCTAATAGCTTGACGGGCTTTTGAAGGATTGTAACTCTGGTATTAACGTTGGAGTTTTTGACAATCTTTTCAAGAATGATGTTAAAGAAATCGCATGGCAGCGCATCACCTTGTCTAAAATCTTTGAATTTATGACATCAAATGCATCCGTAAAGTTTTTTCCGGCTATGATGGAATAGCGTGAGTTTTCCATTGTCATCTTACACAGACGGACGGGATGCCAAAACTAGACATTGCTCTATATATAGTTGATGTCTACACACGCTGTCATACGCGGCCTTGAAATCGATGAAAAGGTGGTAGGTATCGATTTGAAGTTCCTGGGTCTTCTCCAAGATCTGCCGGACTTTCCGGGTCTGAAGCCACACAGATAAGGACCTACCAAGTTGTGCTCCCTTTTTTTTTTTCTTTAAGTAAAGTCTGGGAACCTCTCTCCTTCTTTGCTCGCAGAGCTCGCGAGCGGCTCGAGTCCTTCATTGCAGCGCGCTTTGAATGCCCCTTGTTCAGCGGCATATGCTCGCCGGCACTCACCGGCAGACCAGGGGTTTCGTAATCTCTTAAGATTATAGCCATTTGACGTCGAATTTTCTCTTATTACATATTTTTACGTATTAGCCTTGATCGGGATATTCGCATTCATACCTTGGCAACAAGGTAGTTGTCCGAGTCGATGTTGGCACCTCGGAATATGCGGACATCTTGCATGCTAGAAAAGTGTCGTGCTTCGATTGTAATTTGGTTGACGGTTGATTGATCAGGAGATTTCCCTGTCCCCTTGTGGGCTGCGAATATGTCGTAGTTAGCCTACAAGGTGTCCACTTTGTAGCTAATCCTGACTGAAACTGTCGACGCCACCCTTGATTAGATCTTGGGAGTTCTTCCACTGCCGCCTAGTGAAAACAAAGCATACCTCCTTCTTCTCTCTCTATCCTTGCTACCGCGATCAACTTCCTACTGGGGTTGGAACCCAAACTTCGGTTGAGGTACTAGACACGCGATCTTCACCGCAGGGAGGTGAAGAGTTGATAGACAGAGGTTGCTGTGGACGCTTGTGTCCTCTTGAATGAACAGTTCGTACCCTTCGAACACCAACAAGCCACACAGAACGAACAAATGTGGCTTTATTGCGTAAGAATTTGCTTGTCGTAATCTTACGTTTTAGCGACGTCAATTGGCCAACAAGATCATGCGATTTGACACCGATAGATTTGTTTCTGTGGGGCTACGCATAGTCCCCGCATAGTCCCCGAACTCTAAACGCTTTAAAATCCAACATTACTCAAGTTTTGGCCGAGGTACCGCCCGATATGTGCGAAAAAGTGGTTGAAAAAAAAAAAATTAAAAAAAAAACATGCTTGAAAAACTTCCGAGGCCGCCATTTGAATGATATTGTTTTCAAACTTAATGACAAAGTCCAAACTTTATAAACAAAATTTTCATTGAATAATTTATCGTTGTTTTATTAAGTTTAACTTTCGAAACCGAAAAACGACTTTTTACTTCCGAGCTTGTGGTCCCATGATATTGTCTTACTGCTATTTATTGTTGCTTACAAAAAGTATAACATAGTTTTTTTTTCCGAAAGAAGTTAAGTTTTTGTACGCAATAATCACTCAACCTATTTCTACACAAATTGAATTTATTAGATAATCATAATTTGTATGCCACCCCCTTTAAAAGCAATCACCTCGTAACTGCTGACTTTTAAGCCAAATCACTAAGTTAATGTCGACAATTTGCAAAAATAAACAGTCAGAAAATGTCACATATGTTGCAATTATTATACACCCCGCATTTGACACTATATCATCAACTGATATTGCACCAGCTCGACCGAACCTAATTGTCAATCAGCCACAATGAGTGCAAACAATACATTAGCGCCATATCGGCAAACGGCATTTCGGAATTCGGCACAGCAGGTTCAACCAAATAAAATTATTACAAAAACAACTCGGCATGAGGGTTGCAAATATGTAATCCCAAAACCCATAAAAGATTCTAGACTAGAAGGTGTCCCTTTTTGATTGTAGCGTGTTAATTCATCTGATAAGTGAACAATAATAATTTCATGCTCATGCGTTTGCTCATCACCCTTCCCATATCCACCGCCACCCTCAAAAACTATTTCCAACAATTTGGGATTTATTAATTGAATAAATATTTAAGTCGTTTAGAGACGAATTGTTTCATATATTTGACTACATTTTCACCCCAAAAATCATGCGTCAGTCGTACGATCTCGGTGATTTTTGTAATTCCAAATACAAATATGGTTTTTGGCTGAAAAGTTTTGCTTTTTGCCATCTTGCCCTTCTGTCCTTTTTGTATCTCTAGCTAATCAACCGTAATAATTTGGAAACTCCCTTGACAAATATGTAACCATCCGACTATGTTTGAATCATGATTCGCATGAAGGTTACCCTTTTTGTCTTTTCTTAATTGTTATTAGTTTTCGATTTTTCAAAATCAAAATAAAATCTTTTAAACATTTTAAATTTTATTGGAAAATCGTGTTTATGTTTTGATAAAGGGTAAATATGGTGGGTTGATGGAAGATCTTTTGGAACAACATACTTAAGCACGATTCAGTGGCTTCTTTCTACATGCGATGCGCTGTGTGCATAGAGAAACGGAAAAAAGTATAAACAAACCATTAGAAATGGGTTGATTTCTGGAGAACGTACCTAATGGGATAACATATAGCATTCCAATAGGAATACAAACATTTAAATGTAAACATAGCTTTGGGTAGACAGACAAGCAAAAAACAGACATCTCATTAAGGAGTTTTTGAAGAGAATTTTAAATCAAACCAGACAGAAATTAAGGGTTTCATGTTATTACGAGCATTGTTTTGTTTACTAGTAAACTGTGAGGAATGGACCAGCTATGAGTTCAACTACTACAAACAACATTTCATTACTTTTTTGCACACATTAAACATGGCTTAAAGGTACGATTATATTTAAAAAAAATTTGAACCCGAAAAATGTAAACTTGACCACATTCGAAGGCTAATTTTTCGTTTGCTATCCCAGTTTAGTGTTGGTATGACAATTTTTGATAATAAACATTAAAAATGGTTTTTATTTATTTTTCGATTTTTTGAAAGAAAGAAAGACTAACAAATGATTGATGTTCGAACGCAGTGCATTGAAGGGGACACAAGCGTCCACAGCAACCTCTGTCTATCAACTCCTACTCTCCACCTCCCCGCGGTGAACATCGGGTTCCTAGTAGCTCAACCGAAGTTTGGGTTCCAACCCAAGTGGGAAGTTGATGGCGGCAGCAAATAGAAAGAGGGGAAGGGGAGGGTAAGCGTCCACTAAGGCATGACTCATTTTCACAAGGCGGCAGCGGAAGAACTCTCAAGATGGAATCAATGGTGGCGGCGGCAGATTCAGTCAGGATAAACTACTTAGTGAACACCTTGTAGAGTTACTACGACATATTCGCAGCCCACAAGGGGAAATGGAAATCTCATGATCAATCAACCGTCAATCAAATTGCAGTACACCCACGACACTTTTCTAGCGTGCAAGATGTCCGCACAATCCGAGGTGCCAACATCGACTCGGACCACTACCTTGTTGTTGCCAAGGTACGACTGTGGATATCCCGATCAAGGCGAATGCGTGAAAATAAATTAGATAGAAAATTCGACGTCAAACGGCTACAATCTCAAGAGATTACAAGATCATTTTAGGATCGTGTCTCCGAAAACCTCCTTATTAGTCGTTTGCTGCCAGCACAAAATGTAAAGATCCAGTGGCAACACTGAAAAGCAGCTATCAGAGGTGCCGCCTCTGAAGTGCTAGATCTTACACGGCCACCACAACGAAACCACTGGTTTGCGGGTGAGTGCCGGCGAGCACATGCAGCTGAACAAGAGACATACAAAGCGCCGCCGCTGCAAATAAGGACTCGAGCCGCTCGCGAGCTCTACGAACAGAAAAGGAGAGAGGTGCCCAAACTTTTCAGACAGAAAACAATGGAAAACTTACACTGTTTCGGACCATGATGGGGTCCGAAAAAACTTAACGGAGACATTTGATGTTAAGAAAGGTTTAAGACAAGGTGATGCGCTGTCATGCGTTTTTTTCAACATCATTCTTGAAAAGATTGTGAAAAATTTCAACGTCAAAACCAGAGACGCAATCTTTCAAGAGTCCGTTCAGCTACTAGGATACGCAGACGACGTTGACATGATTGGAAGACCGCACCGTGAAGTCAGTGGAGCGTTCGTGAGCCTTGGGACGAATGCCAGAAAAATGGGTCTAGCGGTTAACGAGAACAAGACCAAGTAAATGCTGTCGACAAGAAAGGACAACCAACATCCACGTCTTGGAGGCAACGTCAGCATAGACAGATTTAACTTCGAGGTAGTTACGGACTTTGTCTACCTATTATCCGCCATAAACTCAGACAACGATGCGAAACGCTGAAATCAAACGAAGAATCACTCTTGCCAAACGCTGCTTCTTTGGACTTCGAAGTGAATGAGTTGCAAAGTCCTCTCTCGAGCAACTTATGTATAGTGCAGAGACGTGAACCATGGCAACATCCGATGAAAACGTTTTGGGCTGCTTCGAGAGAGGATTCTTCAAGTGATTTTTGGTCCAGTCTGCATAAATGGAGAATGGAGACGAAGGTTCAATCAAGAACTGTACTAACTGTTCAGCGACAATCACCTTGCCAGAAAAGTTAAGGTCCAACGACTAAGGTGGGTCATGAAAATAATGCTCTTGCTCGTAGAGTCTCCGAATCCAATCCAGAAAGACATCGCAGAAGAAGAAGACCGTGACTAAGGTGGAACACACATGTGGTAGAGGGCCTTAACACAAACTTGTCGTGCGAAACTGGACACTGGACAGGAACCGAGCTATCTGGAGACGTTTGTTGGATGAGGCTCTGGTCCGACCTGTACTATAGCACCACCATAAGTAAGTAACAAATAATTTAAACAGCACTGAAATTTTGTTTTGGCTATTCGCGAGTCGAGAGTAGCTCTACCTCTTTTTTATAGGGTAATTTGTCATTTGTCGGTTTCGAATGTATAGCTAAATAAAAGAAAAAATGATACATTTACAGTCAAAGTTATAAGGTTTGGACTTTGAAATTAAATGTGAAAAACAAAATCATTCAAATGACCGCTTAGGGAGGTTTTGCAGCATGCGAGTATTAACTCAAATAGCGCGCGGTATCTCAACCAATCATACCCATATAGTGAAGAAAAAAAGAAAAAGAAAATGTTGTTCTTAAAATCGGTGTTTATTGATTTTTGTTCCAACACCCAATTTTCAATTGTTCAGCGATATTAAAGTTAATAAATGGTAAACATTAAAATAATATTATGACACTTCAGATGACAGTTAAGTTTGACACGTATCAAATGCCAGCGCTTAACACAACTTGGCACCACCTAATATTACACTGTTTTTCCTTCATGTTTGAGAACGCACTCAAATTTACGTCAGCAATCAGTAATGGACATGCAATTGCTCAAATCTGCTGTAAGCTCTCCAAAATAAACGCTTGCTTATTGCGTTGTAATAGTTCAGAGAAAAATTGTAATAATTAAAAAAAAAAAAAAAATCAAAAGGTCAAAAACCAATGCACTCCAAAAACCTAATCAACAACTTTATCTCTATCATTCCTGAGTCAAAACTTTATTCCGCGTTCCATTATTTAAATAAATCGATTTAGTGTTTTATTGATTCAATGATCAATGTTCATAATAACAGCTTGATACTCCACAGAAGTCAGAACTACAGAAAACACTCATAAACGATGCCTACTGTTCTGGCCCTAATAATAATGATAACAATAATCAACCTTAGAACATTCCTACAGAACTCATGATTCTATAAAAAAAAAAGAAAATAAAAATAAATCGGCTACCGTTATTATTAAATCGTCCATAATCAATCAATCTAGATACAGTCCCAATAAAATGTTAAAAACAGAAGCTTGTTTATTTACCAGTAATTGCCTCTGTGCTCGATTAAATCCTTTTATCTATGATCGTTAACCGGCTAACTTTCCAATTACCACCTTAAAAAAGTAAATCAATTTTAGATTTATGAAGTAACATTACAAATAAAAAAAATGTCTCATCGTTCCATCCAGACAGTTGTAGTCTTCGCAACAACTTACTTCCTATAAAAATGGTGTGACCGTCTTATATTAGTTTTGTGTTTTATCCTGAAAAATTGAAAACAAAGTGTCCCATTAATGACATCAAGGTTACAACAGCTTTAGGTAAGAACAAAAGTCAGACTTTGATTTTAATGTTAAAAAAAAATGAAGAAATGGTCACCGTGTCTTTCACCTGCCTTTGGATTCCCTTTGCTAGACCTCGTTAGAGTTGTGCTTATGTTTCTTCTATCAAGCCGCCACAAGCAGCCTTTGTCGCTTACTATCGCGATTAGGAATCAAGAACAAATACTCTTCGACACTACATTGCCGTAGTTAAGCTCCTTCAAACAGATAAACAAGTCGCTAGCTTCTAAATTCCACATACACCTCTCGACTTGGTTATCTCCTTAAGTAGCTGTGACCCATTCTCAATCGGTAAAAATAAATACATTTTTATTTTATTTTTTTATTTATTGTGATGGATTATTTTCCAATTACGGTATTTCGTATCTTCTATTGCACCCGATATGAATTCCAATCAATTTTCAATTAGTTTTTTTTTCGCTTTGAAATTAGTTCCAAGGGGAAGCAAGAGGGCAAGAGAGAAGTGTTAATACTGACCACAATCGTTCACACAAATCGATCCTTGTGCTCAATATTTATAATTAAACCAATTAAAACGTTTTAATTTATTTAAAAGCCCAAACCTTATCTAATCGACGAATCTACGTGTTAAAAAACATAAAACTCATTTACGAATATTACCCACACGGCAGGCAATTGTAAAGCTTCTGATTTTATGGCGATTAATTAGGGTGTTAAGAGTGCTAATTGGAAATTTTCAAAATAACCCACGATAACAAAAATGAACAATCGTCAGCAAATCTAATCGACACAACACCATCGGGTCATTGTAATAAAAACAAATGTTTTGAGAATTGCCAAAACCAAAACAACATAATAATGTTTTTATTTGTTGGTATCAAGGTTTGGATAGTTGAAAAATGAATCTATTAATTAGGGAGAAAACAATAATAATTATTAAAATTGAATTTGTAATCGATTTATCGATTACTGAGGGTTGATTTGATTTGGCTGATTTTAAAATTATGACCATGGCCAAAAAGATTGAAATTTCCGATAGAAAAGCAATTAATTTGTGAAACGAAAACAAAAATGTCATTTCGGAGTGTGTTTAGGTCTTATTTTTAAATAAATTAATAAGAATTGATTTCGGGCTCTTGAAGCTTATCGATATTTTTTTATGCCAACATTTATTTTTGGCACCAAAATTTAGAGTGCAGTAAATTTGTTGGTAATACTATCAAATAAAGATTATGTTTTTG
>CAKKXW010000001.1:108308556-108333401 GCA_920937365.1 Sphaerophoria rueppellii | reverse complement strand
AAACTTGCTAGTCAACTTGCCAGCAAGTTCACATATTTTTTTCCATTTTTACAAGCTTACCTGCTTTTAACATCCAATTTGGAATTTCAAAGATGTCGGCATTAAAAAAAGAAATTAAAATCCTCGCTTCAACTAATATTCTCATTTAATTTTGTTCATTTTGATACATTTGGCAAAACCTGTCAAATAACTTGCCCGTTTTACTTGCTCGTTTTACTGGCTTGAAAATTCGCCACCCAGTTGACTGGCCAGTACTAAAGCCAGTACTAAAAGTTTAAATGTGTGAGTAAAACATTTGATTGTATGCCAACTTGCTAGCCAGAACTTGCTCGTGTGGCCGCCGGGTAAAGTAACTTAATAGGTTTGACTATAAATTTGTGCCATCGATTTTTGTGTAAAAAAGCAACAATCGATTTACGCATCTCTATCGAAGCTAGCAAATGCACAAACCCATTTCTAGTTTCACATTTAAATTCACCACACTAACTGTCATTTTGTGACAAGCAAACGTCAACAAAACACACTCGTCATTTTTCAGACTTCACGACTTCACCACTGTCGTCTGATTTTTCTTTTTTCAGTTGTGTGTACTTTCGTGTTCGTTTTTCTGCGCTGTCGTCGTGTTTCGTGCGAAAAATAAAACCAGTGCTAGTGAAAATAGCATTTTTCTCCCAAAATAAACCAAATTCCTTGTATTCTTGTAAAGTTAAAAATTAACCATCCCAATTGGGACAAACTCCAAATCCTATGGCATTTGCAAAATGCCACACAAATAAGTGAGCATATCCAAAAGAAAGAAAATTCATTTTCTCAAATTAATAAAAAGCACAAGAAAAAAAGTCACCTTACGTCTTGAATGTGCGCCGTGTCGTCGACGTCGTTGTCGTTTGTCTGTTTGTGCAAGTGTCATGTCGTAGTGATGAAAAATAGAAAATTTTGTATTTCCAAATTAAAATAGAAAATTGTAAGCCAATAAAAGAAAAGCTTAATACAAAAATATATTTCGTGTGTAATGTGCAACGAAGCGAAGGCGAATTCGGATTTTCATTTTTAATTGCTAGAGCATAGCAAGCAAAATAAAATTGAAAGAAAAAAAAAAAATACGAAGCCAATTTTTCAACAAGCAAGTGGAAAAAAGCGAGGGCGGTGGAATATACGTAATAACGTAACACACAAAGGAAAACCCCTTTCCCCTTCCCCAAAACACCACAACAACTGACGAAAAGCAAGGAACACAATTTGTGTCCTTTTGCTCGTGCGGCAAATTATTATTAAATTATTTTATCACCACGCAGCAGCAGCAGGAGCTATCATGGATAACGACGGCATGAGTCGCGGTCCTCAGCCTGGTGCTGAGATTGTCTACGGCACCGAGGACAACAACATGGTTATGTCCGAAAAGGTATGATCTTTTTTGTTTTTTCTTCATTTTTATTTGCTCACCCACTGACTCACTTCATCTTAAACTTTTTTGTTTATTTAACATTGACTGGAGGTAAGAGGTGTGAAGATTGTCATTTCAGGGTCTTTGCTTGATTTGGTTTATTTTTTGCTCCCCCTCTGGCTGTGCGCAGTCAAACGCCCCTTCATTCATTTAGTCGCGTTTAATTCCAGCTAAACTGGTTTGGATTTCCTAAAATGGTAAACAGCGTGCGTATCTCTATTCGAAACATGTCTCGAATTCATGAACTGAGAGAGAAACATACAACAAAAGGAACAACGTGGATTGGCATAACTCCAGTTTGTCAATTGTCGCGTTTGGTTCTGATGTGAACCGGAAGAAGAAAAAAATAAAAATCAATATTTCTTCTTATTCCTCCTCCACTTTTAAACGTCTGGGACTGAGCGGCCCCTGGTCAATGTAATAATCATTTTTTAAGGAACTTGACGCACGACGAGGGTTTGCTTGCGTTTTATACTCTTTGAATTCCATAAAACCATAAAACTGACGATAAATAAGTTCGTCGACATGTTCACAACCGTTTTTAAATTGTTGTTGTTGCGACTTCTTCTGTTTCTGTTGCTAATTTAAGCCAACATAATCATTCATTGTTGATTCGGATTCGGAGTGAATCATATCTCATACATGGCTCTTCCGTTCGGCATTTGACTTGACTCCATGGAAGACAGATTACAGATGTTTTATCATTTTTATAAAGTTCAAGAGAACTCTGAGTAATTAGTTAAAACGAGTAAGTGGTGAAGAGGATCGTGGCAAATTTAAAGTTGATAAGAAATTCTTGTTTTAGCCTCTCAATTGGTTCGAAATTTATTTGTTTGTTTCATTCTATCGACAATCAATAACAAATATAATTGCTCCCTAGACAAGTTTATAGACGGGAACAAAACGAGTGTTTGTTTCTTCACAATTTATTTTGATAAGATGATGACTCTCTCTGTTTTCGTTTGATTGAGTGAGAAGTTTATAAAACGAAAACGCTTACGATTGATTAGGTAATTCTTTATTTAAATATCTTATCTTGTTCTGAGGCAGATAGTGGTGCGGTAATTTGTTTGAAAGAATTTTGAAAAAAAAGATGTTGATGGAAAAATTATGTTTACTTGTTTTCTGCAATATTCAAAGAATATTAAAGTGTCACAGGTATTTTATAGAAAGTAAAGGTTAGGTAGTGTCCGTAGCTTAGTGGTTAGGTGCGTTGGCTGCTAAGCAGAACGTCGTGGGTTCGAGTACTACTCGTGTCCATAGTTCTTATTTCATCTTTCACGGGCACTGCCTCTTGCGAAGAACTGACAAAACTTCCAAGAGTATCAATCTGTCATGAAAAAGTGCTTCTCAACTTTACCGCTTAGAATCGGCGTTAAATTGTAGGTCCCCTCAATTGTTCACACGCATTTAGAGACTTGATGATAAGAGTAAGCCACTTAGGCCTTGGCTCTTCAAGAGCTGTCGCGCCACTCTATTTAGTTATTTTTAAAGGTGAGGTTAGGTGTACGTGGCTGAATTCATTCACACTTAGGCCGCTTGGGCCCATTGTGATACCACCTGAATCTAGGGTGCTTTTTATTGTTAATGTCAGTACTGGCCAGTTTGCTCTAGTGTCATTGTAGTAAGGCTCTCCAAGGTGAGTTTTCCTTCTTATGGAGAGTGCAGGGCATGAATAAAGCAAATAAGGAATTGTTTCCTCTTCCTCTTCGTGCATACGGCTTCTGCAAAAATAATTTTAGAAGACGTTAAGATGCCCTACAAGGCAGTGTCCAGTGATGAAACCTACTTTGGAGCTGCAATCTTTTCGAACATATTAGATCCTTTGTTCTTTTAGGACTAATACTAAGCCAGATCTGTTTTATCTGTCGTTAGTTAAGCCTGAGGCTTGATCAAGGGTGGGGAAGTATTGTGGAAGCCAATAAATATTGAAGCAAATAAAGGCAAACCAGTTTCTCTTTTCATTTCCCTTAGCCATTCGTTGAGCCTTTAACCTTGATTTTTTTTTTTTATAAATGATTGAATTTTGACTTCAAAAAGGTCTTGACAACGCTCAGATTAATTTCATAGTCATTTAAAAACAATTCACTTCGTACAAATATTTTTTTTCAACGCTCCATGTCGTAAGCTAAATGCACTTTTTATTCAATATCTTTCTATTGGGTTCACACAACTTTGGCTTCCTTATCATATTTTGTGGACTTTTTTCCACTTCCTACTTACTTACTTAACCGGCCCACAATCCATGAAAATCTCAGCCTGAGATTGTAACCTTCCATCGGGAACGGTCCTTCGCATGCACTCTGCAGTCGCCGAAACCAAACAATCTCGCATCCACAGTCACTTGGTCCTTGTACCATAGGTTCGGTCTTCCTTGTTGTCTCGTACCGGGGGGCTGCGATGAGAAGACTTTCTTGGCTGGAGCGTTGTCGTCCACTCGCTCGATGTGGCCGATCCGATTTAGTTGTCTTTTCTTGGCTTTCTGGACTTCATTCGAATCTTGGTACAGCTCGTACAGTTCGCGGTTGAATCTTTTTCTCCATTCGCCACTGTCGCATACGGGACCGAAAATCCGTCTAAGAATTTTGCTTTCGAAAGTATCAATTTCCCCATTTTACTCATAGTCCAACACTCGGCACCGAAGAGTAGGACTGGTAACATCAAAGTTTTGTTTACCAGACACTTTGTCTTTCGAGTGATGAGTTTTGGACCCAGTTGTTTTGCCAAACCGAATTAACAGCGGTTCCCACTGCACTGCGTATTGTTTAGCGTCATGCGGCACAGCTGGATCAGTTTTTTCGACATCCCGATTTCAGACATCGCCATCATCAGTTGGCATGCATTCTTCCTCCCACACTTTGTTGGGCATGTATCAAAACACATCCTCCATATGCTTTTGGATGGTTTTTCTACCTCTTCTTTGCTGGGGGCTGGGACTAGGTCTTCATTGACTCGTCTCGCTTGTCTTGCGTCATTGGCTCGCTCGAAATTAAATGCGCATTCAGCAGCTGATGGAAGTGCTGCTTATTCTTTGATGACTAGGTTTCCTTTACTGTTTCAAAGAGCCTGTGTCCCGGTTCTGAAACCAGAAGCTAATTGCTTTGACCTTTTAAAGAAACAGCAGATGTTGTTCTTGACCCCTTCGCAGGGTCTTTTTCTCATTTCTCCTGTTTGTTCGGTACTCTTCTCTTGCTGCTCTTGTTTTCCGTTGTAGCATCTGCAAGCGTGCATGTTCCGTCTCTCTTTTCAATAACTCGCATTCATCATCATACCACGGTTCTTTTTCGGGGGTGGCTGGTAACCTATGATGGTCTTGGCTACATTTTTAATTATTTCGCAAATAGGTTCCACAAGGTGTTGACATGCATGGTATTCAGGAGATCGTAAAAATCCTTTTTGCTAGACTGCTCAGCATCGTCGGTAGTGGCGTGTGCACAAATTAGACAGATGTTTGGTACTGATGCGGGTTACAACCAGTCGATCACTAGCTTAAAATCCATGATTTTTAATCTTGGCGGATTTCCGACGACGAATCCGCATCCAAATATTGTGCTCTTCGATGAAAGCTGTAAAAAATGTCTCAATTTTTTCTTTTCATTGTCCCTGATCCTATCCATCGTATTTCCTGGATCGGAGTAATGTCTACCTTAAATTGCGTGAGGAGAGTTTTAAGTTTTGAGTTGCACCTGGAGTGTTGAGTGTTCTTACATTCCAAGTACAAATTCTCAATGCGTACTCCGTTGTCGTTCCGGGTCTGGTTATCATAAGAGGGGGGTCATTGTTCGAGGCTCTGCCTATCTCTCTCATAACTTCATGTTTTTTGCTGTGGAGGGGTTTTTTAGCCCCTTGCACTAACCTCCAGATTAAAAGTACTCCTAGTACTCTATATACAAACCTCTATATGGCTTAAAATGACATTTTTATCGTTTGTAGGAAAATGCTTTTGTCACTACAAATCTCTTTGATGTAATTTTCTATTGTAGAGTAATTAGTTCCTGGTTTAAACATAAACAAGCCAAGAAGGCCTGCAATGCCCATATTCGGCGGACCAAATTTTTACATGACCAAAAATTAAGGCAAAAAATACTGCAATGTCCCAAAGGCAGTAAGAATTTTTGGTCATTTGTAAAAAATATAAAGAGTTCTTCTTCTTCCTCGGTCCCTACACTCGTTGACAATGACACTCCAGTTGTTAGTTCGCTCGCGAAAGCTAACCTTTTTGCTAGGCAGTTCGTCGCCAACTCTTCGCTGCCAGATAATGCCATGACTCCTCCAGTTCTTGATTCCTTGGGATAAATCTTCTTCCGCACTCGTGCTGTGGCGAGAGTCTTAAATGATCTCAACATACATAAATCTGCTGGTCCGGATGGTATCCCCGCTATTGTTCTGAAGAGGTGTTTTTCCACGTTGGCAAAATTCTTGCGTAAGCTGTTCCATCTATCCTATTCTTCTGCAGTTCCGAGCAGTTGGAAAACAGCATTTGTCCAGCCAATCCCAAAAAAAGGCGAATCGTCTTCTCCCTCCAATTATCGTCCGATTGCACTTACGTCCCTTCTTTCTGGTGATTTGATAGTTTATCTCACCGAACAGTGGAACAAATCTTTACATCGTTTTGGAGAAAGTAAGTTTGTTGCACTTGATATTTCAGAGCCATTTGATAAAGTCTGGCATCTTGCTCTTTTATCGAAAATGCGTGCCTTCGGTATCGATGAATTCCTTCTTCTTTAGATTAGAAACTTTCTTTCGAGCCGTTCAATACAAGTTGTATTGGACGGATTCAAGTCCGAAACCCACAATATAAATGATGGTGTGCCCCAGGGCTCCGTCTTGTCTCCGACGCTCTTTCTCATTTTTATTAATGATCTCTTGTCTGTTACTTCTTATCCAATAAATTGTTTCGCTGACAATTGTACCCTTAGCTTCTCGTATTCGTTCCCAGGTTCACATCCCTCCTCTTCCGATGTGGAACTGCATCGGCAAAATATGATAAGCTTCGAAAACTCATTGTAGTCTTGTATCGTGAGGCGAGATATACCCCCCTTGTCACTGTTCATGAGTGGCACTTGCATCAATGAGACCGAACATCTCGAGATTCTCAGTATGTGCATCACTGACCACCTCTTGTGGACCAAGCACAAACGCGATGTCGCAAAAAATGCCGCAAAATGTTTGGGTTTCCTAAGACAGTGCAAGAAATTATTCTCCCCGTCTGATCTGGCTATTATCTATAAAAGCTCTCCAAAGCTTGAGTATAATTCCCACCTTTGGGCTGGTGCTCCAGCTACTTACTTAAGCCTCTTGGATGGAATACAAAAAAGAGGTGTAAGAATGATTGGTGATAGAGAGACGCATTCACTCCTTTAGACCACCGTCGTAACATAGCGTGTCTCTCCTTGTTCTATCGTTACTTTTACGGTACCTAATTGCAAGTATTATTTAAATAAGCAAACACGAACAGAAAGCTGACGGAATAATGGAAAACAAAAAAATGACAAACGTCAGCTTGTCCAAGTGATTCCAAAAATAACTTTTTTTTGTGATAATTGTACGCAGAAGGAAAATTTCATTTGATCACATGAAGACTATCACAAATGTGAAAATCATTTTTGAACTTAGACGATTCCACCCCAGGTGTATACTGCGCCATGTTTTTTGTTTTATTTTGAGAAGTAAAATTCCATTTATAAAAATATTCATAAGGTATCTAATGAAATTTATCACTTGATAAAAAGAAAGGAGTTATTAACGCTTGTGAAAAGGATCAGACATTGCACAAGCAAAATGCAATGCACATTATTCCAAAGTTATTATTTTTTTTATTCCAGCGATAGCAAAACATGTTTAAAGAAAACCTTTAGCCTGGAACTCAAGATACGAAATGAACACAGAAATGGTGATAAACACATCTTGCGATAGGTCCCTAAAAGTGCAAGAACAGAACTAAGCATTGATAAGATTGGGGATTATTTGTCATAATCTAAAATAAAAATATGGCATTAATAGTTGTTTCATAGACCAGCATGTGGTCGGTACTTTTGTAGCATTTCCGGTTTGTTGTGTCTGAGGTCTGATGTTAATGAAGCCTGATGTTAATTTATCAAATGAAACAAACTTGTACCTCAAACCAGCCCTAATACTTATTTTAACACAATGAAAGTGTCACAGTTGCTGTTCATATGAAATGTCAATGAATACAATTTTGTCCAAGGATGCAATTTCAAAGCGTTTAAATATGTACATTTAGTTTTAAGAAAAAAAGTGAATTAAATAATAAATTCAATTGTATATCGAAACTAAATGTATTTATGCTTGGAGCCTAGAAGACCTCTCAGTAACTATATTCTCATTTCGATAGTGCCAGCTGCAAGAGAATTATAGCCACTGATCATACTAGCGATCCCACCTTTTCTACCCCTTCATGTACCTGTGGTTCTATGTTAACGTTGGCTTCAAAGTGTATTACAACAAACGGGAAAGCCACCAAAGGTTCAATAAATAAGACCCCAAGGTTGTCGAATAGCTCATGAGGCTTTTCTTTGTCATCATCTTCTGTATTTCTTGATTGGCTTAGGTTAGGTTAAGGTGGCTGTCATGGATGGTAAAAAGACACACTCAGGCCAATTGGAGGCCCTTTGTGATACCACATGAATCAAAATAGGCTCTCTTCGAAAGCTCATTGAAACCAATTAGAGTTCCTTACGAAACGTAGAAGATAAACTATATTAATGTATTCGAGATCGTTTAAATCATTATAGAAGTATTAACCTAAGTGAATCATACGTTTATGAGCCAGAGCAGGACAGGTGCAGAGGAGATGAAGGACTGTTTCCTCTTCCTCCTCATTCATGAAGCTGCTGCAGGAATCATTAGAAAATACGCCCAGTCGCGAGGCGTGTCTTCCTATTAGACAGTGTCCAGTAATGACACCAATTAACGAGCTTATATGCAATCTGCTTAGAGATATCAGGCACCTAGATCTCTTTGAGTCCAGATTAGGCCAAATGCTTTTCGTCGCCTGACAGGTGGTAATGTTATTCCACCTGATGTTAGTTCTCTTGTTAGCATCTTGTTGTAGCAAAAGTTTGCATGTAGCGATTGGTATGCCAACATTAGCCATTTGTGGTTTAATGGGTAATATTGTACCAGATTTGGCGAGTTCATCGGCCCTACAGTTTCCTGGAATGTCTCTATGGCCCGGCACCCAGTGAAGGTGAATGTTAAACTGTTGTTCCATCTCTATTAGAGACGATCGACAATTTTGGACCGTAATTGAGTTTGTAGAGACAGAGTCTAGGGATTTTATAGCTGCCTGACTATCTGAGAAATTCGGATATCAGATGTGGATTCCACGTTTTCTCTAAACCAGG
Organism: Sphaerophoria rueppellii; assembly: GCA_920937365.1. Classification (NCBI taxonomy): domain Eukaryota; kingdom Metazoa; phylum Arthropoda; class Insecta; order Diptera; family Syrphidae; genus Sphaerophoria; species Sphaerophoria rueppellii. The sequence goes on along the minus strand of CAKKXW010000001.1, from coordinate 108,324,590 downwards.
ACAGGACCTCCTTAATCGCCAAAAGTTCTGCCTGAAACATGCTACAATGATTGGGAAGGCTGAATGAGAGACTTAGTTTTAGTCGTTCGGAGTACACACTTCCACCAACCTAGAATTGGATTACCTCGTCTTCCAGGAATGTCTTATTATCCCAAAAGGATCTGGAAGGTACAAAATTGATAAATTAAGCAATGAATTCCGCAAATCAATCGATTAACTTTATTCAATCATATTGCAACAATTTTTTTTGGGAAAATAACAAGAATATAGCTAAATTAAGATTCTTAAGACGTTTGTTCTCAATTTGAAGCTAACTAACCAAAAACTTACACTGGCACCGTTTGAACTTTTTCTCACAGCACTTTTGCTTTAAATGGATTCCTGTGTCGCAATCCAATTTGAAATCCATTATCTGACTTAAGAACAAGGTTCATACTAATTTTGACATCCTCACCCAAAGGCAGTAGTTCGAATTCCCTAACAATCTTCATAATTACACACTTCATCTCGAGCATTGCGAACTTCTGTCCAATGCAATTCCTCGGGCCAGCACTGAATGGTACAAATGCGAATGCACTGCCCCGATCTGTTGATTCCAACAAATGTCGTTCCGGAATGAATGTGTCTGGATCCGTAAAATAATCACCATCGCGGCCCATCAGCCAAATCCCTATGAGTACTTCACATCCGGCTGGTAGAACACCTCCATCTTAACAAAATGGTCAGTTAGACATTTTCTTTTTCTTTAGAAACAAAAACATACCATAACTCATTTCATCCGATAATTCCCTTCCAATCACCGGCACCGGTGGGTAGAGTCGCAAGGTTTCCTTTATCACACACTCGGTATACTTCAATTCTTGAAGAACCCGATAGCTTATGTAATTGTTCTCCTTTCTATCCAGAACATCGGCGATCTCTTCGTAGAGTTTCTGTTGAACTTCTGGATGTCTGGCAATTTGAGTTAAAGCGAAACTTAAGGCCGATGTCGTAGTGTCGTGGCCTTCAAACATGAACGTATCGACTTCTTCTCGAATGTCTTCATTAGTCAGAGGCTTGCCTTCGTGGGTCGACTGCAGGAGAACATCCAAAAGTGCCATTCGCTTCTTACTCTCAACGTTGTTAACCACTTTGGAAAGAAACAAAACAACAATGACGCAATAAAATACAATTTTGAATACCATCACTCACACATTAGACTTCCATTCTCGTTTATCGAGTCTTGCAGTTCTTTTCGGTGCTCTTCGATGACTTTTATTGTAAAGCTGTGCATTGTCTTGATGCACTCGTACTGACGACGTCTGATTTTGGGACAAACAATACTAAATATGAAGTCATTTGCAATTGGAACGTTTAGAAACCGCAACGACATAATCCGAGTGATGCTGTTGGTTGTAATAGTTAGTTTCTGGTTTTCGGTTTCAAGTAGGCGCAACTTACTCATTCACAGCTCGAGAGTATTCATTTGTGGGATCGGTCTGTGCATTGATCTTTGTCCCCATCGCCGTCTCTGGCCAAAGAAATTCATAGTCAAACCGCATGTCTATTTATTACAAAGATCACCCACCTGTTATGATATCCAATGTTGCCAATCCGACAAACGGATGCACATCGAACGCCTCGCCTGTGCCACAGTGTCTCTCCAATTGCTTGACCAAGACATTGCTCTGCTGATCGAATACCTCGACGAATCGTTCGAGTATTTGGAAATGAAAGGTCGGTGTGATGATTTTCCGCCTTGAGAACCATTTGCGTCCATCGCTCATCAGGAGACCGGTACCGAGCCATGGCCGGAGTAAATCATACAATCGATGCTTCCTGATGTGTGTCTGGCTGCTGAGAACGACCTCGGCGACTTTGGGATCACTGATTGTTATGATCAGCCGATTGAATATCCAAATGCGATACACTTTACCCCATATCTTGCGGAAATACACAATTTGCTTGAAAAAATCTGCAAAGAAAGAAGAGCACGTTTTGATCAGCAAATAAAAAAAAAACAGATCATAAAGAACCCACTTTGAGGTGAAAGACAAAATATTTTGTGAACACTTCCGAGTAGAACAAATGGATATGGTCCCGTCAGATTGGCCACGAGTTGGTTTTTGTGTTTATTTAGAAAATATTGCACAAGAGTTAGAAAAATGAGAAGCACCAAAACGCCAAACAACGACACCATGGTGCACTGTGTTTTGTGTGCTCTTTGTCCGATTGTACCTTCGGTTATGGCTGAATGTTGGAACTATTGATTCCCGATCGGTGTGCCTGTGCTCGCCCCGGTGAGAGCGAGAGAGACCTGTGAAATGATAACCTTTATTTATTATTTCGAATAATTTATTTATTTATTTTTACTTGTGAAGCAGGGCGCATCAAGTTTCAAATGGAAATACATATTTTTTGAACTTGCACTTGCACAAATGCTGACATCGTAAGATTACATTGGTTATTTAATTAATAAAGTTGCTTTCAGCTGGGAAAGAATTTGAAACTAGAATTGTTTGTTTCACTCGTTCTCGTTCCAAACATGTGCTTTTCGTTTTGGTTGTGCAATGTCAGGAAGAAATTTGCATTTGAAAGTGAAAAAAGTAGATTGTGAAATTCAGTCGGTAACAGTAAGATTGTAAACATTGATGTCTGGATTCAATCTTGACTTATCATCTTGTAGATGAGAGCTTTTCAGACTTTTCCAACAGGTTAAGAAAAATTGTGATTAGTGATTTAAACGTGACAGTGAAGCTATATAAAAAATTTCGAGTGGTCGAAAAAAAAGGTATTTGGAAAAGACACGACAATTTCAAATAAATCATCAACTAAACCGTTTGGTTTTAAAAATAAGGATGTGAACTCATGAACTTCCGGAAAATATAACTGAAATAAAAAACTCAAACAATGTGAATTCTTAAGTTAACCCAATTAAATTCCATTCTTTCTACCCTCTTATCCCCGTCCCATTTTATTTAAATCTTAAAATTATTTAAAGTGATTTTCCTGAAAAATTGATTCGGTGTAACCTTTACGCGCCATTTAAGCATGACTTTTTGCTTCGAAGTCCTCGTTCCCTGTTTTTAGGTTTTTCAGATGAAGAACGGTATGTGATGTTTGCAGTTTGAAAATTATATTTTCCGATTTCCAACATCCTGTTCAGGAATTCGCGTTGCCCACACGATGGAAAAATAGTGCCACCTCTAGCCCAAACCATGTGTCGGTTTCGGTTCTTTTTTAAAAAATAAATGCTAGCAGTGTCCGTAGCTTAGTGGTTAGGTGCGTTGGCTGCTAAGCAGAACGTCGTGGGCTCGAGTCCTACTCGTGCCCCTAGTTTTTATTTCATCTTTCGCGGGCACTGCCCCTTGCGAAGAACTGACAAAACTTCCAAGAGTATCAATCTGTCATGAAAAAGTGCTTCTCAACTTTGCCGTTTGGAATCGGCGTTAAATTGTAGGTTTCTTCAGTTCTTCATACGCATCTAGAGAATTGTTGATGAGAGTAAGCCACTAAGGACTTGGCTCTTCAAGAGCTGTCGCGCCACTCTATTTTAAATACTAGACACACGAGCCCTTAGAGTATATCGTCAGCCTATTGCGAAAACTCATTTTAGCTACATTTTTTAAATTTTGACAATTTCGACTTAAAACTGTTTATCCAACATCGAAATACTAAAAATCCTGTTTTGTAATTTAAATATAATTTTTTGTATATTAATACATGTTATCCCTACGCCTACATGCCATAGTGTTTGATTTCCGGAGATGTGGTTCAGCTGCCTCCAACTCTTGCCTGACGCTGATTTCTCCTCGACTGTCCTCGGTCATGTGCTTCTCGGTGACCCAGCTCTTCTTCCTTCTAGTGTGAGCGGATTCCACTACATCACTTGACTAGCAATGCATTCGTTATCCTTTCGATCCATTGCCACTTACGCCTTCATATAATCGAATCAATAGGTGTTTTATGAACGTCCTCGTCGGATATTCAATTGAGGCAGGAAATCCTAAGGATGTTGCGAAGACATCTACTGAGGAGCTGCTTCCTTGTGATGGCTGAAGTAACTGCCCAGATGCTGCATCCTAAAGTAGCACGGATTCGAAATTTGTGGGAAACAGTCGTAGCTTCGTTCTTAGCATACAAAGCTCTTCTTTTGCTTTGCCGATGCGACAGATGACATCTTGTTCGGTTCCGTTTTCGATGGAGACGATACTACAAGATATTGGAAGGTTTCCACTTTCTCCACCGGATGAGAGGAAATAGTGATTGGAGAGCATGGTCGGTTACCGCGGCTGGTCATTTTTTTTGCCGGGTTTGTTTTTATCCCCCCTCCCATTTCATCTCCTTTTCCGCCCTGGTAGTCGTTTGATAGAGATCCATGATCCTATGAGAAATAAGGCAAAGGTCGTGTTTTAAATAGGATGTCAAAGCCCATTGAATCCCTTTGTTATTTGACAAAGCTGCACACAATACATCGTTTGTCTGCCTCCGCTGTGGATCTCAATATAGTCCGACAACCTACCATCATGCAGAACGTGACACTTGGATCCACGGATCCACCATATGTTGCTTTCATAAAAGCTTTCAGAGGCACTGTTGAAGTCGATGAACAGCTGGTGTATCGGTATTCAACGCACTGCTCAATTATGATCCTCAAGGTGTTGCAACACCATCAACATGTTAATTGTGATCAATACAGGAGGATCCACAGCGCTGGGTTAAACATGTCGTAGGCCAATAGGCTATGCGGATCTCGGGCCTTTTTGTGCTGGTTTATCGATATCATAAGCTCTTTCTAATTTATTTAAGTAATTTGTTACTAACTAATAGCGACTTTGAGGCAGTGTTAAAAAGTTTAGAAAAGCAGAGATTTTTTAAAGATACCTTTGAGTTGCTAATTTTTCGTGCGCTCCTTTTCAATTGAAAGTAAAGCACAAAATGTGCAACCTATAAAAGCTTTGTTCACACAATACCACTGAGGCGAAAATTCTTAAATAAATTCTTATAGCCGAAGACAGACTCGGTAAAGAGTCTGAAAAGTCCCACTTAGTAATGAAGCTTACAAATTCAATGGCTGTCCATCTTTTTAATTTATTTGTGCAGTTTGCATGTGAAGCTCCATTCGCCCGATTTTAGTTAGAAACCACATTTCAAAGAAACCACGGCTCGCAGTTTTTGTTCCGTTCCATATAGCAATGTTTTCGGTGGAGGAGGTTATAATATTGATACAATGTCTTATGTCTTACCATTGCCTTAGACCGACGCGACGCAATAGCTCAGTGTGAAATATATATTCTGACACTCTTACATCCTCTTCTAATGTCAAAACAGCACCTTGAGCTTCTTCAGCATTCTTCAATTGGAAATTTCTAGCATTCATTACCAGTAACATATAGAACAATCGCGAATGCCTGATGTTTTATGAAACTTTATTAACAGCGAGTGTGAGGATTTTTGCAAATATTTCTGTGTTGCATCAACTTCTTCCAAAATACCAAACAGGATAAAAATAATAGTATTGATGGTACCCCTATTAGTCTGCCACCAGTGCGCGTGGCTTTTTGGACCCCAATTTTGAGAATAAACGGTTTAACCCGCGTAGTACGGTGCAATGTGTAATCATTTGCAACTTTTTTTTATTTGTTTTTTGTTATTCTTTTCTTCTTTTATTGCAGATAAAAATGTTATGTTGAACGCTAGTTTTTATTGAAGGTACAATTTCAAGAACTTTTTTTTTTGCAGTCCTCGCGCTGGGCCCTAGCTGGCCTGCCTAGTCTGCCTTGAGGCTAATCCGGCAATGAGGACCCAGCGTACATCTGCTCACGTCATGGATACTGTCTCCTTAGATTGCCCTATTTAGGTTTACAATCAATAGTTTAGAGACTTACATCTACCCGAAAGGTCATAGGTAGGGTCATTTGGGAAGCAAAATTGGGGACATAACTGGAACTGAATCTCACAATCCTCGATTTCAATTAAAAAAAAAAAAAACTTCTTTTCATTTTTATACGGCACTTGGATTGTTTTATTTGCCTGAACTTTGCTTAAGCCTTACTTCCCTCTCACTTCGCAATCATATTCTCATTCATACTTTCTAAATAATTTCAGTTTAGTTCAGTTTTTAGAATCTACGTTCAATATGCTTTGCATATAACTTTGTTAAAAATCGAATTGTATCTCCAATAAAAAAGAATTTCTTGAACAACTTTAGGCAATTTCCGACGCAAATAAATGAACTAAGTCAATTTGCCTCAACAAGCGGTTTCTTAATTTATTTTTTTTTTACCTAATTTGAAAAAAAAAAACACAAAAATGTACATTTATTTTTATTTTTATTTTTATTCAACTCACCTCGTGATTGGAGAATTAAAAATTCCATCTTATTATAAACAAACAACTGGAGTGTAAAAGCGACCAGCAACGGAGCAAAAAAAAGGTGTTATGAAATGACCTTCACTTTTTTCTCTTTTATTAATATCCAGTCAATGATGTCATCTCATTATCACCGTCACGACACGTCTAGTCTATCTTTCATCTATAAACAAAACATAAACAAAAAAGAAATGCATTGAACCGGACGAAAAAAAGAAGGAAAAACGAGTTGAGTCTTGAGTTTAATGTTGACCTGCTGCCTATTGTCAGAGTCTAGCAGCGTTCAATTAGGAAGTGAAAGTAATTTAAAAACAATTTTGCGCCTCTCACTGTGGCTTATTGCTCCTCGCCATGGCCCATAAATCTTCACTATCCTGATGAAGTTAAGTGATAAATTAAGGGAAAAAGACGCTAATGCAATAGTTTTGTGTTGCATCGTTTGAAAGGGCTATTGTGCAGATGTTATGAAGTATGCAGACAGTTAGACATAATCTGGAGTTCATTAGATAAGTCTCCATTCATTTTAGGCAATTAGATTAGACAGCAAAAAATCACCTTTGAATCTAATTTTCGTTACAAATTCGTCTGACCCATTAGTCTACTGAACGCACTTAAATTATAATTACGGTTATTAAGTTAGAAATACTGGAATATTCAAACCTGTTATATTAACACACATTCATTGAAGTTAACTCGTTTTAATGAACTAACGCTAATTCAAGAAAATTTTCGTTTGTCTTTTTCTCGGTTTGATATATCGAGATTGCTTGAGAGGGCAATTAAACTTCTTGCTGAATGGGTTGAAAAAACAATAAGCGGAATTAACTTCTGTTGAATACAAAATCTATGCCGTGAAGTGTTTCATTCGTTGTTTTTCTTTTTAGAAAGAAAATTGTTTAAAACTAGGGCGAGCACAGAGGAAAAAAAACTATATTATGGGTTTTCCAATAAGAGGTGCTATTTTGATATTCAAAGAAAAATGGCATTTTTTGAGATAAATGATCGGATGTTTATTTCATTATAAAGAGGAAAGTATGCCGTTAATAATGGAACACAACATCAGCCAAATGGCCGCCACGACCACGCTTACAGGACCATATCCTTTTCTTGAAATTTTCCATAACCAAATCGCAAAGTGGCTGCCCTATGTCCTCGATAGCCTCACGAATTTCATCTTTGAGGTCTTGAATCGACGCTGGGCTGTTGGAGTAGACCTTATCTTTCACGTGGCCCTAAAGGAAGAAATCCCAAGGTGTTAAATCACAAGATCTCGGTGGCCACTTGTGATCACCTCTTCGAGAGATAACACGATCCGGAAACATTTCCCGTAAAAGATCGATGGAAAGTAAACGTTGTCCAGATCAATACCATCCAATTCCGGCCATAAAAAATCATTAATCATCTCTCGATAGCGCAATCCATTGACCGTAACTGTTGCTCCAGCCTCATTTTCGTAAAAGTAAGGTCCAATGACCCCGTCGGACCATAAACCGCACCAAACAGTCACGCCTTGAGGATGGAGAGGCTTTTCAACTATAACTCTTGGGTTTTCCGAGCCCCAGATGCGACAGTTTTGCTTGTTGACGTATCCTCCGAGGTAGAAATGGGCCTCATCAGTCAAGATGATTTTTCGACGAAATTCCGGATCATTTTCATGCATTTCAAGGACCCAATCAGGAAAGACACGACATTGTTGATGATCAGCTGGCTTGAGTCCTTGTGTTAACTGAACTTTATAAGCCTTAAGACCCAAGTCTTTATGCAAAATACGGTGATATGACGTTTGTGGAATGCCTAATTCTAAAGAACTACGAGGAATGGACAAACCAATGCGTTGTTGAAGCGTGTATCGTTCCATTTTTATTAATGGCGTAGTTTCTACTTGTCAAATGTAAAAAAATGACAGCTTCAAAAGTGACAGCTACTGAAATAGTGGGCTATTCAAAATAACACTCTTATTGGAAAACCCTTCAGACTGCAAATTTGTTGAATCTATGCTAAATTAAGACAAACAAAGGTTGAAATAGAATTTTGCGCTACGTTACGTTACGTAAACTGTACCTTACGTTAACGTTACGTAACATAAAAATGTCAAAAACGGTATTTCGATTTTTTTTTTTTTTTGAAAACAAGATCCATATTTTGAAACCTCATGAACATGAAAATGTTATAAGCTATTTATTTATTTATTTATTGTTCATACAACACGTTTTATTTGCATTTTTACATTTTTGTATTTAGTTTTATCATTTTTTATTTGCTTATGATTTATTTTTATTTTTCAAAATTTTATCAAAATTTTTAATTTTTATAATTTAATTTTTTATTTCCTTTTTATTTTCTTATTTCAGAATGAACAGGTTGTGAGCATAGTGAGTGTTTTTAATTTACATGTCTCCTCTGTCCTGGTATTTCGTTCTGTTTAAACAAAATAATCTTTTCTAACAGCAAAATGTTTGTAAACAAAAAAATTTAATATTTTTGAATGTTTTCTGTCTTGCTGTCTTGTGTTTGTTATAATTTTTCTCTAATTTCTAACAATGTTTGTGTTTCTTCATCCGTTAAACCTGTTTTAATTTTGTCTTAAATAAATGTACATACATAAAATAACAAGTGATATTTTAATCGGAGTGTAAAAAAGAACGTCAACTTTCATTACACTTGAAACACTTTAACAATGACCCTGATTCATCTGTAAGATTGTAAGGCAATAATTTTCTTGCTCTGGAATAATTCTACTCTCTCCTGTTATCATTGTATTGTTCTCTTATAGTAAAACAAAAAAAAAAAATACTAAAAATTGGAACAGCAACATTAATGTAATCATTTTCATTATGAAACAATATTTTTGTTGTCTATTTTACTCGAGATAGATAAAGAGCGTTTGGGGGATGGAATGAGTTAGTTTTGAGTTTTTATTTTTGTTCATTTTAATTTGCAATTAGCGCTGTAGCAGATTGCTGAAGCCCTCTCAAGTAAAGATGCGACGTTGGAGTGGTGTTGTTGTCTGTTCACCAGACACTTGACGATGAAGCAGAGTATGAATATAGAATTTCAAGGTTGAACCATTCATTTTGAACTTGAAACAAAAACAACAAAAGTCAAGCGTTGTTGATAAACATTAAACAATTTTTTTTTTTTGTCGACAAATGCTTTCGCAGCATTTTTCTAAAAAAGTTGATTCAATAATCTTCAGTGAAAAACGTTTCGATTTCTTTTTCAAATGCTCCAAAAACAACTTGAAATTTAGTGAAGGATTTTGATTCCCAGAACCTTTTGGTATATAATTCTTCTGATCGTTGGCTATAATCATCTCATAAAAAGGAGGTATTGTCATAGTCCATTCACTTTAATAATACCTTTTCCGACTGTTTGTTGCACCGACAAAAATGTTAAGAATAGAATCACAAAAGAAACAACACAAGAAATAATATGATATATCAGTGTGTCACTTATTTAGTACCTCACCCAATGTATAAGCTTTCATAAACCTCTCACCCTCATTCTGTTTACAACTTAGAACTTAACGAATGTTAACAACTTAACGGAACTTCACAAAGTGTCAAAAACTAATAGCTGGTGGAGATAACGCACGCCTTCAGGTTTCATTATTTAAAGACTAGAGTTTGGAGTTTCAATTAAATGCTTTTAACTATTTTTTTTTTGTTTTTGTGTAAGATAGCGTTGAAATTTTACTTTTTTTTATTCACTGTTTGTTTTCTTTTATTTTATTTTTTTAAGTTTAAATATTTTGTTGTTTTTCATTAAATCAACAATTGGTTCAATAATTTATAAAAATGTCTGAGGTACCTTCCTATTTATAACTTTTACGCTAAAATGTTTATTGACTTTAAAATTTAAATTTGGAATAAGATCCGTTCGTTTACTTTCCCAAGTACACCAAAGCTCCCAAATGTTGTTCGTTTACACAATTTTTTTTAAGGTTCCTGTCTGTTATGAAAGATAATTCTATTAGTTTTTTTTTTTTTAACTAAACAAATATTTTTTGAGATAAGTATGTGAGTCCTGCCAAAATTCAAAAATAATAACGAATGTTGAACTGAACAATTATTTTCAATATTTTAAAGTTTTAAGATATCGATGGCTAAACCCTGGGGGTGGAATGTAGTTATGGCGCTACAGACTGTTGTGGACTTGGGCCTCAAACAACAGTCTCCAGCAGCCAGCTCGATCCCTAGCTAGCTGTCTCCAGTTTCGCACGCCAAATTGGTTGAGGTCCTCTACCACCTGTGTGCTCCATCTGAGTCGCGGTCTTCCTCTTCTGCGACGTCCTTCCGGGTTGGATTCGAAGACTCTAAGTGCGTAGCATTATTTTCCATTCGCTCTACATGACCCAACCATTTAAGTCGTCTGACTTTAAATTTTCTGGCTAGGTCTGTGTCGCTGAACAGCTCTCTCGAAAAAGCCTAAAGCGTTTTTATCCGATGTTGTCATGGTCCATGTCCTTTTGCACCATACATTAGCACCGGGATGAAAAGGGTTTCGTACAGTGACACTTTAGTTGTTCGAGAGAGAACTTAACTACTCAAATGCCTTCTAAGTCAAAAGAAGCAGCGATTGGCAAGAGCGATACTTCGTTTGGATGGTAGACAAAGTTCTTAACCACGTTGGTAACAAGACGTCGATGTTGGTTGTCCTTTCTTGTTCACAGCATTAACTTGGTCTTGCCCTCGTTAACCGCTAGACCCACCTTCCTAGCCCGCATCTCAGCTGGACAGACTTTTGAAAGATTGTGCCTCTGGTGTTGACGATGAAGTTTTGCACAACCTTTTCAAGAATGCTGTTGAATAAATCGTATGACAGCGCATCGCCTTGCCTTAAATTTTTTTTTGACATCAAATGCAACCGATGGAACAGCGTGAGTTTTCCATTGTCATCTTACACAGACGGACGAGTTTTTTCTGGGATACCAAAACTAGACATCGATCTATATAAATAGTTGGTGTCTATAGACGCTATCCTTGAAATCGATGAAAAGGTGGTAGGTATCGATCTGAAGTTCCAAGATCTGCCATAGAGTGAATATTTGATCGATGGTGGACTTTCCGGGTCTGAAACCACACTTATAAGGACCTATCTGGTTGTTGACGAAAAGGCTCACACAGTGCGACACACAAGGTCTTGTGGGCGATGCTTAGGGGACTTATACCTTTGTTGTTGGTGCAGTTCAAGGGATCTCCTTTCTTGAGGATCGGGCATACGATATTGAGATTCCATTCGTCGGGCATGCTTTCCTCCGACCGGTGCATGCTCCTAAGCAAATTATCTCCAGCTGTTTTGTACAGTTTTGTTCGACTACAGTTTAAATATCAGTGTTTTCACTTCATCGATGTTGGGTGGGTAAAATTGGTGGTTGGCTCCTCCCAAATTGAATGATTCTATATAGCTGGCGGAATTTTGCTCGTTATTGCCATTATACAGAGTGAAACAGTGGTCTTTCCATATTCTCAGCAGTCAGCACTGACTGTGGTTCCACTACAATGTTCCCATGATGGTCTCTATAGGCTTCGGTTCGGGGTTTATATGCCCTGCTGATTTATTTTACCTTTTTGTAAAACTTTCGAACCTCGTTCCTGTTGTGACATCCCTCTATCTCCTCGATCGCGTGCTTCTCATGTTCCCATATTTTCTTTCTGAGAAATTTGTGCCCCTCTCTTCTTTTCTGCTCGTAGAGCTCACTAGCTATTCGAGTCCTTCTTTGCAGCACCGCTTTGTATGCCCCTTGTTTAGCTGCATGTGCTAGCGGGCACTAATCGTCAAACCAGAAGTTTTGTTGTGGTGGCCGTGTGAACGCTAGCACTTCAGAGGCGGCATCTATGCTTGGCAGTGTTGCCACTAGTTCTATAAATTTTGTACTAGCTGCAAAGTGCTAGAAAAGTGTCGTGCGTTGATTGCAATCTGGGAATTGGTTGGGTTGGGTATTTAGGAAAGTAAAAATGAAGCTAACTTGTTTTATTATGCCAGCTAATTCAAAAATTTACCTACTTCAGGCTTCACGTGCAGTTTGTGGAATCCAACTGTCAATCTCAGGTGTTTGAAAATGCATGTCAAAGTCTGTGACTGCAGTCAACTTTTGGTTGTTTGGAAATCGACGTTGATGTCTCCGATCGAAGTACTAGCAACTGCTTTCAAAGGCAAATGGTTGCATTCTTACAACAGTCGACAATAGATTTCATCTTCATTCTTCGACAACTTTTGATAGCCCAAAATATTTCAAAGAGTGCGATTACTGGATGACAACCCATATTTAATGAAAAATTAAATGTCGAAAAGAAACTCAAGATTTCAACTATTAGTTTATGTTTTTGGATGGAAACACAGAGATTCCATTATTGTATTTTTTTTTTGTTGACTTACTTATTCAAAGTGCTTTTGACAAGGTCCAACCGAATAGTGCATTTCCCTAATTGTTTTCTAAGGTGGTTCTGTTGTTTTGACAATAAATTTATGATGACAATTTCTATGTTTCCTACAAGTACTTATATTTTCATGCTCACGAATGGTAATAGGTACTTTTTTGTGTGTTCTTGAAACTAACCACACTCTTATCTTATGTTAACTTTTTCATATAATCCAACTCCTTACAAAATCATACATTTCCTTTTCCATCAAACAACCACTTACATATTTAATCTCCATTACCATTTCTGTTCTCCTGCCACCCATCGAGATGTGTACACACGGAAGTGTATTAAATGAGTTCATCGTCTAACCACATCAGCCATTAGTTCATCATCGACATAAATAACATTCATTCAAAAGCTACGCTCCTTATAGCTTTTTTCCATCCCTCAAACCCTGAATCCACTAACGAACTCGTACTAACTTAACCCAGATATACACTCCCATTGAGAAATAAAAATCATCAAAAAACAAAAGACGAGACCACATTTTGTACATTCTATTATTTTTCTGTTTTTCTTTCTCTCTGTCTTCATACTTATCTGTCTGTGAATCTGTGATTCTGCAACTAAACAACTTTTGACTGGAACAAAAATGTATGTGTATGTATTTAGGTACAACAATTAGCCAGTAGTATCTACCAGGAATTCGAGCGTATGATCAATCGTTACGACGAGGATGTCGTAAAGAATCTAATGCCACTATTGGTGAATGTCTTGGAATGCTTGGATGCTTCATACAGAATTAATCAAGAGCAAGATGTCGAGGTTGAGTTACTTCGAGAGGATAATGAACAGCTAGTCACACAATATGAAAGGGAGAAGAGTGCAAGGAAGCAATCAGAGCAGAAGGTAAGTCATTTCAATGTTTGCCAAATAATTTACTAATTGTCTCTACTTTCTGTATTATAGCTCTTGGAAGCCGAAGATTTGGCCGAAGCAGAAAATAAAGAATTAGCCAGTAGATTAGAGTCATTAGAAAGTATTGTAAGGATGCTGGAGCTGAAGCACAAGAACAGTTTGGAACATTCTAGTCGATTGGAGGAGCGAGAAGCTGATTTGAAAAAAGTATGGTCCTTCAGTTCTCCTAACAACAATATTCAAGATATTAATTTCGAATTTCTTAAAGGAATACAACAAACTCCATGAACGATATACGGAGCTATTCAAAACCCATGTGGATTACATGGAACGAACAAAAATGTTGATGGGATCAACTCATTCACAGATGAGCTCTGCCTCCGACCGACAAGAAGTCAGTAGAGCTCGGCTTAATCCAATCGTGAGGTATTTAACTGTTTTTACTTTGCTTTATTATTCAAAAAAAAAAAAAAATCATCAAAACACTCTATCTGTCAAAAATTACTCAAAATTTGCGTTTGAATTCATTTAGATCGTCTGGACCTGTTTCATATGGTTTTGCTTCATTGGAGAACTCTACAATGTTGGATACGGAAACAATCTGCAGCGTTGGAAGTAATTCAGATGATGATTCTGGTCCGCCATCACTTCAAAACGAGTTGGAGAGCATACACACAATGGAACGTTCCGCCGAAACAGACACCCTTCATCACATCAATCAAGCCACATCGCCCCAAAGTGATGAATGTCCAATTGTGCCAAATATTCCATCAAATGGTAAGTACTTGTATTTATCTCCTTTTTTTTTTAATAACAAAACTAACTTTTGGGACCTTTTCTTTCTCTCTTTTTTTTTGTTTCAAACCAAAACTCCTCCAACTAATTAAATTTTCCAAAAAACTTTGATTTTGATTTGTTAATAACAACTTTTGTAAAAACACAAAAAAAAAACAAAACTTAATTAGTTGGTCGAACTACAACCAAAAAGGAACAACGCTCCGCAAACACACTCTACCAAGAATTGTCATTTCAGGACAATGAAGAAAGCGAGGAGCATGAAGTCACAGGTGAGTTCCCTAGACTATGCTTGCCATTCGATTTTTCGTCATTTCGTTAATTGTAACGCTTAACTCAATTTAATCGAGTTGCACGTTCAAATTGGATATTCAAAAAAAAAATTTGATTTTCGTTAATTATTTAAACCAGCATCTAACAATACTTTTTATTTTCGTTTCCCATTTTCATTGTTATTTTCTTATTTGAAAAAATTTTTTTTAAATAAAAACAGGCAGCTGGGTGCATCCTGGGGAATATGCTTCTTCAGGTAGGTCCAATCAACTGAATTTGTTTGCAATTAATTTCAATTCTTGTAAATATTTAAATAACATAATTGAACTTTGAAGCTTGCATATTATTATATTTTTTTATCCTCATTCAAGTGTGAATTCATTTATTAATTCATCAATTATTTTTTAACCAAACCTATTAACAAATAAAAATCCCTTAAACAAAATAATTAATATTCCCAAATTGTACTCCTCTCACACAACCAATCAAATAACCCTGTCCTGGATCGTCCAAAAGCTAATGATAATTATTTCGGTAAGTTTATTATAAAATGTGTTCATGTTCTTGATTTTTTTCCTATTCATACACATCCAATACATGCATTAGTTTAGTCTGTCGTAGTTCGTTTGAGACGCAAACAAACAGTGTCCATGCAACTTGTACCTTGAGGCTATACTGGTAGTTGTCGTTTGTGTTTTTTTTAAGTTGCATTTAGTTTTTGTTTTAATTATTGAGTTTTTTTGTCGGTGCTGGAGCTTTAGTTAAGATAAAATGTTAACTGTTATGTTGAAGAGGTTATGACAATGTTCGTCTGCTTTTAACAATAGCAATGCCAACGTGTTTGAAAGAGTGCCTAGAGTCCGAGAATGTCTTTTTGCGTTATTCTCTTTATTTAATAAATTATGATTTTTGAAAGTACGCTCATCGCCGTTATTACAAACTTACTTTCATCACATTGTAACTGTCCACAATAACATAGATTATTAGGGAAATCAAAAAAATTAGAATAATTTCAGTAATTTTTTTTTTATAAATTAAACCTTGTCGGTTGCCAAATCTTCAGACAACTAAGAGTTATGCAAGAAAATATGGTAACTAGTTGTGTAAACTATTAAAACAGACAGTCGCCAGCGTCTTCCAAGCCGAGATCTTGGCAGTGAGGTAGGTAGGTAGAAATGGCTGTCCTACTTACGCGTAGGACACAATTAGCGCTGAGTGCGCCGTTTTGATACCCCACCTCGTGAGATTCTACGGCCTATTAACTTATAGTGCCATTTAGTGTGGGAGAGATATAAAGGGATTATTAGATACAATAACACCTGTCAATGTTAC
>CAKKXW010000001.1:108248020-108284849 GCA_920937365.1 Sphaerophoria rueppellii | reverse complement strand
AGAGCGCTTTTACAAACGCTTAATAATTGTTAAAACGTTTATAGAGCCGATTTTCCAGAAGTTTTTGGAACAATGGCTTAAACAACTTATCTTAAGCTGGAAAGAAAGCTACATAGTAAGCTACCCTAAACCTTCTTAAAAAAAAAAGAACAATCGAGGTATGTATATAACTAATTCGATCAACCAAATTTCGTACATCGAATGATGAATAACTGGACTCACGTTACGGCTACATTACGAGAGCGTAAAAGAGAACGGCAAATATATATAACACTATGAAATATGAATTAAGCGAAGTCGATTTCTTTATGATATTCTAATCATGGGCTTACCCCTTGCCAAAATTTTGGACAAGAAAAAAAAAATTCTTCCAAATCCCATCGAATGATACATCGAAAGAAAGGTCGAATTCTATTCAACAAATTCGGTAACAAGGTTTTTGAAGACCTTTTAGCCGAGATATTTGCAAAATTGTTAATAATTCGCAAACATTTTCGCGAGACTCCAATCGATATTGCTCACAATATTGCTACACGTCCGTTATATAATTGTACTTAAAAATAAGGGCGTACAAGTACACTATCAGCCTTTGAAAAATGTTAGCCATTAGACCTCTTCGAAGCCTCACAACATCATTGTTTTTCATATGAAATTCTAAAAGTTGAAAAAAATACGTATACGCCATAGTGACCAGGTTTGATACAAGTGAACAAACTTAATAAAAATAGTGTTTGTTTTTTTGTATTGTGTTGAGAACAACCTGAGAAAAGAAACCGATTTTTATTATTCTCATAAAGGCTGAACTCTAACGCAATTTTGCTCGAGCAAGCTTGCTTAAGTGAACCAGCGAATACAGATACAAACCCTATATTTTCGTTCAATTCTTACTAGTGGCGTTTCATTTGCTCATTGCTTAGGGGAATTTGACAATTTGAAGAAGAAAAGGCCAAACTCATATTTTTTTTTTTTATTTTTTTTTTTTTGACTTAAGGTTTTGTGACATTAGCTTAATTTCACTTGAGCAATTTTAGCTGGCCCTTAAGGCTTTGACATGACTACGAGCATGATTCCATGGTTTTATCTGCAAAAAAAAAAAATAAAAAAACAAAACCACAAGGTTTTTTCTAAATCAATTTAATCGTTCTTTCCATTTATTCATCATTTTCATATCCATTATTATTATTGTTTTTTTTTTTTTGCATTTTTGTTGTCTGTTTATTTTTTTTATTTTTTTTGTTCACTCATCAATCATTAAATTAATTTTTTATTTTTTTTTTCATATTTTCAATTTATCAATCAATATTAACATTAAACTTACTACTAAACAAAGTTTGTAGTTTTAATTCCTACAATTTAAATATATATAATAATACATTAATTTTACGTTAGTTTTTATTTTTTGTTGTTGTCACATAAATCATCTTAAATCATGCATTTATTGTTTAAAAATGTTCAAGTTCAAAACAAACAAAATATGTGCAGTTAAATTTCTTCTTTAATAAATCACAATAAATATTATTTTTTGTTGTTTAATGTCACAGAAAGAAGCACATCGTTAATATTAATGTTTTTTTTTCTATTCTTAACATGAACAAAAGACAGAAGCATTTTTTTGTTTTTAATTTATTGCATTTTCATTTAATTTAAGTGTCCTATTTCAATTATGATAATTATTTTATTCTCTCAGGCAGTTTAATTGTAATTTTAATATTTTTCTAATTAAAAGTAAGGTTGTAACGAGCAAATTTCTTAACTGATCACATGAGTGCTTTTTTTTTATTTATTATTTAAGAAGAAAAATTCAATATTTATGGGTTAATTTATATTAAATATTTTTTGTTTTGTTTAAATAACTACAATATTTATGTTATGATTGAAGAAGTTTATTTTTTTATTTCATAAATATGAAAAAAATCATCGCATGATAAATAAAATAAAAATTGATTATATTGCAATTCATTAAATACAAAAAAAAAATATAAATAAAAAAGAAAATATTTAACTCATATAATGCCGTTTGAATTCTTAGTTTCTATCAGATTTTCAGGATAATGTCAAATGTGCTCACAACAGGGGCGATCATTAGTTTAACAAACTCGCACCAATTGCTAAGAATTTATTTTTTATTTTCAAGGTAAAATCTATTTAAAAAAATATTGCTCCTTTGTGTTTTTCTTTCTATTTTTTTTACTCTAAATAAGTTATTTTAATATTTTTGTTTGTTTAGAATTTGTTCTTGTCGCCTGGAAAAACGTTCACATTTATTGTTTTCAATTAAACAGCTTACCCTTATTAGTTTAGGTCCACGTTTATAAAAAAAAGTATATCGTTTAGTTGCTGAATATGCCAAAGAGAGTTAAATGTATTATATGTTTATGTATGTATATTTTGTTAATATTGTTTTTTTTTTTTACAATTTAAATTGCACACAACACTGATCCTGATCGTCCTTAAGCACACTGTATAGAATATTGTTTTTTTTTATTTCATCTAGATTCTATGTTTTTTTTAGAAAATAATTGTTTACTTCTTTTAAATTTTTAATAAGAGAGGATAACATTTCTTTTGTTTCTGTTCTAGAAAATACAAATTTTAATTGTTTTTTTGTTCCTTTTCTTTTCTGTTGCACTTTAACGTGCTCAACAATATCACATTTTTTTGTTTATTTTTGTAAATTTTCTTTCAATTTGAATACAAAAATATTCCATCATTTTTTTTCGATTAGAAGTGTGAACGAGATGACTATATAGAGGTAAAAGGAAAAGAAAATGCTTAATGAATTAATTTTAAAATTAAATTTACTTTCATAAATTTAACGTAATTAACATAGAAACAAAAATTAATTTAAATAAATATAAATATTAATATTTTTTGTTGTTGTCACATTTATTAATTTTTTAGTTGTTGTTGATATATTTTTAACCTTACATTAAAATGTATTTATAAACAATTACGTTTTTGTTTTTAGTTTATTGTGGGGTGCGTTTGTTTATTTGTTAATCAAAATGTTCTGTTCTGATGTCAATATTCTGTGGAAAGCATGATTTTGTATGCTTCGACGGTTATAAAAGAAGAAATAACATTGAAATTGCTTAGCATTTGCGGTTGTTGTTGGCACCGCTGTTGACCTTGCTATGTTGCATGTCAGAACGACGCTGGCGATTGCCTCGACTGTTATATTCACGAGCTTTATTCGAACGTTTAATAGCTCCGCGACAGAGAGTTTGACGCTCCTTTTTGTCATGGTCCTAAACAAAGGTGATATCAATATAATATGAATATCAAAAATGGCGCCCAATGATTCTTCTTACCTTCTGTGCAGCGCGGGTCAGGTACTCCATTTTGCATTGTGTCTTGTTAAGACGTTCAACACGATTCCTTGCAACACGAGGGGCAACATATTGGTTCTAACAAACAAAAAGATGAGTGCCCGGTCTAAAGGAGAATCAATATTGCTTATCTTACCCGATCACTTGAATGTTCAACAATAGTCATTGTTCCATTTTGAGATTCATCCACGCCGAGATCAAGATTGACAAAACTTTCGGCAGCCTCTTGGGCTGACCTAATACTATGGTACACTGACATACTGTTAAAAAAAAAAAACACCCATTCGAGACTCGAATTGAAAAGAAAGAATAAAAACAAGAAAACAAACCTTGGATGTTCAATCAGTAGATTTTCAAACGGAGACGTCTCCATATTTATAGGTCCTGTCGATGTAAAACATGGCGGCGGTGTCAGGAACCATGATTCTTCCATAGAAATGTGCGTTGGAAGATTAGTGATGGCATTGCCATTGTTATAATCAGCGGACGATGGTACAACATAGAGCGATTGTGTATGTCCGCCGCCATCATAACGCAACGCTATAGTGCGCTGATGATATGCTGAAAGGGAATTATGGTTGCTTTGATTACGATTTGGCCTTTGCTGAAAGGTTGGACTACGTTTGATCTCAACAAATGGCAGCTCCTCTTCGGAATCGGTCCGAGGGAGGCTGTTTTCCTCGTCTGTTGTGTTGTGTTAGGAATAATTATATAAGTTAGCTACTTCAACGTTTACATTTTAGATTGTCTAAATGATTGCTTACCGTCTTCCCTGTTAACCAATAGCCAATCGTCGTCTAGTTCTTCGACGTTGGTTAAATTATCGTCGTCTTCGTCGTCGTGATACGATCTAGTCAAATGATGACCATCAATCGATCTTTTACTTACGTTTTGATTATAATTATTGTCAGTGCGTCCAATTGCAGTTGCTTGTAAATTAGAGGATTGATTGGATGCCGACGAAGTGGTGGTGTCTTCTACGATGTCCTCGAGATGATTAGGAGCAGTTTCGGGATTAGTAGACGTGTTAGTATTCGATCCAAATAGTAGGTTTGCGAGACTATTAAACATTATACGCTCAAGGGATACCGGTTGTTGGCGGTTTGAACAAGGATTATGTCTGTAATGACCTTGTTTGACCTTATCGTGGATAGTTTCTCGATTCAGCTGAGATTTTATTTTCTCAATAAATGATCGCTCCCACACGCAGATTCTTCTTTTTTTGCAGCAGAAATAAATTTCAGATCACAGTCGAATTGGAGTTCCTGTCCTTCCTTTTTATTAAATTTTAGATTACTTTTTTTTTTTTTTTGTGTCTTTGGTTCTTTTGAAAGGAGTTAGTTTTGCAATGTCCTTTTTTTGTTATAATTTTTTATAGTGAGATCAGTAAAATGATTAAGTTCCTTCTTCAAAGATTTAGCTTTCAAAAAAACTTTTTTAATTTTTGTAATAATTTTATCTCAGTCTTGTGGAAAATTTGTAGCTTTTGTTACTTTTTATGTGTGTGTTTTTATTTATGTACAGAGAAGGGATGTTGAATTGTTTTTAATTCTGAAAATAGAAAAGTTAAAGTTTAATGTTAATTTAAGGCTTATTCAAAAACAAACAAAAAATTAATCGCTTGGGTTTGAAGAAAACACTTTTAACAGGAAATAAAAAGAACAAAAATATCACACCACAGACACGCATCCATTCAGTTCTCTTCTCCAATTTCATTGATATTTTAATCTGGTATCGAAGGAAACCTCAATGGAAAAAGCCTTGTCAATCAGTTAACACTTGTGACTTGTCTAAGTTGTAGCCATGTTAACCTTACATACATAGTCAGGGCAGAAAAAACGTCAACCACAAGCTGCCGCAAGCTGACGACACAAATTTTCTACCACATAATTAGTGTCAGATAGTACTGTTGTTACTTTAATGACAAGTGTAGGATTTTTAACTGTAAATTGAGTTAACAAACAACTTCGTTTTGAATTTGAGATGAGGTTGAGGGCAACAAACGCATCGTAGAGGAACTGCTTATAATCTTTTATCAATTTTCTCAAAAACAGCTGATCTGAGTTTGAATAATTTTTTTTTCGACAATAACAGATTAATGGCTTAAACACAACCACGCCTTGGCTTCCGTTTGCTTGACGTTTGGGTTCAGCCATGGGAATTCACAATGAAGCTTCGAACTGACGTTTCGTACGTAATGTTACGTAACGTGACTCCAAACGGAAGCTCTAGTTCAAATATGCTGAACATACATTTTGTCTGAAATCGCAACAGCTGTTAAAAAAAATACTCAAACAAAACGTATTTGTTTTTGGAGGGACGCTTATGATGGACAGAGAACTATCATTCAAAGCAAACTCGAATTGGGTTCATCGTAACACAGATGAAACTGAAGCGCGTTTTTTGTTTTAGCCATATTAATGTTCAGCCGTGGGAATTCGATGCATAATAGTACAATGAACCTCGACTTCAAGTTTCGTTTGACAATCGCAAGGAAAGAACGTAATGTTACGTAATGGGACTCCAAACGGAAGTTCTAATTCAAATATGCTGAACATTAGCTCTGTCTGACAGCTCAACATCTGTGCATGGTAACGTAGACGAAGACGAAGCTAAACCGTGTTTGTGTCTCAGCCATAATGTTATGGTAAGCTTCTTAGGCGCAGTACCTATTACGTTTTCTTCAATTTATGTGATAAAACTAAGCGCGTACTTATATTAACTTGTTGGAAATCTTTTTTGCAATGCTATCGCTTTGCATCTAACCCTAACGACATAGCTTAATCCACCATAGAGTTGCAATTAAAGATTTAAAAAATCAAGTGCACAAGTTAGCAACACGAAACTTACCACTGATAACTCACAAAAAATCAAGGAGTGGCTGAGACTCGACTTAGACTGAATGGAAGCAGTAGCAGCTGCCATAGAGACGACAACATACATACCGATGTGGACGACCCCAAACGAGCAACAGCAAAGGCATTTAAATTGCGTTTCAAGTGATTGCATATATGATCCGCCAAATTGAAGCCACAGCAAGTGAATTTTCCTCTCTATTATTTTTGTAATAAATATAAATTCGCGTATATGCAAAAAGTTTTATTTATCAATATTAATAGTTTTATCATAATGTTCATTGCATCCGCCGTACGGCCGAACAGGGCATTTGCAATGTGTTGTTGTTGTTTTTGCAATGATCCGAATACCAAATGCAAATTTCCATCATCACACAACGAACTTCTAACTGTGGGGCGAGCTCTATCCGACTTGAACCGCTATGCAAGCATCAGAATTGTATACATTTTTATGCAACAACGGACGAAGACACTCGTGTCTCGGTGTTCGTTAATGTCATCAAGATGCATTTTAAATTCGTTTGCCAATTTGGCAAAGTCAAAAAAGATGTAAATTTAAGATGCCATTTTTTTTGAGGTTGAGAAATTAGAAACATTGCACTTAGATGATAGAAAATAGACATTTGCCAGTGGATCGTGGCAGAAAAAGCTTTTAAGGTGATCCGCGTGTGGTTTGGCTGATCATTATTTGTATTATTTTGGTACAAAAACACAAAAGAGAGAATTTTATTTTAAATTTTCAAAGATGTTGAACTATTTTTGGGAGAGAAACTGTGGAAATGTTTGACACGAATTAGGAATTAGGATTTTATAGTTTTTGATATTGAAATGTAATGATATCTGTTGGACAGTAATTTATTAGACATAATAATTGTTTGAGTTGACAGGGTGTGTTGCGACTGTCAAGGAAATACTAAAATGAAGAAAAAACAGAGCAGGAAACATGAACTGTAAAGTAAGTAAGTCCTTTCAAGTACAAGTTCTTGGTACTGGTACATACTTGAATTCTAGCACCCTGATACTATGGTTCTCAACAAAGCTAAGTACCGGTGATTTGATATTTTATAATAATCTGTTAACTTCAAGTTCAAGAACAAGTATTTACGAGTACAAGTACCAGTATTTATGGTACTGGTACTCAAAGCTTCAACTTTAAAATAAGTAACCCGTAAATACTTGACGGACGTGCTGAAATGTACGTTGGAAGAAGCCCTTCATGAAAGAAGACTGCATTTAATTTTTACACGGACCCTCTTTCGAAACCTATTTCCGTTAATCTTAAACAGGTATCATGTCATAAATTTTAGTTTGTTACAGCCATGCTCTTAGTTCGAAGTGATGAAGTGAATATTGTCATTCTACCCATACATTTTGCCACATCTCAATAAAAACAAAAGGCACCTTAAATAGCATTTTTTTTTCTTCTTTTTCTGATTGAAATACATTTTTTTCAAATTAAGTTGATTTCAAAGAAAGTGAAACAAACCAAATAAATGAGCAAGTTTTTTTTTTGTTGACAAAAGAAACAAACACTCGAGATATAGGTCAAGTGTAATAATGGTAAAATGAACATCGTACATTTTCCATGGAGTGACTTAAGGCTTCGGTTACATTAAAATATTGGAAACCAAAGAAAATCCATTGTTTAGTTAATATACCTTTTCTCATACCTACTTTGAAGTCAACAGAAATTTACTAGTGTGGCGGTATGTGGACAAAAAAAAAGTGAAACTCTTGGACAAAGAACTAAATTATATCACGACAATAAAGGGGAGAGAAAAAATTGTTAAGAATGTTTGGTTTTTTCTTACAGCAGGCAGGCAGCTATTTGATCATGGTTTGCGTTGCGCCATAATTGGAAGACCCTTTGTCTGCGTTTTGTTTGCATTCAACGAAAAGAAAAACAGAAATAGTTGAAAATTTAACAAGACATGGCTTTCATTGCAGCAAACTATTAGATCTTTAGTTGACAAGGTCTAATGAAAGTGTTTCAGAAAAAAATATGTATACCTACTCATTGTAACATTTTTTTCCTTATTTGCAAAATATTTGTCAGTAACACATGCACACATTTTGTGGAGTTAAGTTTGATAAAGGAAGAATAATGGAGCGATAACAAGAATATTATTTTTCTTGTTGTAAGTTTTAGCGTGACATTTTGTGTATGCATTAATTTTATCAAACAAAGAATGTTTAGCAAATGTGGATTGAAATTCATTAAACAAAACGGCCAACCCTATTGTGGTACACTTTACGCAGCCTACAAAAACCGAAGAGCCATAAATTGAATAGCATTATGCAGAATATGTATAATATTTAAATATTGTTTACCGTAATTTTTGTAAGCGATAAATTAAAATTTAAGTTAAAGAAAATTGAGGTTATTACCTTTGTATATAAATTTTGGGAGTAGCCTCAAGATGGGAAACTATTGGTGAGAGATCATCATGAGAATTTTCACAGAAACAGTTTTTTTTTACACAAGTTTGTATAGTGTTTGACAGATCTTCTGTCAAACCAAGCAGAGAGCCAATCTTGATCGTACTGGTTGTTCCATAGACGATGTTCACATTGGACTATTTCCGCCGACTTACTTTGAATTAAGGCCAATCTGTCGTGTTCAAACACAAAAGGATTGTGAACGCTATAGACTCACTTTGACGTCTTATAGTTGTCATAAATTGACAATAGGCCAGTTCCACATAACAACATCTCACTGATGTGAGACCAAGAAGAATTGCTACTAAAATTCAATGTTTTTTGGGGTGTAAGAAATGTGCAAAATCGAATCAATCCCTTTTTTGAATGTCTTTGTTGTCTGGTCAGTTGTTAAGTTGTTTTGTACAGAAAACTCAGAAATATCAAACACGTAGTATATATGTGTAAAATCCATGTACAATTATGTGTAAATCCGTCTCCAAAAAGAGATTCAAGAGAAATCAATCTTTCGAGAAGTTTCTTTGTGAAAGAAATGCGTTTAAGGGGAAAAATTGCCACTTTTACGTCACGGATCAATTCTTGGGTTATAAGAAAAGCCACATAAGATCTCAATGTCACTTTGGCTGAGGCAAAATCATTTGGTGGAACATGATTCTCAATTCTCATTGAGACAAAATGGTTACCTCAAAAATTGTTGTTATACATTTTCAGTCACGTCGGAATAGCTGAGTGAGAAATCGAATCCAAAATATTTTCATCTCAGAGATCTCTCTCAAACAAAATCCAAAAATGTTTAGTTTGGATTGAAAATCCTGTCTCACTTTGTTGTCTCTTTCTTACCAGCAAGTACGAAAGAGAAAAAACATGTAGACGTCAAGATAAGTCGGAGGAAAGAATCCAATGTGAACAGAGTCATATATACAGGTTATTACAACAAAAACCATTGAAATGTCAAATTACAATGGTTTCGAACAAATGTCATGTGCAGGGTGCGTTCACGAAGAAATGTCACTTAGCATCAACCGACAACATAAAGGTAGGTTCACAGTGATTTTTGTTTACATATGTAAATCCGCCAAACAAAACCCTCATCATTCCGGTCCTCATATATGGTGCAGAGACATGCACTATGACAACATCTGATGAAAACGCTTTGGGCTGTTTTGAGAGAAAAATTCTTCGAGTGATTTCTGGTCCTGTCTGTATTAATGGAGAATGGAGACGAAGATTCAACCAAGAACTGTACGAGCTGTACAGCGACACTGACCCAGCCAGAAAAGTAATAGTGCAACGACTTTGATGGTTGGGTCATGTTTAGAGAATTGAAAATAATGCTCCGGCTCGTAGAGTCTTCGAATCCAACCCGGAAGGACGTCGCAGAAGAGGAAGACCGCAATTGCGGTGGAGCACACAGGTGGTGAGGACCTGAACCAACTTGGCGTGCGGAACTGGAGACAGCTAGCCAGGGACCGAGCTGGCTGGAGAAGTTTGTTGGGTGAAGCCCTGGTCCGACCTGGACTGTAGCGCCACCATAAGTAAGTAAATCCGACAAACACGACAGAAGTTGGCAAACATAATTTTATTGCAATAAGAAGTTGAAATTCTGTTTCTCTTCTCTTAAAACTCAACTGGGATTCTTAAACAACTGCCGGAACATTATTAGTTAAACCATCGAATAATTATTTTTCAAAACAAAAGTTTTCCGAATGACAGTTCTTCGTATGACACTACTTCGAATGACAATATGTACATAGGTACTTCGAATCTTTGGGCAGTGATAGCCCTTTTTGTTGTTTACATCAGAGGTATTGAGAAAAAAATGGCTTTCTTTTCCTTTACTAGATGGCGTGAATGGTAAATGCCATTTTGAATGATGATTTTATCGAATGATACCGAACATCTCGAAATTCTCGGTATGTGCATCACTGACCACCTCTTGTGGACCGAGCACATACGCGATGTCTCCAAAAATGCCGCAAGATGTTTGGGTTTCTTAAGACGGTGCAAGAAAATTTTTCCCCCGTCTGATCCAGCTTTTATCTACAGGACTTATATCCGTCCAAAGCTTGAGTACAATTCCCATCTTTGGGCTGTCGCTCCAGCTACATACTTAAGCCTCATGGATGGTATACAAAAAAGAGCAGTAAGAATGATTTGTGACAGAGACATCACTAACTCATTCACTTCATTGGAACACCCTCGTAA
Organism: Sphaerophoria rueppellii; assembly: GCA_920937365.1. Taxonomy (NCBI): domain Eukaryota; kingdom Metazoa; phylum Arthropoda; class Insecta; order Diptera; family Syrphidae; genus Sphaerophoria; species Sphaerophoria rueppellii. The sequence goes on along the minus strand of CAKKXW010000001.1, from coordinate 108,274,021 downwards.
CGTTTCGTGTTTTATCGTTACCTCTACAGTAATTGCTCTACTGAAATAGCCAGTTACATTCCACCCCTTAAACAATTCAACCGTAATACCCGCGCTTCCAGGAATGCCCATCAGTTTACCCTCGAGCCCATCTTCAGTCGTACGCTCAAGTATAGAGAATCGTTCTTTAGCCGTACTACGCGAATGTGGAACTCTCTTCCATACTCTGTCTTTACCGATCAATAAACTAAAAAGATTTCGAAGAAAAAAAGCTATAAATTGCCATTATTATAGTAAAAAGAAATTTGTTTACATAATTCTTAATCTTTTTAAAACTCTTTTCCCTCATGTTTCTTGAAAAAAAAAAAAAAAAAACATTTCCAAAACCATTTCCAAAGCAACTTCAATCTTAGTTCTCTGAACGTATTAAATAAATTTCCATAACGATTTTTATCCGAAATTCCCCTATTCCCTTTTACACACAACATGCTACCATTTCAGCGTGAAATGCACAAAAGCATTGGAAAAGGTTTTCATTTATTATCCAAGCTTGAAAAACCTGGTGGTATATTTTATATTCTGATGAACTAAATCTCTTATTCTAGCTTGGTAAAAAAAACTCATGCGGTTGTTTTTTGTTATGGTGGAATGATTTGAATTCAGCGTCATTTTTATAGAAACATTTTAGCTTACGCACGCGTGACGACAACGACAGACAATAAACAAACAAGGGGCGACTATGGTGCCACTTGGAAAAGGTATACAAACACAAAAATAGAAAAGAAAGAACTTGAAAGAACATTTTTGATTGACAATAAACAAATCGTACAACACGATCTAACAGTACCGCAAAACAAATTTCATTTTCAGCCACAACACGCGAAACACTCATAACACAAACAAACTTCACTTTGCTGCTCCACTTGTTGTGTCGAGCTTTGAATTGAAAACAAACGAATCGATTCGATTGTTGTGTTGATGGGTTGATGAGGATTGAAAAGGATGGTTCACAACAACGGCTTATCGTCGGTCGTCGTCGTCGTCCAAACAATGAAGAAAAACGGGCACAAAGATTGGTCATTTGTTGAATTTGAAATCAATTGTGAACCTAGAGTCGATTTAGACTGAACGAATGTCCGACATTAAAGGTGAAAGTTTTCCAACGAATTATAACGAGAAACAAAAGAGCTAGAGAACAGTGGAGACTCGTAATTACACGTTTGGGGCCATCGAGCATAGACTCACTCCGTCACGACTCCTAGATGCAACAAAGGCAAATTCAACTCTTGACTCTTGCAACGAGGAGGCGCTCGTATCGGTTTTGATTGCAATTTGATTGCAAACTAATCACTAATGGGAATATTAAGGCATTATGGCTTTTTAATCGAAATTGAGAAAGTGATAATTTAATGGATTGATGGGAGGAGAAAATAATGTACTCTTTGAAAATGGATTGATGATTTTTTTTCGGTTGAAATGAGGTGTGTTTGATGGATGATGGAGCTTTTATCATTTGTTTTATGCAACTAGCAGGAGTAGGATTAACGACATCTCTGTGAATGTGGGTACTCTCTTATCATCATCACTTTTCCAAGAAAAATTTTAAAGTACACGAAACTGTTTGATAAGTACGACTGAATACTCATGCAAATGGTGATGTTTATCTCAATCACTACAAAATTTTCACCAAAAGTAAAGTTCTATGTTATAGGTTATGAGCTAAATATTGCGTGTTATTATATTGCCAATAACCTCGTAACTTCTCAATTATAAATGAACTTCAATGAAATAACGCGATGTTCCCATTTTACTTGCAGTTGATAGCCTATACAGCAGTGACAGTAAAATCAAATGTTAATACAGAGTCACGTGTTCTGCCCTCAAAAGACTACATACCTTTCACTTTTGATGCGATTAAATGTAATTTATTATTTGAAACAAAGAAAGCAATAGCTAAATCACAAATAAATTATTCAACCACGAAAAACATTGACAACTTCAAGAAACAATCTTAGCTGGTTCCCACTTATCTAATGCAAAGTCAGCTTTAGAGTTGGTCTTCAGATTGACCCTTTTGATAAGTGGGACACAGTGGCAATATATGAGCCTCACCATCTTAACAAGGCACAAACAATCTTGTACCGAAAACAATGACCATTTTGAGTGGAGTACCCCAGGGTACCATTCTAACAAGCGTACTGTACTATTTTAAGTGAAACAACAACCTGAATTGTGTAAACACAAAAACAAAATAAAAATCTAATCGAATAGCGACTTTTGCCAGTATGGTACTTCTGTTACGGCGTGTTCCATTATCCCATATAGCAAGGAGAATAGAGATTCTACTTTCAAGATAGAACCAAAAGATGATCTTTTGCAAGTTTGTTTGCTCCTTGTGTTCGAGCAGAGATAGAATAGGAACACAACCAACATGCATGGCTTGTATGTATGTTTGGACAACATAAACAAAGAATTACCAAACAAAATAATCTAGTTCAATGGCTTTTCCAAAGATGGTATCGGCCGGCAGTCAGGAGAAGATGTGATTATTTTTGTGCGAAGGAAAGTTTATGTTTGTTTTTATTTCTTTTAAGAAGAACTATTTATGGAGTAAACAGAAACGGTTTTGGGTCGTTTTTCAAGAAGACTTACAGCTTATGGGAAAAATTTGTTCTGAGTGAATTTAAGCATACACAGAAATGGGTTCAGTTTGGTGTCTCAAAATTGGGTTTCCACAAAAACAGGGGGATGAAAGTTAGCTTATTACATAAGACATTAAAACCATACAGACGCTATGTTCTACGTTGTTTAGCAAGACAAAAACCAAGGACAGGGTTTTCATTTTACATATACCTAAGGGCCATTTTTTTAAATAAGTCCGACGTCGATGCAGCGTTGCCGTCACAAGAATGCTTAAGTTGCATTTCCACAAACTTAAATCCAGAAGGAAATATCCATTTAAGGAAACAAGTCTAATTTCACAACCTTTTTAAACTTGTTTATTGTAAGTTATTAATTAAATCCTTAAAAGGAAAAATTAACTAAAGCAAAAAAAATATGAATTGCTCTCAATTATCATCTTCAACTTTCCATTTGTGAAGAATACATATTAAAATACACAAAACAAGAACAAACTGTCATTAACAGAATAGATGGAAACAGTTTCTGTCTTCCATAAACAGACTCAATCAGAAACAAAGCCGGCAAAAAAGAGGGAAGACAAAAATAAAATTGAAATCAATTCGAATTGATACTCGTAGAACGAAGTAAAGTTACACTCACTGTCATGCAGTTACATGATGACCATCTATTTGCTGTGTTCATTTTATATTTTTATCGCAATAAAACATGCCAATCATCTAATGATTTAAATTAGAATTCTAGAACAAGCTCTTAAACGATCGCCGAGTGATCTCTTGATACTGACTGCACTTTTGGTGGCTTTTGCAGTGCCATGCCACAGGCAGTAGCATCATCACAAATATAAAAATAAATTGAAGTTGTTGTGTTGGCCTACGAGAAGTATTGACATATTGACCATCAGCTTCATTTACACACTCGTTCTTGTTTATTTAAATGCGTACTTGGTAAATTTAATTTTTGATACAGAGTTTGAGTTCTTCACACATGATTAGGCCTGATGCGATGCGCGGCAATACATTGATGACCTACTATCAGAACAAGGAAAACTTATAGCAGTGGCAGCTATGGGGCATCAGCACTTCGACAGTGTTTGCGGTCTATGTTGATGAGACTGGTTGCATCGTATTTTCTATGTTATTGCTTTTGTTTTTATTTAACTTTATCGCTTTTTATTCCCTCGGCACAATGTGCACGTGAGGCGCTGCTGATTTGATTATTTAATTTTTTTTTTATCATCTCGAGGTTCGTGTAGGAAATTGTATGCGTTGTGCGTTTTATTTAACTCTTTGTTCTTTATTTGCAAAAACCATTGCGCATTCGGAAAAGGGGAAGCGTTCGGGCGTGAATTTTTGTTGTAATAATTTGATTCTACGATCAACTTTGGGAAACTCTACCAAAGAATTTGATTAAATTCTGTCATACTTTACTAAGTGCAGTGATATTTTCAGACTTCGAACAAAGAATTTAGTTTTGCAAAATTTTTCTCAAATTTTTGCACTGAGAAATATCAAGTTGGCAACTCTTATGTTGAAATATCGTTTGTTTGTCAAACGAGGTTCTTTCAAAATTAAATTCAAATTCATTTGCAAGCAGATCATTTCGTATGCATTGAGGTAGGTTCATTGTGTGCGAATTGAATGGCTTTATGGGGCATTGCTCAAGGGTGCTAAAAATTGCACTCAAATGCAGTATTGGCAACTGAGGCGTGTCGTAGGTATATATTAAATTTATATGTTTTAGATTCTATTCTGTTTTATTTAAGAGAGTGAAAAATATTACACCGAATACACTAGTGCTAAAAGAGATTTAAAAGATTCAGAAGGAAATAAACTTGTTTGTTTGCACAAAAATATTATCCTCTAAGCCTATTATCCAAAATATTGATGGATATTTATAGAAACAGTGAAAAATTCAAAAAAAATGAAGAAATCAGAGAGAGTATATGCATTTTCTTTCGGTCGGAAAATACCTCTCGCATGCTTTTGATGTCAAAAAGGCAAAATGACAAGGAGGTGGCCGATTATGTGACTACTCTGACATAATTTTTGAAAACAAAAAATTATGCAAAACACATGTTGATACCAGAATCTTAAATTATAGATTGCCTTTACAAATGGAATTGACTGCTCCTTAGCAGCGTTACCAATTGAAAAAAAGGATCCGATTCAGGTGGAAAGCGAAGAAGATTGAGAAAAAGGAGAGGGAAGCATAGAGTGGTATCTATAAACAAATAATGTTAAAAAAAAACATCGATTAGAAATTGCGGGAAAATTTGTGCGAATAATTAACATCTTTGCCAATATCTTGGTTACCAGGCCTTCAAGAAACTTGATGAATAGAGTTCGAGCAGATCTTTTTTTTGATGCATCATTCGAAGGGGTTTTTGAAGAATTTTGTTCCGTCAAAAATTTTGGCAAGGGGTTGACCCGTTTTTTTTTTTTTTTTGTCCAAAGTCAGGAAGAACTAGATTCGTATATATTTGGTGAGCAGGTTGTTAAAAAAAAAAATGGGGCTTAAAATTTGTCTGCAAATTTCCGATTGTCGCAACGGCCAATGTCCCGGAACAAACCCTACTAAGAGATCCAAACCATAATGAAGACCTTCAATCACGCGCTGAAAAATAATACTATTATTGGATGTCCCAATGGTTTTCAACCAAAACCAAAAGGAAAATATTTGTTTGCCCGTTTTGTTTGTTGTTCTATACCCAACTTTAGATATAATTTAAACAGTGATGTTCACTTTGGCGTATACGTATTTTTTCAACTTTTACTTGGGAATAATTTACATTTTTGCCAATATCTCGGTTACCAGGACTTCAAAAAACCTTTTGCCCATTTTGAAGAATCATGAAGAAATCGATTTCGCTAAATTCGAGATACATATGTACTTCATAATAATCAATATCCTGAGCTTACTCCTGAAAGCTAAACTCAATTCCGAGCTCAGGTTGCGGAGATATTTGAATCAGATCTTTTTGATCATAACTCGGTAACCAGATTTAGCAGATAGTTTTGGTTTTCAGCTACCTGAGATTTGAAATCGCTGAAAATTTTCTGAAGGCAGGAATCGAAAGAAGTTATTTTTTGATTATTTATAACATACATGCATACATGTATAAAGACTAGCTGACCCCACAAACCTCATCTCGCATCTCTTCGAATGATGATGACTCGCTGTGGTGTATGAGTACTTTTCTTATCATTGGTATTGTGAGCTTTCAAATTTCATATTCTACGTTCGGCTTGGATAAATGTTTAATTTATTCAATGATTTTCAGTCATCATTATATCATATACTCTATTTTGTATAAATTGTTTTCATCTTAGAGGCCTTACTTTCATTTAATAAATGGTTCGATAATAATGTCGATCGATTAAGAAAATAGCTCATTGTCATGCTGTTGTATTTTTAAGTTTATAGAGTCAACATCGATATTTTTTGCAGCTTAGTAGCTCGTATAAATTATTTATATGATGAAACAACGTTTACCGGAGCAGCTAGTGATTTGTGGTTTTAACCCATCTAGGGCACCACAGAACGCATACAATAAAAAACCACTTAAATCGGTTCAGTTGTTAAGGAGTTCAGTGAAATACAGCTGTTCATAGAAATTACTTATATGGCAAAATAATGTTTGATGGGTCAGATTGTAGGACAAATTCTTCTTAGAAATCATTAACATGGCAAAACGACGTTTACCGGCTCAGCAAGTAGAATATAAAGTGAATGAATGAATAAATGCATTCAAAAATAATTCATTCACGTCGATCAAACCTTGAAGTTGCAGTATTTATAACAACTGCAGCACCACCTGCCTGGCTGATTTGTAATTTTCAACGATCCAGGGCGCAACCTGAACGCAAAAACAAAATTATTCAATTCGGTCCAGCCGTTTAGAAGGATTTCAGTGACATATACACACGTACAGTAGAATTTTATGTAAAAAGAATATATATTTTTTGTCTTTTAAGCACTGTCCCTAGCTTTGAATTTTCCAAAATCCTACTTAACTCCTCGAACTTATTCTTGTTTGCCATGGCAATTTCACTGTGTTGTTTGTTCTCTAGAAATGATAAAAATTCTTCCATTCACATTTCATGAGTTGTCGTATCTTTGCGAATGAAGGCTAACAATGTCTACTTATTGTTAAATTTATTTCGAAGAAATAGCATTGTGATTCGGTTCGTCAAAAGAAGCGTTGTCTATTTCTAATATGTTTTCGTTTAAGGATTCTTATACTTACACATCAGTTAGGTAATTATATTTTCATGAGATCTTAAGTGGAGACTCACCTGCAACGAAAGAAAAAATAAAGTTTATTTATTTTATTTCGGTTAAATGTATTAAAACATGAAATGAAAAGAGTCATGCAATAGGTATATCCCATAGATTATATTACAACTCAAATACCTCTTGAAAGCACATCAACTAGTAGTACTAAATCAAGTTAGAGGACGCCATATGATTGGCTCGATTGATATATGTAAAATGTAAAGGGTTTTCCGATAAGAGGTGTTATTTTACCGCTATTTCGGTAGCTGTCACTTTTAAAGCTGTCATTTTTTAACATTTGACAAGTAGAAACTACGCCATTAATAAAAATGGAACGATACACTAAAATTCATTATAAAAATGATGAACATTTAGCAGAGACGGTTCGTAAAACTAATACATTTTTGGGTCGTCGTGAAGCACCCTGTCGAACCGCAATACAGAAATTGGTGGACAAATTCGGGCTGTTGGGACAAGTTAGTAGTGTGAAGAATAAAACCCGAGCACGTCGCTCAAGAACAACATGTTTGGTGCGGTTTATGGTCCGGCGGGGTCATTGGACATACTTTTTCGAAACTGAGGCTGCAGCAACAGTTACGGTCGATGGATTGCGCTATCGAGAGATGATTAATGATTTCTTATGGCCGGAATTGATCTGGACAACGTTAACTTTCAAGAAGACAGTGCTATGTGCCACACAAGCAATGAAACCATCGATCTTTTACGGGAAAAGTTTCCGGGTCGTGTTATCTCTCTAAGAGGTGATCACACTTGGCCATCGAGGTCTTGTGATTTAACACCTTGCGACTTCTTCCTTTGGGGCCAAGTGAAAGATTAGGTCTACGCCAACAGCCCAGCATCTATTCAAGACCTCAAAGATGGAATTCGTGAGGCTGTCGTGGATATAGGGCAGCCACTTTGCGATTTGGTTATGGAAAATTTCATGAAAAGGATATGGTCCTGGCGTGGCCGTGGCGGCTATTTGGCTGATGATATTAACGGCATCCTCTTTATAATGAAATAAGTATCCGATCATTTATCTCAAAAAATGCCATTTTTCTTTGAATATCACAATAACACCTCTTATTGGAAAACCCTTCACATATGTATGCGTAAGGATCACATTTTTTCTAATAATAAGCTATTATTTAACTCATTCCTGATAATTTTTGTGTCACAAAATGTGTTATTAATCGGATCCGAATGTCTTTCTTGATAAGATATCAAAAGTCTAGTATCTACTTTTTTTTATTCATTCTCAATAAATAAGTAGAGACCATTAACAAATCCAATAATTGTTATTCAATTTAGATAGGTATCAGTAACGATCGCAAAGTTGCAATAATTTCAAACGACTGCGATCATAGATGCAAATTGATTGCACGCGCAATTTTCTGTATCAGTTAATTTCATTCTATTTTTATCTGGGATACTATTTTGTATTCAAATTGTCATGGCAAAATAATATTAATACTAATTTAATTATCACATAACGTAGGTAGTTTGGGTGATCATTTTTTTTTTTCTTTGTAGAATAATAATTAATTCCATCAGAAAACACTGTTTGCGATTGCGCGAAGTTCCAAAGTTCATTAAATTGAAAGCTAATTTATGAAAAATCTCATCTCATAGTATTTTGAGATATCGTAATCCTTTAGCACGCAATTTTTGTTTCTTACTTTTGAGAAAAGGTTAACAACAATAAAAAAAAAAGTAGAGTTTCGTAACAAGCTATGTAGGACGTCATGCTATCATCTGCTGATATCGCAGTTTGTTGTGTCTGAATCTGTTTTTTTTTTCTATTTTCATCTGATTATGAGCACATAAGTTGAAACGGTAAACATTGTATTTGGGGCAAAAACAAATGTCTTTAAATACAGTGCGCAGTGAGCATATACATGATAAAAAAAAACAAAAAAAAAACGTAAAAAAACTATAGTTACCAAACGGAAATATTAATTTTGACCGAAAAAAATACTATTTCACATTATTTAGCTCATTAGGAATGTTCAAAGCATGTAAAATGAAATTAATGCCACTGCTAATTGCAGTCAATGTGACAAATGGTGCCAAATAATTGCAGTCAGCTATAATTTAACGTCTTTGAACTTATGGAAACAATGTCATTGTAACAATTAGTAATTATTACTGTTGCAAGACAGTTTAAACTGACAAGATTACGTCTTTTCAACCATTTAAATTTGTGTCATTACTTCATTGGGACAAATCTAATTTTAAGTTTATTTAAAAAAAAAAAAAAAAAAAAACGAACAAATGATAACAATTTTGAATTGCAAATCAAGTTCCTGCCAAAAATAAACAAGTTTGTTGAAAAAAAGTCATTGGACTTTTAAAATTAAAATTTTGTAGTATTTATTTGTATTTCTGTCAAATTTGTGTGTGGGAAAGCTGTTTCTTCAATACAACGACCACCTGAATCTGAGATATAGATACCTACGGTGTCATTTAGGATGTTAATTTTATTGTATGCAAACAAGTTGCAGTCTTGTTGTTGTTGTTTTTGACCTTGAATTTTGACTGGGTATCAATTTAAATGTTGTTTAACACAACCTGAATTAATTTTCGAGCAATATTTTTATCTTTTGTTTTTGTACACCAAAGATCAATGAATCATTACTTTTTTTTTCTGGTTAGGTGAAAAAACACGTTCAACATTTTTGATAAGAAAACAAAAATATTTATTTACTTAGTAAAGGGCAATAACAACTGCTAGAATATATTTATGAGCTCAAATGAACCAAAACTAAAAATATTCCACATACGGCCTTTTGTCCCAAAACTCTTATTATTATTTACGATTAGTGCTAAAATCCTCTAGACGCTAAAAACCAAAAATCCAAAACAAAACAGAACAAAATAAAAACACTTCAAACGAGCGAATGACGCACAGACATCATTTCTGTAGACAATCAGTCACCTTAATATATCAAAAGAAATTTACAAAAAAAAAAACAAAAAACTATTTTGCTTTACACACTCTCAGATATGACAATAATGAATGGCAACACCCTTGCAATATCAAACCGTTACACCCTCTTGCGAAACAGAAAAAAAAACTCACACAAATTTATAGCTAAAACTAAAAGCATATTGTTAATAACGGCAATTTAGTGACCCTGAACTATAATATGCAGTTCAAAGTACGACACGTGTAACATCGACGACTTTCACAAAGAATATTTTGTTTAAACGTACAAGATGTTCTTCGTCGTTTTGTTAGTTTTTGTTTGTCCATTTTGTAGGGGAAGGAATCACGCTTAAGTTGACTTTGGACATAATTACTTTCAACCCATTCACCTATATTATGTTTTTTTTTTTAACAAATTCCAAAACAAACGTCACGCGTGTCTGACAAAAAAAAAAAACAACCACCTACGAGAATTTGAATTGTAAAGAATAGGATAAAAATAAAAAAGAAGAAATACCAGGCAAACACGCACATAAACCCAATCGGCGCACGCTGTCAATGAATGATCACAAGAAAATAAATTCCATAGCTGGGTTGTACGTATTTGCACTAAAAAAAACATTTGTTTGGATCATCTTGATCCAAAACAACTCCTTTTAAATTAAAGCCTTTGATGTCATGCCTCCATGAAACCCTAAATTCATACATTTGTGCGTATATCACTGATTTCAGTGTGAACGACTGGACCGATTTTAATGAACTACTACGTCCGTCTAGTATTTAAGTAAAAAACTACAATCTCTAAGTCTGAACGCACCACGTTCGTTTACGGATATCAATGGCAGTGTTCAGACATCAAACAAACATAATTTCTTTATAAGCTTAAAACAATAAATTAGGAATCAAACAAAATAAACCAGGTACCGTACCAAAAATATACTGTTATCGTTAAATATCTAAAAAGTATTTCATTAGATGACTGGGTCAATTTATCGATTTTGACAATTTCACAATGACAATTAAGAATTTCACAAAATGCTCTTTTATAAACAATACAAAATTATTTTTATTATTATTTTTATTTAAATAAACCATATTTTTGATTAGTATTGTTTAAAAAAAAAAAACAAAGCAAAGTTTATTTGGCAAAAATTCAAACAATTTTGGGAACAGCGAGTCTTTGTTCATAAAAGTCATTGACGTTTAAATAAGAAAAATATTTGCATTTCAAGGAGAAGCATCAGCAAAAACTATAACCTCTACAGTTTGACGTGTGTTAAAAAGTTATGAAAACAATCTACATTTATCATTTTTTAAAGCCAATAAACTTTGTAAAATTATTTAAGCACTTCCAAGCATTTAAAGGTTATTCATGTCTTATTTAATATTTTAAACTTTAAAGTGTTTTAAAATTTATGTTGAAGTCGGGTTTGTCTATAACTAAGTCATCCCTACACTTACAACACAATTTCAAAGAGTTGATTCGGTGCCTTCTTAAAAGAGATGGTAACCAAATCACAGGATGAAAAAAAGGTACCCTGTTTAACCGCTACAGGTTCGAACAATTCCCGAACTAAAATTAACAAATCACTCAGAACAGCTTCAAACCAAAATATTTGTCCCATAAATTTTTGTGTACACACCTTATTTATTTTTACACTCCGTCGATAGAAGATTTTTTTTTAATTGTTTATAAACTAAATTTGGTTATAAGTTTTATTTCTATAAAATTATTTTATAAACTCTTTTTGTTGCTCGCGGTGTTTTCTCTTTCAATGCACTTTTGTATTTGAATTTCTGTTTCGGCCATCGAATAGATGTTGGCTGGGTTATTGTTATTTCCGTTTTGTTCAAATGGTTCTTCTTTTTTCCAGTTTCTACTTTGTGGGAGTTTTCTCGTGTATGTTTTTGTTTTTATTTTCATTTACTCATTCTATGAAATCGTTTCGTTGAAAAAAAAAGATGAATGTCAAGGTAAATATTAAGCACCTACTTGAGTGTATTGAAAAAGATGATGAAATTTGGTTGGTGGTGTAAGTGAGAGCTTTTTTGGGGATCGTGTTTTTGTTCGTTGTCTTTCAATTTCTTATTTTTCTATACAAATAAAAATGCTTTTGTTTATGGGGCTGGCTGGCAAAAAAAGAATGAGAAATAGCTTTGATCACGATGATGGAGGTTGGAAGTATTTTGCTGTGTTTTTTTGGTTTGATTTTGATAAACAAAAGGAATGGGTGATAAGAAGAACAAAGAGAATTTTTAAGCTTAATTAAATTAAATCAAAATCAGCGCTGCCGAAATTACTTCCAAGGGAGTGTTCATTTTGCTCCCGTACTACGCTATACTTGAAAATACTCCCCTTGGAAACTTAAAGCAACATTATAAAATTGTAAATATTAACCAGCGGGCTTACATATTTATTATTTTTATAATTATTTGGGCGAACACAACTAGTATACTTGTGTTAAATCGCATGAACGAGGCGGGTAATAGACTCGCCCATCTTGAGGTAACTCGCTTATCGAAACATCCTTCAATAAAGTGATTTTGAAGTGTGTGTTGTGGCTTGTAGCACCATCCTAATCGATCGGTAATCATGGTGCGATAACGCTGGCTACTCAGAACGCTATGGAATTGAAATTGACTGATGTATTCGAAACTTCGAACTTACCACTGTCAGCCTCAGCCCAAGAACACAATTAGCGCTTCAATTGCACCATTTTCATACCATAAACTCTAAGTTACCTTAAAAGAATAAATTATAAAAAGATACGCACAGCACAGTGCATAAGAATAATAGAGATTTCGAGTGTTTAAATCCAACTGGTTTTGTTATTATAGATAATCAAGTTCCTACTGTTAATATTTGCGAGTTCGCTAAGTTCGCGTAAGAAGCGAGCCATTGTTCTGGAATTTAGAAGGCCCAGGCACTCACAAAACAAGTGCTGGAGTGTAACCCTCTGAACTCTACAGCTACGACAAAATTAATTGTGGGGAATACTAAGCATCAAAGCATGTCGTCTGACTGGCCAGTGGCCTGTGTATATGGCAACTATTCTGCCAATGTCCGACCTAGGTTTTTTAAGGAGTTCCTTGGTACGTTTGTACCGTTACTTTATATTTTTTAAGAAAATTATTTAAAATATCTGTTTTCATTCCCAAGCAAATCCTAATTTCCTCAGCTAGGGATATTTGAAGGTTTGATCCCGTCCTGGCCAGTTCATAAGCGATTTCATTACCTTGAATGTCGCTGTGCCCTGGACCTGGTACCACGACTAGACTGATTTTTATATTGTCGTTAAAACTTGTGAGTTCTTACTTGCAATCTCTACAGATTCTGGACTAAGTTAAGTTGCTTTTTAAAGCCTTGATAGCTGTTTGGCTATCAATAAAGACGTCGGATTTGTCTTAAGGATTTTTTAATACACAGTTCTTCGGAGAAGACACCCACCAGAACACCGAGTTCCATCTTGGAACCATCAGTGTAAACTGTGATGTCGAAAATCTTTGTAATTTTCCAATTTTGCCTTGTTGGAATTTCAACCTTCAATTGATAACGTGCAGTCAGAGGGTTCTAGTAATAGATTAAGAATTTAAGTATGACCGAAAGGCTTTGCTGTCCACACACCTGATTCTCTCATTCTTAAAGCACTACAGGAGACTGTTTCGTGAATGTGAAGGTCGATGGGAAAAAGATTCAGAATGACTGTGAGTGCATCAGCAGCGCAAGATATATTAGCTCCCGTAGTACCAATGCAGGCAGTTCTTTGAACTCTATTAAGCTAATCGATATTATATTTTTTGTCTAGGGCAGGCCACCAAATAATTGATCCGTATGTCAGAATGAGGCGATCTAGTGAAAGGGTACATTCATAAGTTAAATTCAAAGCTGTCAAAACTCGATTTTTTTCTTCTACCCAATTAAAAAGTGTTGTGTACTCCCTCCCTTCAATAGCAAAATACTCCCCACTAGAACTTGAAAAAACTCCTCTGTAAAAATCTGAAACGGCAGCCCTGATCAAAATCTCATTTAAAGCTTTTTTTTGATTGTAGAAGAGAACATGTTAATGAAATGTTTGATATTCTTTGGTTGCCAATAATTTCAATTATTAAGGCATTCCACAACTTTATCCAAAATAATCAAGCGAAGTTATGCAAGTTCCAATTGACATCGATATAATGTGTGAAGTTACCTATGTACCTATTTAATTATTGCAAAATGATGCAATACATTTCATGAAAAAAAAGTTAGTAAGTTGCATTTTAACCCTAGCTAATCAAACGACACAATTATTGAAGTAGTACAAGAAAAAGAATGTTCAAATGAAGTTTGAAAATTTGCGAAAAATTTTATCAGCAGTCTTTAAATTGATAGTGTTTATTTGTTTTTTAGTTTAAGTAGAAAGAGAATTGACTCTGACTGTTGAGCAATTTTTTCTATTTAGCAGTGTTATCGTTGATTGCATACAGTCACGTCTTCTCTTATGTTTTTATTCTGAGTCCAAAGTTTGAAGGAATGAATTAAAACAAAAAAATTAATGATACAACAGATAGTTTTATTTTTGTACCTAGATGAACTTTGAACCCATTTTTGACTTTGTTTGTTACCGAAGATCAAAGCCAAAGGACTGATATGTTTTAACCTTTGTATATGGAACAACGAGTACTACCAAGATTGGTTCCCTGCACTCTGCTTGGTTTCTGTCAAAGCGCAGAACTTCAATTTCAGCATAAACATCCATCACTCTAGTTTCCGAAATGTTTTCCATATGGCCCATACCCATATTACACAAAAGATGCTGAATAAATGATAATTTATAGAGAAATTCCTGCGGTTCATCAAACTGTCAATAAACACAAAACACTTCTTCGTATTAAAAGAAGAACAAAACGTCATTTTGATATATCGATTTATTTTGTTTTGGTTTTCATCTCATTTCATTATATTGTGCGTATTTCTTTTGCTCGGGACGATTGTCAAAAAGGGGGAGGGGGAGGGGTATTTTTATGTTTATTTATGTATTCCTTATGAAACATAAAATGACATGGGGAACGATGGGGCTCTAATACGAATGACAAGGATGGAGATAATTTCGTGTACGACGCAGGCAAGATAGAAAGGAATTCCACCAAAAAAAGATAAACAAAACTGTTTTCTCCTTGGCATTGGAATATGTATTAGGGAAATGGGTTTATCCACCAAAAACTAAAAGAAATGACGCAAGTTCTTCTACTGTTTACAAACAAACGACTTTTGGAAAGCTTCAGATGGCCATCAATAACAACCAAACAGCGTCATAACAGTAAGAGTACCTTTAAGAAGGTGATACGTTGTTGATTGAGATAGACGATAACATGCGCGCGAAAGTAGGAAACTCCAACATTTTGATTGTACCTCTATTTTTAAGAATGTGGAATGAAGGGTGAGGTATGATGATATTTTTTTGTCAAGTGAGTTAAAACACACGCTTGTGCTAATTTCTTTCATAATTTTGATAACACTGTCTAACTTATTTTGTTTGTTTTGATACTTAAGAAAGTAGATAAATCTAGACCGTCTAGCTGTTTTATAGTTTTACATAACTTTATTTGCTTGTTTTTTTTTTGTGTAGATAGATTTCTGTGGATGAGGCATTTGACTTTTGTTGATAAACTCATTGAAGTGAGTTCAGAACCTGAGCGGTAATGATAACGTTTTATTTAGCTCAAATGCAATTTAACTTCAAGCTGCATACATATATATTCGACTGTGTACAACTTTATCTCACGAAAAAGCATTGACCTCATAAGCTCACCCAGTTTTGTTTCAATAAAATTGACAGATGCAAACCAAAACAAAAGTTAAAAAATTCTGGTAATTTATACAAGCCAATAAATTGATAAACAATAACATTGCAACACAACATTGTTTTTACTTTTTCATTGTAATTAAACAAAGTTCACATGGGCTTGGTGTGTATCAGATCAAATGTGAAAATGGATTCTCTGTGCTTTAGGAAATGTAATTAGAAAAGAAATTGCCCAACTATGTTCTGGCACTACTCTCTTTTTACAGGATCGCACTCAAGAACATTTTTAACCCTCGAAACTTTTGAACCCGGACAGAGTTAGAAGCTTCAAATTTGAATTACGTACTAACTTCATGCAGACAAAGGCCTTGTAAAAAATATGTAGAAGCACTATTTCGTTACATATTGAACAAGAAAAATTTCAAAAGACGTTATTGACTCACTGACTGACTGACTGAATGATCATCAAAATTATGAAGCAGTTCTAATAACAGCAGAACTTGAAATTTGGTACAATACAATGGTAGGTTTTCGGGTGTATCCAAACTAAAATATCGAAAATTCGCAAGTGGCCATGGTTCAGAGGATAGAGTAGTTGATTGCTTGGCAAAACGCTGCGGGTTCAAGCCCCAGCTTCGGCAGTAAGCATTCATTTTCTACAAAATCGCCAGTTTATCTGAAGCCACCTATATGCGATAATATGAGACAATTTAAAGCTATGTCTCCTCCTCTGTGCCACATAGTTTTCTGTTATGTGTTCTTTCCTTCTATGTGTCTATCCATCTCTCTCTGTTGTATTAATGTCTTGTTCTGTCTCAGTCGATGGTCTCAGTCGCCAGTGCTGTATGTGTCTGTAGTTCGTTGCATTTATGTGTGAAGTATTGTGATGTCAATAGTCAATATTGAAAATTTCAATTTGCTCATTCAGTGGGCGTGGCATCCGCCTACTTTCTTAAAATGGTCGTAGGATGTTGAAATTCGGAATTCTTGTAAGGTTTTGGTTGAATGACATGAAAACAATGAGAATAAAAATCTTTTTTTCATTTAGGGGCGTGGTATCCGCCCACTTTATCAAAAGTGATCGAAAACGTTTAAATTTGAAATTGAATATAAGAGAAAATATAAGTATAAAATTGTAGTTTAATAAAAGGGGCGTGGTTGACGCCCTTTTTCTTAAAATGGTCGTAGGATGATGAAGTTTGGAATTTTGATTTGTTGTAAACTTGTGAATTTTCATCCAAACTATTTTCTAATTTCTTTTTTTTTAATATTAATGTATTATCTTCTATGACTTAAAATATTAAATATAACACTTGTGCATGTATGAACTTGGTCTACTTTTGTTGGCTGACTTTTTACACAGTGTTGTTCGCACATAAGACAACTTGGCTCTTTTTTTATACATTTTATGTTTTTGTTCATTTTATATTTTTCTTTTATCAATAATTGAAAATCAATTCGAACAACGTCTAATAGTCGAATACCTACTGATTTTTGTTCTCAATTCCTTTGTTTGAGTAGGTACACGAATTATCTTTTCACATTTACATCCACGTGCTCCATAAGTGCACTATGTGATGCAATAGTTATTTCATGAACCTTGACAATAACCGCACTTAGGACTCTATTTAGACTTGTTTACAGTAAGTACACAACCAGACAGATAACTAGGTATAGTGTGCACTTGCTCTTTAAGCAGACTAGTTGAAATAAGAACCTATATACATTCTTATCATTGTTGAGAGATACCAGTACTTTGCTATAGCAGTACCTATGCACTTGTTCATTATATTTTTACAACAGTTATTACAAATTGATATTCGGATGTAATTGAGCACCTTTATTTGATTTTAACGATGAACTAAGGGAATAACGAATAAAAAGTACACACAGAAATACTAAATTAGACGCTGATAGGCAATAACAGTAATAATTTATTTGAAAAGCTATAACAAAAGTAGACATACTTAACCTTTGCGGTAATCTTAAATGGCATCTGTATTGTATTGTATTCAACTTGAACTTGAAATACGAGCAATGCTATATTCTTAATTAAGCAAAGTAACGATTGGCATTTATTAACTTCCCAGAGGAAGTTATTGTAATGGGTCCGATTTTGTGAATCTCCAATTTTTACATATCTCCATGTTTTGAGGTCACTAGAATCCGAATCAAGTGTTTTTATGATGATGTCTGTATGTGTTTGTGTGTTCGTATGTGCGTATGTGCGTTACGTTTTTTCAGCTCGATTTTCTCGCGAACCACTCATCGTATTGTCATAAAATTGGTTTCATTCGACGCGGTATTGAGTTGTTAAGATCAGATTTGAGCGAAATCGGCTTAGCGGTTTTTTAATGGCAATCAAAAATCTAAGACGACCCTAATATATTGAAAATTATGATAATTTCTGCAATAATTTCAACAGTAATGAAAAAAAAAAAATATTAAGCAGTATCATAGACTATATTCGATTACTAGCTGACCCACCAAACGCTGTTTTGCCATATAAATGTTAATCTTCGGGTATAATATTCCGATTAGAAAAATTCTTTCACAAAAAATAGAAAACTACAATATTCAGGAGTAATATAGGCTGTATCTACTGTGCAAAAAAAAAAATAAATAGAGTGGCGTGACAGCTCTTGAAGAGCCAAGGCCTAAGTGGCTTACTCTCATTCAACAATTCTCTAGGTGCTTGTGAAGAATCGAGGGGGCCTACAATTTAACGCCGATTCCGAACGGCAAAGTTGAGAAGCACTTTTTCATGACAGATGATACTCTTGGAAGTTTTGTCAGCTCTTCGCAAGAGGCAGTGTCCGTGAAAGATGAAATAAAAACTTTGGGCCTGAGTAGGATTCGAACCCACGACGTTTTGCTTAGCAGCCAACGCACCTAACCACTAAGCTACGGACACTACATCTACTGTGCAAAGTAGTTGTAAACGAGTACATTAGTTGGTATGACTTCGACAGATGGCGCCACTGGCCACTGTTATTCAATGAAATTGATGTATGTCCTCAAATCATCATTATCGAACTATGCTTTGAAAACCAACGTTCGAGCTTTGTAAAGGGTTTTCCAATAAGAGGTGTTATTTTGAATAGCCCGCTATTTCGGTAGCTGTCATTTTTAAGGTGTCATTTTTTGACATTTGACAAGTAGAAACTACGTTATTTATAAGAATGGAACGATATACGCTTCAACAATGCATTAAAATTGTTAAAATTCACTATAAAAATGGTGAAAAACTAAACGGTTCGTAAAACTAAAACATTTTTGGGTCGTCGTGAAGCACCTTGTCAGACCGCAATACAGAAATTGGTGGACACATTCTAGCTGTTAGGACAAGTTAGTGATGTGAAAAATAAAACCCGTGCACGTCGCTCAAGAACAACTGAGAATATTGCTGTTGTAGCCCAAAGTGTTGAAGAAAACCCAGGTTTGTCCATTCCTTGTCGTTTTTTGAAATTAGGCATTCCACAAACGTCATTACACCGTATTTTGAATAAATACTTGGGTCTTAAGGCTTATAAAGTTCAGTTAACACAAGAACTCAAGCCGGCTGATCATCAACAACGTCGTGTCTTTGCTGATTGGGTCCTTGAAATGCATGAAAATGATCCGGAATTTCATCGAAAAATCATCTTGACTGATAGGGCCAATTCCACCTCGGAGGCTACGTCAACAAGCAAAACTGTCGCATCTGGGGCTTGAAAAACCCAAGAGTTATTGTTGAAAAGCCTCTCCATCCACAACGCGTGACTGTTTGGTGCGGTTTATGGTCCGGCGGGGTCATTGGACCTTACTTTTTCGAAAATGATGCTGGAGCAACAGTTACGGTCAATGGACTGCGATATCCAGAGATGATTAATGATTTCTTATGGCCGGAATTGGATGGTATTGATCTGGACAATGTTTACTTTCAAAAAGACGGCGCTTCGTGCCACACAAGCAATGAAACCATCGATCTTTTACGGGAAAAGTTTCCGGACCTTGTTATCTCTCGAAGAAGTGATCACAATTGGCCACAGAGATCTTGTGATTTAACACCTTGCGACTTCTTCCTTTGGAGCCACGTGAAAGATAAGGTCTACTCCAACAGCCCAGCGTCGATTCAAAACATCAAAGATGAAATTCGTGAGGCTATCGAAGACATAGGGCAGCCCTTTTGCGATTTGGTTATGGAAAATTTCATGAAAAGGATATGGTCCTGTAAGCGTGGTCGTGCTGGTCATTTGCCTGATGTTGTGTTTCATTATTAACAGCATACCTTCCTCTTTATAATGAAATCCCATCATTTATCTCAAAAAATGCCATTTTTCTTTGAATATCAAAATAACACCTCTTATTGGAAAACCCTTTATATGGAATTACAAGTACTATCAAGATTGGTTTTCTGCTTGGTTTGACAGATCTTATGTAAAGAAAACTGCTTCTGTGAAAAATTCTCAAAATGGCACCATTATCGTTTTCCATCTTGAGACTACTCCCCAAATATATATTCAAAGCGTTCGTGTACATTGTACAACTCCAATGGGATGCATTGGCTGGAGATTTTGCAAACCAACTAATGTTTTTACTTATTTTTCTACTCTGGGAAGTTAGTCGTATGGATCACATGGGTCGCACTCATATATTTTGTTTTGTTGTTGTAATGTTCATGTCCATAATCCATTGCGATTTTTCAAACGATAGTGGTACCTTCCTATTATTAACATTTTGTTTACCATTTGTATATTGACAGATCTGACAGTTAAATTTTTAAATGGAAAAATCTATATTCACACCACTGGTGTTATTTAATTTTCTGCCCCAGTGTCGTCTGAGTTATCTGCTCTTTTTGGATGTACGCAAACGTACTAAAGAAGTAATGTTCAAGCTTGTTTTGATAGTTTCAATAGTAATGTCTGCGCTTTGTCTATTTCTAATAACAACAAATGCATTAAAATCATACAAATCATTGCTCATGAATTCCTACAGAGGGAGCGGTACACTTGGCATTTAAACATTTTATGCACAAAATGCTTAAAAGTGCAATGGGCGCACTTATGTGCCTTAAAATAACAACGACTACGCTCGAATAGTAATGATAGGTGAATCGCTAATGTAGGCCATTAAATCACCGTTGTGGAAACAAATATGGTTTTCTTTCTTTTGGAAGTAGGTACCTGTGGTATAGACTGTAGAATATAAATATTCAATATGTAATAATAAACTTTGAACATTATAACTATCGGAAACATGCGAAACATCAATTAGGTAACGGAGAAGGGCACAGTTTTGTTAGAAATCAATAAATCAAGATCCCACTTCATTTAAATAACGTGGCCTTTTCCATGCAAGAATAAACCTTATAAAGCTTAAAGTGGACATTGAATTTTAATATTTTTGACTTCTTGATTGATGACAACTTATTTCACCTTAAATTTGAATTTCAACCGTTACAACAGAAATAAAGTAATATTCTTTACATAATAGAGACGAAGAAGTAGTATTGAGTTACTCTTGACAAAGTAGGAAGTTTAACATTTCATTTTTCATATGAATTAGATAACAACGCTGGCTTATTTGAATTCAAGGTCTTTGATTTCGTTAAGCAGCTGGTTTTATTTATTCTCTTTTAATGGATAAATGTAAAGTGACATAAGAAAACACACCCACACACAATCTGCACTATAAAAACTGGTAATCGATCAATGCAAGTTTTCTTAACCTTTTCAGCTAAAGCGAAGGTTACATCTAATTGAGTTTGAAATAAATAAAAGCGAAAGAGAGAGAAAAATACAACTCTAGTGCAGGCTTTAGTTACGTCAATTTGACATCAAATTAACTGTGTGTGATTAATTTTAATCTTGGTCGACACGAACGTTATAACTTCATAGAGCAAATACAGAGCTACTGTTTGGATGAATATTAAAAGTAATTATAACCACTTTTGGATTATTTATTTATTGACTGACGTCAAATGTTCAGTTTCTTAAAATGGGAGTATAATTCATTGCTGACAAAATTTGTCTGTCATAAGCAGTTTTATAGGTTCTTGCAAATTCAAACTAAAAAAAATTGCTTTCAATTCAAGGAAATCCCTTGCAAAAGCAAAAAAAAAAAATTATTTTCGTACCGATGATTTTTATTCAACATTTCTTTGGCTTCTTGATTCGAGATTTCAAAAAAATTGATTCAAATGCAAAAATAAAATGAATTTGATCGTTAGGGCGAGCGCTTACACTCTCAAGTGGCGGAAGTCAATTCAAATTCAGTTTCAGATGGTTGCGAATTTCTTTGACATGCTATACTCTTCCTTCCCATGAGCTGATTTTGGGACACGAACAAACACAAAAAAGAAAAGAACTCAAAAGTTCTTTGTTCTTATTTTGTTTTTTTGTTAAACTTGATATATGCATGTTCATGTTGCAAATGTGTACAATGAAGGTACCTACGACCTATATGTTTTGTGTCGATGCATGTTTAAAAAAATCTAACCTTGAAATTTGTGCTGAATCAAGATGTTGTACATTATTTTGATTGAGGACGATCTTTGGTGAGCACAAATTCAGTCGTGTGGTTCAGTCAAGCGGATAAGTAAAGACAATTTGTTCGAGAATATAAGATATGTGGAAATCCAAGGCAATTGACAATTCCCAGTGTTAAGTCCTTAGAAAACAACTATAGCATATTTATAACTTTTGCGAGAAAATCAATCAAAATCAAATTTATTATAGTAGGTACCTACGTATGGGTTTTCCAATGAGAGGTGTTATTTTGATAATCAAAGAAAAATAGCATTTTTTGAGAAAAATGATTGCATGTTGGTTTCATTATAAAGAGGAAGGTATGCCGTATATGAAACACAATATCAGCCAAATGGCCGTCACGAACACGCTTACAGGACCATATATTTTTCATGAAATTTTCCATAACCAAATCGCACAGTGGCTGCCCTATGTCCTCGATAGCCTCACGAATTCCATCTTTGAGGTCTTGAATCGACGCTGGGCTTTTGTCGTGCACCATATCTTTCACGTGCCCCAAAGGAAGAAGTAGCAAGGTGTTAAATCACAAGATCTCGGTGGAGAATTGTGATCACTTCTTCAAGAGATAACATGGTCCGGAAACTTTTCCCGTAAAAGATCAATGGTTTCATTGCTTGTATGGCACGTAGCGCCATCTTGTTGAAAGTAAACGTTGTCCAGATCAATACCATCCAATTCCGGCCATAAAAAATCATTAATCATCTCTCGATAGCGCAATCCATTGACCGTAACTGTTGCTCCAGCATCATTTCGAAAATGTAAGGTCCAATGACCCCGCCGGACCATAAACCGCACCAAACAGTCACGCGTTGAGGATGGAGAGGCTTTTCAACAATAACTCTTGAGTTTTCCGAGCCCCAGAGGCGACAGTTTTGCGTGTTGACGTAGCCTCCGAGGTGGAAATGGGCCTCAACAGTCAAGATGATTTTTCGATGAAATTCCGGATCATTTTCATACATTTCAAGGACCCAATCAGCAAAGACACGACGTTGTTGATGATCAGCCGGCTGGAGTTCTTGTGTTAACTGAACTTTATAAGCCTTAAGACCCAAGTCTTTATGCAAAATACGGTGTAATGACGTTTGTGGAATGCCTAATTCCAAATAACGACGAGGAATGGACAAACCTGGGTTTTCTTCAACACTTTGGGCTACAACAGCAATATTCTCAGTTGTTCTTGAGCGACGTTCAAGGATTTTATTCTTTACATCACTAACTTGTCCCAACAGATCGAATTTGTACACCAATTTCTGTATTGCGGTCCGACAGGGTGCTTTACGACGATCCAAAAATGTTTTAGTCTTACGAACCGTCAAACTTACGAACTGCCAAATTTTCACCATTTTTATAGTGAATTTTAATAATTTCAATGCGTTGTTGAAGCGTGTACCGTTCCTTTTTTATTAATGGCGAAGTTTCTTCTTGTCAAATGCAGCTACAAATAGCGGGCTATTCAAAATAACACCTTTTATTTTAAAACCCTTTATTTTCAGTAAAACCCTAAACTAAATAAGTTCTTAAAGAAAACTTACTGCGAAAGCGTAAGAAAATGACGTCAAACCCTATCAAATCAACAGGAAACCAAACTCCCAACAGTAGGTACGTCGTCATTTCAATAAATACTCCCCTTCCTATAAACACTTAAGTTACATATTTTCTTCCACCGCATAAAGTCCACCATAACTGATACAACAACGTTACATAACAAAAGCTCTCCGCACTCCCCTTTACTCTTCCACATGTACCCATGGCCATAAAACAGGACAAAAGAATGCAAGCAAAGTTTCACTCGTAAATATAATTTCCTTATTTTTCCATTCTCCGCGCTCATTGTCTTTGTTTACTCATTCATGCATTGAACAAAAAAAAAAACTCCTTCCGTTTCCTGTTACTCCCTTTACACACTTAACCAGTTACCACTTACCACCCGTCGAGCGAGAATATATCCTTCAGCGAAAGAAAGAAGGAAAATATATTTACTCACAAATCGTCCCGCAAAATACAAGTAAAAATATACACAGTGATAGAATCTACACGATATAGTCTAGAACCCGTAATAGGTCCATGACATGATACAGAGAACATCATCATCGTCTTTTGCCAGGACATTAAGGATGAAAAATGCGTTTCCTATGATGCTTTGCTAAATTGAAGCTCTCGCTGTTGGCGCGGAAGAACCAGCGAATGAGCGCAAATTCAAAAACTTGGTTATGGGCATGTTCATACATTTATAACATCGCTGGTGTCAAATAGAGCGAGAAGCAAGTGTTTATTTTGTTGAAAAAGGTAACATATAAGGCAAGTACAATTTTCCAAGGACTTTCAGAGCTTGGGCTTTAATGAAAAAAAAAATGTACACTGCGCAGTTTTCTGAATATCCAAAGTTTGGTTTATTATTTTCGTTTTCCTTGATTCTTAACCTCTTCTCCTTTTTTTCGTTCATCAGGTCGATTCCAGTGCTGCCGAAATAGTTTCGCATTTTGTTTCCTACCATCAGTTCACAGGTTAAGTACCTGCCAAATTCTCTATGTACAATGCTAGACATTGAGAGATTGTCAATACTCTTTGGTACTGAAAGGCCAGCCCTGGTCAATGGTAGAAACTGACGCAACATTATGCACTTGTTCGAATAGAATGCAGAAGCAGAAGAGAAACTAAATATTGGTGTATACATTCCTTTTCAATGTTATTTATCGTATTTTGTTTTTATTTCATTTCGTCGAGCTGGAATCGATCCTTTTGTCCTTCACTCGAGAGCACCAACCTGTGAAATTAATGTTTGTATAGACGATACGACAGGTAGATATAAAATGAACACTAACAGCACAGCTCTTGGGGTCTTTTTTTTTTTAAATACATATATGAATGTTCTCTATTGTTTTGTTGCATCATCCTTATAAAAGGAGGCCTTTGTCTACACATATATAGCTTAAGCTACACAACTCCTTTTCTGATTGCAATTATTTCGGAATACAATCAACATGACGATGAAGATGATGAAGGGACTAAACAACATAATGAATGCATGTTGAATGCACTTTGAACCTTGGGTCGGTGGTGTTAGACTAATTAGAATTTATTCTTTGGAGTTTTTTGACATCAATTTCAATATCGATTTTCTTGGTGTTAATGAAAGGGTTAGTGCTGTATTGTTTTATCCCTTACCCTTTGTAGGTGGATATGTTATCGACCGAATCCGAACCGAATGAACTTTTAAGTTTTTTTTTTATCTAGATACTTATTCTTTTCAAATGCAAGTACGAGCACGTTTTCTAAGAGCTAAATTTATCCAGTATTTAATGGCGTGAGTTGGGCGTAAGTGCAACGCCAAATGGGGTGATTCTTCTTTGTTTCAAGAATTCAATTAAGCATTTGGTTTTGTTAAAGTACTGAAATCGTTTGTGTTGCATTTGTTTTTGTATGAAACCAAATTTTGACAAAACTACAACTGGCAATGTTTTTTTGAAGCTAAAAACTTAGTTGCAAGGAAAGTAAATTCATATACAGCTGGTTGAAAAGTTGTTTATTTGACTACTGAATTAATAACTAAACTAAACATTTTTGAACCATTAAGTTTCTAAGACTGATGGGATTTTACATTGGGCCAAGAAATTGATTCTTCACGGATCTGTGGCAATTTTTTTCCCCTTAAATGAATTACATTGGAAAAAGTATTGAATTTTTTACTTGAAGAATTGATTTCTCTAAAATCTCTTTTTGGAGACAGATTTACACATATTCTCACACGTATTTTAACACATACAACGAGATATTTTTTAATATTCAAAACGAATGGAGTTTGTTGCAAGATTTGTATAAAAAATTATTTTGCCGAATATAAATTTACGAATTGTGT
>CAKKXW010000001.1:108214564-108241956 GCA_920937365.1 Sphaerophoria rueppellii | reverse complement strand
GTAAGTCTTTTTTATAAATTATGCTTGTACTTTATTTAAACTTAAAGCATTAAATATCTTGGCTTAATGTATTAAATTTTAGTGACAAAAATATTAAATATAAAGTGTGTCGTGTCGTTTAATTATTTATAAAGAGACGTAACTTATTCGGACGAGAAAAAAAAATGCTTACTTTTATTTCGATTTTGTAAGGGAGCTTTCAAGAATCGTAGCTTTTTCTTAGGTAATCATTGCCAGCCCATTTTTGTTTTTTTTGCAATAAAAACTTAAAATCTGTTAAAAAAAAAAGAGCAGGCTTATTCAATGCAGAGAAATATTTATTAATTTGCTGTGCTGTGTGAAATATAAATTATAAAAACAGTGATTTTAAATTATGTAATTCGGTTCTATAAATTACGAAATTCAAATTTATTTCATGTTCGTATTAAATATTTTTTCTGAATGAAAATCTTTGTTTAAGACAACGAAAATAAAATATAGAAGGCAACTCTTTCGATTTTTCGGAGAGCTTTTTACAGTTTTAGTATATAACCTACGGTAACCCTTGCCAGTTTTTTCTTTCACACAACGTAATGGAATTCCTCTACAGATAGAGTGAGAGATGAATGTCCTATCTTTCCTGTACTGCAGATTTGTTTTGGACGAAGTATAATCCAATGATCTGAGTCAGTTACGAACTCTCTCAGGTTGAAGTATTTGCTATTTTTATCATCCAAGACATCAACCATCAGTTCTTTTCGACATTTTATGTAACAATTGTCATATCAATGGAATTTGACAGATAGAGTGAGTCAGAGTGTTTTATATGGTATTGGTATTCGCACTTGAATACTGTGCTGGCTACTGAGTTTCTAGTCAAACAAAACGCTGCTATTAATGAGAAACTCTTATTCTATGGGTTAGTTAACCTGTGGAATAAGAGTTGAATACTTAGTCGTTTGTTTTATTAATATGGCTAAAAGTGTGCCTACAAATATTTTTTAGCTATAGCAAAAATCTGAAAAAAGCTATTAAAATTAATTAAAGTGTTTGCTTACCAAAAATAAATAAATAAAAAAGATTGGCGCGAAAGCTATTGAAGAGCCAAGGCCAAAGTGGCTTACTCTCATCAACAATTCTCTGGGTGCGTGTGAAGAATTGAGGGGACCTACAATTTAACGCCGATTCCGAACGGCAAAGCTTAGAAGCACTTTTTTCATGACAGATTGATACTCTTGGAAGTTTTGTCAGTTCTTTGCAGGAGGTAGTGCCCGTGAAAGATGAAATTAAAACTATGGGCACGAGTAGGACTGGAACCCACGATGTTCTGCTTAGCAGCCAACGCACATAACCTAACCACTAAGCTACGGACACTACAAAAAATACCAAAAATAGTGTTTTAGTGTTTTTTAATGCATTGTTTTCTTTTTTAATGAAAAAACAAGCAACCTAAATTGTCACCTAGCAATTTTTGTTGGCTTGTAAGAAGGGGAACATCTTATTTGTTTGTTTTCTTCTTCTTTCTTTGTACCGTAGCTAATTATAAGCTAAAAGTGAAAGCTGAAACATTACATTATGTCAATGTGTCTTCCGTAATTATTTTCTTTTTTTTTTTTTTAAAGACAATACAGACAGTAAAAGAAAAAGCCAACTCAAAATGTTAAATTCAAGGTCAAAAATACGTTCATCTCAAAATGAGATAATTTATTGTATAATTCAAACGAATCGCTAATTTTTCAAACATTTCACCTCGAACTTGAAAATTTTTCAAATTAGATTTATTTTTAAATAAAATTTTAAAACTCAAAACAGAAAGGTATGTAGGAGAATAAAATTGTACATTTATGAACATAGACAGCTTTTGAAATATTACAAAATTATCTAGACGTTGAACTATAAGATCTAAGAAGAATGAACGGCACGATTTGGAAAATTTCCAAAAATATAAAAAAAAAAATCCTTAAACAAAACACAATTTTTGTTCATAATATAAAAATGCAATCGCTTGTATAAGAGTGTTGATGAAGCAAAATTAAGTGTGGTCATCTTTAAAAATTATTTGTGGTTATGTTTGTTTTATTTTTTTTTTTTTTTTAATTTTGCGGTTTTCTTTTCAAGAACAAAACACCTGCTACTTGGTGACCTTGTGAGAACGTTTGTTTCCTTTCTAAATGCATATCACATTAAAACTATACAGGAACTATACATTGGTGAAGAATTTAAATTGAATGAAAATTTAAATACATACAAGCTGAATACAGCGTTGAAAAATACGTTTTGCGAAGGATTAAATCGACTGCAGATAGCGAAGGTAAAGTTGTTATGAGAAAATTCCAAATTCTGATGAACTTTAAATTATTTAAAAAAAAGATAAAAATAGATTCCATTGATCAATCATTTTTTGTATTCAGCTAATTCTGTTTTGGCACGACTTTTGGAAAATAATATCAAAATCTGGCTGGCTCTTTCCTCTTTTAGGTCTTGTTATGATTTTAAAATAGATTGAGCTAAAATTGCAAGTTTTCCATTAAAAAAGCAGTCGCGATTTAAAAGCTCAAAGCATAAGTTATCAGTGTCGTTTTTTTTTCAAGAATCAAAGCTTCCATTCAAAAGAATCCTTTTTTTTTCAATTTATTGATATTTTTGTTGATGTTTTGAGCTATACATAAAAAGTAGTATCCTTAATGAAGAAAATAACACTTTATTTTTGTCTCATGCTGTTCTTTGCTATATTCGTAAGCCGTCACACTCACACTCATCGTTCTCTGTATGTAGATACATTTTAATTCATACTTTACACAAAGCGCCTAGCTTTGCCTGGGTAAAATGTAAACATACGCACAAACTATATCGATCTAGTTTCTAGTAGGTACTTCGTACTTGTTATGGACTATCTGCAGCAATGTGAGAATGAGAAGTACAAGATGAAATGTTTTGTACCTAACTAAATTAAGAATGTATCTAGGTACTTTTGTGTGTTGATTTGGAAGGAAAAATATTATATTTTATTTAAATTCCAGATTCGACATGACGCAGGCTCTAGGATCATATTCGTCTCATCTAACAACCAGTGGTGTGACCAGGTAGGTGGGTAGGATTGGTTGGTAGGATAGGAATGAAATTTATCAAGAACCCTTATTTGGAATGCCAAATGAAAAAAAAAGAACACAGATGATAACTTCATCTACTCAAACCGCGTCGTTGACAAGGATATTCCCAGTTCCACCCTCTCAAACCAGAAAATAAATTTTTAATAGGTACAAAAAATAGGCAAAACAAGGGACGGAAGAGAATTTACAAATTTTCCACTCACCTTAAATTTTGTTTGCTGCTTGAAGAATGTATCCTTTTTTCAGTAAAGATTCCGTTAAACAATCCTTAAATTACAAAAAAAAAATATTAATTGATTTATTTTATATAATGCACTTGATTTTTGTGTTTTTTTTTTTTTTTGAAAATGAAATTAAATTTTATTTCTTAATGGATGTTAAAGGACATTTTTCACTTTTTTTATATACAAAATATAAACAATAAACAAAATTTTGTTGTGTATTTACTTTGCTTTAAAAATGTCCTTGCACTTCAAGGGTAGCTGTTGTGGTTTTTTTTTGTTTGTTTTGTCTTTTGTTTTCAATTGTTATTTGAAATGAAGAAAAAAAAACCTTTGAGTGTATGTGTGCAGAAACACTGATTTTTTTTAACTTTTAATTTTAAGTTTTTGTTCGACGAACTTGTTGTGGGACGCGCTCTCAGCTGACTGGTGTTTTGTACACAAAATTTTATGTACAGAACTCTAGATTGTAGCTGGTTCTTTTTTCTTTTTCTTCGGAATGAAAGATAAAGAAGAAAAATGAATGTAAACAGTACACAAACAGACGAATGTGAAATGAAAGAATTGACAAAATGAACCTTGCGCACATAACAGTTAACAGCTGAGACCAGGGAAGAGTGCACATTAAAGGTATGGATGGTATTTTCTCATATGATATTTTCTGTATTTAAGTTCTCCCTTCTGTTGGTAGAAAGAAGTATGTACATATATAGTTTTAATGTTTGGATTGTGAAAATCTCGGAAAACCAAATACCTTTTAAGCATTGGGCTACTTATGAGTTAAGTAGCATAATATGTCAATACTAAAAGATTTTGAACTGCGAATTGTGAATACAATGAACAGACCACGGCAACAATGGTCTGAATGAATTTTTTTTGTAATTGGAATATATTACATAAAATGAATGCTTATGTACGTTCTTTTTATGTAATGAACATTTTCAAATGTATCCCCACCAACACATCCAACGATGCAACAGAAGAAAATAATTGTTTCATTTGTTTACAAATCGTAATACGAGAGAGGAAAATAGCATCAACTTAACAGATGCAGCGTTGCCATTCAAACATAGTATATTAACAGTTGGAATGAATGAATTGTATTGAATTTTGTATTCGTTCACATAGAAAAGAGCAATAGAGTACAGAAATATTATCCCTCATGAGATCTACAAAGTGCGACTCAAAAAGCGAGTTATAACTGAGCCCATTCGACGAGATCTTTTTTTCTGTCATGAATTCCCATACAAAGGTTTATGTTGTCAAAATATCTTCTGAGAATCTAAACTTAAATATATAAAGCTGAAGAATTTGTTCGTTTGAACGCGGTAATCTCTGGAACTACTGGTTCGAATAGAATAGTATAATTCTTAAGGCTAAGGCTACTTAACAACATTAAACTGTGACCAATATGAGCCTAGAATCGGTGGAAAATGTGGAAAAAACTGCAAAAAATGATAATTTTTCTGCGTTTTAACGCGCTTATCTCAGAAACTGCTTTATCAAATTTGAAAAAATTCTTTTAATGTTGATTGGTCCATTTATCGTAGAAGGCTTGAAGCTTTATAAGCTGCGACCAAAAGGAGCAAAGCGTCAGTGAAAAATGTGGAAAAAATGGCAAAAACTATTCATTTTTGAAGGCTTCTGTTGTCTTCTTGAACGTGCTGATCTCAGAAACTACTAACGGGATCTTACATTGAGCCAAGAAATTGATAAATCAAGTCGGTGGGAATATACTTCAAGGCTATTTATAACAATTGGAATCAGTGGAAAATGTTTAAAAAACGGCAACAAATTATTCATTTTTCTGATTGTTTGAACGCGCTTATCTTCTTCTAAAGTTCACGCATATGTCACATTTCAGAGACCAAAATGTCAAAATACAACAAAAGTTGTTGTTGTGTTATCGGCATTTCTCTTTGTGCCTTTTTTCACTTCCTTTTATTCTGTGTACTGTGGGTTTTAGCTATACAACGTTACGCTAATAATTTACGATTAATAAGAGCAAAGCAGCAGTGAAAAGTGTAGCTAAAACGGGGAAAATTATATATGAAGGCTTCGAGTTTAGAACAATTTTGATTTAGA
Source organism: Sphaerophoria rueppellii (assembly GCA_920937365.1). Classification (NCBI taxonomy): domain Eukaryota; kingdom Metazoa; phylum Arthropoda; class Insecta; order Diptera; family Syrphidae; genus Sphaerophoria; species Sphaerophoria rueppellii. The sequence continues at coordinate 108,236,561 of CAKKXW010000001.1, read as the reverse complement.
GAGAGTCCACTGTTTTAAAATAACTTCGCAACAAAATTCCTATGCGGGTGTGATGCACAAGTCGAAGACGCACCTCTGGCCGGTGGATGAGGTAGAGGCGGATGAAGTTGCGGGCAACTGCTTGTAATGAATAAAACACCAACACGCTTTAGCTACGTCTTCGTTAGCCACTAAAAACAAATGTACAGCTGTTGAGCTGTCAGACAAAGCAAATGTTCAGCATATTTTGAACAAGAGCTTACCTTTCTATTCACATTACGCAACATTATATGCTTAATCCACTAACGCTAATCACGAGATTTAGCGAAGTAGATTAAGAGCAAATCTAGACTTTCCTGGGACTTTTATCATAACACATGTTGACAATCATTATACAACAAAAAATTCATTGAGGAAAAAGCCAAAATTAACTTCATCGATTACATACAAAAGTAAAGGAGAAACGTAACAGAGAGAATTTAGAAAGTCAGAAACTGAAACAGAAAAATAAAGTTGGCCTGGAACAGCCAATCAAATTTTATTTGGATTCTATTAAAAATACAAGAAATCCGTATTTTCATATTTACTGTCTCGACATTTATTACAACAGCTGGCGGCTCCTCCACCGATTCAGTCGCTAGATCCGAAACTAGGCGGATCCATATCATTGCTTTTATCCTCTCCTCAGGCATTCGTTCAATACTCTCTATGCATCAATAAATGGAAATCTTTCCCCTTTGAAAAGAGAGGCTTCAGCTTTGCTTTGGAATTTTGGATGCTTCCAGTTTCATAGAAGTTTCTACTCGATCCGTTTTAGTTTTAGACAAGGCTACGCAACGCATACGGTGGTGTGAGAAAGCGTTACGTATCGTTTGTGTGTTTACATGCGAGAAAAATATTTATGTTGATTCTTATAAGCGTGGGTACAGTGACGCGTTATTTTGAGCGAGTTTCTCGCAACACACCGCACGCACAGCCTACTGCATATTACCTCGTTTCTGAGTTGTAACGTATTTATAAGTTTTAACAGTAAACGTGTGTTTCTCTACGTTATATGTAAAGGATATTTACTATACAGATTATGGATAAAAAGTTAATCTCGCGCAACTTCGAATAACAATATAACTTGTGGTTTTATATAAACCCATTTCGATAAATATTTGATTTATAATAGTAAAGCAAGAAAGAATAAATTGGCATCACTCAACGGTATTGGTTTCTTGAAATGTCGTTTTTTCTTTTAAATCTGACATCTGTCAACTGTCACTCCTTCCTTTTTCTTGTTGACGTTTGCCATTACCACACGTGTTTATTTTTGTCGAAAAATATTTTAAAATTTAAATTCTTTTTTTCTGATAATTTCTTTAAAAGTCTCATAAAATGGGTAGAACAAATCGTTCCCGAAAACGTCGCGATGAAATGAATAAAGTGAAAAAGGCCCGAAACGCTGCCAAGGAGCTGGTTCGTCTGAAGAAGACACTGGGCCTTCTTGATGCCGATGGCAATGAAATAATGAAAGATGTCGAAGAAGTTGCAACTGTGAAAACAGCCAAGGACCTCAAAAGGGTAAACATTCATAAAAAATGTACAGCAAAAAAAATCATTTATGAATTCTATTTTTCAGGAAAAAATCGCCAAAGAATATGAAGAAATCGAGCATGAATTCGCAGAAGAACGCGAGAAAGGCGAAGACATCACTGTGGTTAATGAAAAAACTGGCAAGAAACACACTTACAACACAAAAACAATGAAAGACGAGCACGGTTCCTATCCACCCTGGTTCAAGCCGAAGAAAACAGCCAAGCGAATCCGTAAGTTAGAGCACTCTCGTAAAACGCGCTTCCGTCAAGCATGGACAACAATCAATGTTCCCTTGTAAGATGGGATGGACTGAGGACAAACGGCCTCTCCGGGTTTAGGTTTAAGGACTGTACTGTTAGGAACTTGCTTCTTTTTTAATAAAAAAAAAAAAAAATGTTTAAAGAACACAAATGGTTCTACTCTTAAATATAGAATACATTTATTTATGTTAAAAAATTGACTTAAAAACGAAACTGCGAAAGAAAGTAACAAAACTAATGTGCTAGCGATAGTATGCATAACGGCACGGCACAGTTATAAAGAAAGCAACGCTTTAGTTTAAAACAAGTCCAACGAACATCCTAGAGAGAAACACCAACAAAGCGAATCACTGAACCGTACAAACACGCCATCGACCTCCAACTCCTCGTCCTTCGTTCTCCTGATGTCATTCATCTTTCTTCTCGTCACCCGTTCCAGCCGGACCACCAGTTATCGCACTGTTATTGTTGAGAACTTGTCCGCCGGTGAATCCCAGAATACCACAGCTCACAGCAGCCAGCCCTCCAGCCTTAATGCCCGCTAAAAGGCCTATAGGTCCACCTACACAAGTACCCAGAAGAGCACCCATCACAGGATACATGGCCTTTTTGTAGGCCAACGCTTGCTGCAAGTGTGATTCGGCAATTTGTACGTTTTCTAGAGCTTCCTCGGCATTGTCCGCGATTACTTGGACACTTTCGGCTTGGTCGTGTACGAGAACTCGTACATCTTGGAACATACTGTGTAGGTCTTGGACTTCTCTTTGTAGATTTTCGAACTCCTTCAGACAAGCCTGTCGGGCGATGAGTTGATGTTCCTGGAGCTGGAAATCAGCTTGGATTTGTGGCAAAATGTCGTCGTCCTCTTGGAGGGGAGAATTCTCGTCATTGTCGTCGGATTTGGTTGTGCTTGTGGGACTCTTGAGCTGGAGATCTGAAATGAAAATGTTCATTAAATCTGATGACACGAAGCTTCCCTAACGAGTGTCTAAAACTGCTCAGCCAAAATGTTTACACAGCCTGCCTAAACGAAGTCATAACAAAGCTGACGTTATCGATTTTACTATGAATCATACGTCAAAGCATTTTGTTAGCGTAGGCACTCTTTCCCCTCACTGGCCACTGCCGTCCACGTCTACCCATGTTTACATACAAAATCAGAACAAAAGAACGAAAATCAATAAACAAAAAGATGGCCCTTTCAGTTTTGTTCTACTTTGACCTATTTGATTGGGCTGTCGGGTGTGTAAACTCAGCTTCCCTACTCTATTTATCTTCTCTATTTACAATTTTCTTCAAGCCAACTTACCCAAATACTCCTGCATACCCTCTATGGCTTTCTTCTTTCCAGCTGACATCATTTCGTCAAATTTTTGGCGATCATCGTCGCAAACTTTATCCCGCAGGATATCCATTTCCAGCATTAGATTTTTCAATTGTTTTATAACTCGCATTGCATTGATTTCTTCCTTCTTGATCTTTGTCCAATCGCCAAGGGCCAGGCATTTCTCGATGTTGGATTTGTGATTCTTGAGCAAACCAAGATGATGTGGAATTGCGAGGTCATTGAATTTGCGTATCGAAACTTCAGCCCTTTTGAGAGGAATTTTCTCAACATTTTCCGTCTGATCGAGACTCATTTTTGGTATTTGTTTTTCGATTGATTCCGTTTGTTTATGTTTTTAGTTAAATTTTAGAGACGCAAATGCGAATTGGCATTTTCTTAAATCGAATTCGGAAAATTTGGATTTTATAAACTTGAAAATAAGAATTTATAATTTTCACGAAGGGAAAAAGTTTGTAATTTATTCAATTGGCAAGGTTGGTCTATTCCTTTTCTTCTGTTTTTTCTTTTCTTTATTTTCATGGGAGATTTTTGATTTTTCTTGCTTTTATTTTGTGTGTGATTCGTCTTTTGTTCAGCAATAATACACGTGAAGTTGGATATGGTTTATGAGGTAAGGTTACGTTCCCATTAACTATTCACTGCTTGAACCATTTAATTTTCATTGGTAAACGGAGTGAACTCTGTAGCAGCTTTTGATGAATAACATGGATTACCCACTCGAGGCGTTTTAAATTGACAATTCTGAAACTGAATGCATTCAATTTTTTTGTTTTACTTATCTATCTTTATGATGCTTTACAAAAGCAAAAATAAATTTGAGGAACTAATTTTCCGGAAAATGCTTTTTTTTATATCTTCTAGACCGTCAATTAAAAACGCCTTAGTTCGAATACTTAACTCACCTCAGATTAGCCGTCAACGTCCGTCGTTATGGCTGTTTATGTTTTTGCTATTTTCGTTTTTTTCTTATTTCTGGCTTTCACGACTATACTATAATTGCTTATGTGAAGTGGACCTATTGTATATTCCTATTTAGCTAGTACCCGCGACCTGGCAACCGATTGTAGTGCCATCTTGAGACTGGTAGTCCTGGCACAGTGCTGTTTTTTTTTTTTACATAAGTTTAGCATAAGGATTTTTTTTTGGGTTTGATGTAGCACTAAATATCGAAAACACCATTCTTGATTATACCTTTGTATATCTATTTGGGGAGTAGTCTCAAGATGGAAAACTATGGTGGTGTCATCTTTAGAATTTTTCTCAGAAGCAGTTTTTTTTTTACATAAGTTTGTATTGTGTGTTCTCTGCCACCAATCTTGGTAGTACTAGCTGTTCCATATACATAGTTACAAAGGATTATACTAGCTGATTCCATATACAATGAGTGAACCTTAGGTAATGTCAAAAATGCTAACGGAAGTAAACTGCGCTCCCTCTCGCTTTTTACGGTCGAAAATTTGACAGCTGACTGGATTTATGTATTTTTTTTTTGAAGAGAAAGTCCATTTGTTGTCGATTTTAAGTCATTATTTCTTGTAATCGTGTATTCGATTTATGACCAATAGAATTCGCAAACTATTGAAAACGTAAGACAGACGTTTTATTTTGAAAGAACCTCCCGTACACATCTGTCTATTATGGTTAACTTGCATACTTGATAGTTCAGAAGGGAGATCTTCGTTCGGATCTAGCACTAGCTTCCGCTTATAATAAAGGGTTTTCCAATAAGAGGTGTTATTTTTATATTCAAAGAAAAATGGCATTTTTTGAGATAAATGATCAGATGTTCATTCATTATAAAGAGGAAGGTATGCCGTTAATAATGGAACACAACATCAGCCAAATGGCTGCCACGACCACGCTTACAGGACCATATCCTTTTCACGATATTTTCCATAACCAAATCACCCTATGACCTCGATAGCCTCACGAATTCAATCTTTGAGGTCTTGAATCGACGCTGGGCTGTTAGCGTGGACCTGGTGGTGGCCCCAAAGGAAGAAGTCGCAAGGTGTTAAATCACAAGATCTCTGTGGCCAATTGTGATTACCTCTTAGAGAGATAGCAAGGTTTAGTTTTACGAACCGTCTCTGCCAAATTTTCACCATTTTTATTGTGAATTTTAATAATTTCAATGCTTCAACAACGAAGCGTGGAAAATAGCAAAAGAGCGGGCTATTCAAAATAACACCTCTTATTGGAAAACCCTGTAGTTAGCCTGCCATTTTTTCTCTCCTTTATTACGTCAAATTCACTAATGAGCGAGCGAAATCGCAATGCACTAGTAAAATTTGAACGAAAAGTTAACGAACGAGCTTAATTACATTATGGCTGAATCACAAAGACTCGTCAGCTTCAGCGTCCTCTGCGTTACGATGCACCCGAACAATAAGCGGACATAGATTACAAACAATTAATATCAACCCATACAAATACGCAAAGAATTAGTTACGTCCTTGTATTGAATTGTTTAATATTTCAGGCCGCGTGGGACTTTAGTTAAAATGTTGGTTGAATTAAAGCACTAGTGTCATATTTTAGCCTGCTATATAATATTTAACACATTTTATCCACCATGTAGTGTCAAAATTAAATCGAACATTTTAACACAATTCGGACACAATTCTTTATGAACTCTTGGTAATTATATCACTGTTTGTCTCTCTGTGCGTCAATGTATCCAATGCCAATATAATATACACTACACATTTTAAATCTACTTCGCTTTTTCACAATCTTCTTCGCTTTATTCCCAAATCTACTTCGATTCCTTTTTTTTTTGAAGTGGTTACGCTACTCCAAAAACAAACGAATTTTGTGTGTTTACTTTTTTTATAAACAGCTGTTGAGCTGTCAGACAAAGCAAAAGTTCAGCATATTTGAACTAGAGCTTCCGTTTATAGTCACGTTACGTACGAAACGTAAGGTCGAATCGTCATTGTGATAGCAAGCATTGAATTCCTATAGCTGAACTCGTAAACGTCAGGCGAAGCTGAAGCTGAAGCGTCTTTGTGATTCAGCCTTTATGGTTTGCTCATAGGGTTCACGCTTCAGCTTCGTCTACGTTACGATTAAACCGCTTCGAATTTGCTTTCAATGACAGTACTCTCTCCATCATCCCTTCAGAAACGAATGAATTTTGTCGGTGCCCTTTTTTTTAACAGCTATTGAGCTGTCAGCAAAGCAAATGTTCAGCGTATTTGAACTAGAGCTTCCGTTTAGAATCACTTTACGTAACATTAAATTTTTTTCTTAAGGAGCTGAACTGAATGCATCGACCGACGACGAATATGACAACTGTCAGGCGAAGCCGAAGCTAAAGCGTGTTTGTATTTTAGCCTTAAATATTAACGCCGTGTGTGAATTGGATGAATTTACTGTCATATTTTTACCTCCTCCGCACTCCGCAGCTAGTCTAATTTTAACACATTACATTCAATGCGAAGTGTCAAAATTAAACCACTTCTTGGACCAATTCGCACACGGCCTTAGTGCTGTAATGTGTCAGTAGTTCATTGCGTTGCATTAATAAACTGAGTACTGTGAAGTTAATGCCAATCGTTAGTTCTGTTTCATCAAACACTGTCTCACTGAGATAACCGTCAAAAGGGCGAAAAATCGGAAGATGCAAATTAGTCGTTAAAAATAAAACTCGCACCACATTAAACTTACAACTTAATTTTTATTATTTTCCTTAAGCTTTAATTAGTTTATTGCAGTTTTATTTTATAACTTCTCTCATTTAAACTAAGACCTTAAGAATAAATAAACTACGGACTAAAATCTTAAAATAAACAAATCTCGGTAAAAAAATGTATTTTAACAAATGATTTTATGAAATTTCGGGAATGGAGCTTGGGATTGGTATTCATTGAACAAAAAATTGTATTGTAGTCTCAATATTCTCCTTAAATAAACATTACCATCTTCTTTTAAGTATTTTTGCCTCTCCGAAAAAAATGATATTTTTACTTAAAAAATTAACACTAGGCAAGAAATAAACCGTGTTGAAGCATTCATATAATTTATATATCACATTAAAACAAAATTAGGGATAAAACAACTACACTTTAGTCTAACTTATTATGGAAAAAAAGGATTTCGGTGTATATTTTTCTTAAACAAAAAATAATTTAAAAATCCGAAAATGAACTGTTTTTTAGTTCTAAGGACAGTACGGACCCGGCGAATTGCGACATTTGAACAATACATTTATCATATTTTCTAATTTTCTTGTTCTGGTTTCTGTTGCAACAAGATTACTGTGTAGATGATTCATGTCCTGCTGTTGTTTTTCCTGAAAGTAACAAACGAAATTAGTTAAAACATGAAAAGTAGCTGTGTTTTTAACATCTAAGATAAGAAATAGCGCCCGAAAATAACGTTGGTAGATGTAGTTAAATGACCCGACACTGATTGTAGCGCCACCTCAAGTTAACCAGTAATGTAACGTACCGTAGATTTTTCTCGGTTAAAGCCATTGATTAAGAAGTACAGGAAGGGGTCTTATGAACAAGAATTGAAGCATTTTTCTAAGTAGTGTGAGTTTCACAAACACAAACGCATTACAACAGGGCTGGCTGGTTTGCAGTTGAATGGTTAATCTCAGGCCGCCAAGCGAAATTTGATTGAACCAAGATTTCATCGATTTTGCTTCAACTTTTTTTTTCAATCTCAATTCTTTTTTTTAGGAAGCATAGTGTTTTAACATTAAAGGTGCACTGCACGGTTTTTAATGATCAATTTATTTATTTTCCAGCACATTTTCTTGACTTTTCATCCGTAATTCATCACGTTTATTACGCCTATTATAATACAGTCAACAAATAAAAACATTTCGAAACACGATGGCAGAACTATTCAAAACAACCGTGCACAGTACGGGAACTCAACGAATTGCAGCGCCTTACCATCACGAACAGAAATAATACACCCCTGAACTCGACTGACAACACAGTCAAAGTTTGACAGCACATACCCTAAAAATTGACAGCACATACCCTAAAAATGGACATCATCAGACATTTTTGTTTCTCACTCACGTACACTGTACATGTAGCTAAAACCGCTTCCTGTACTTCTTATTCAATGGTTAAAGCTAATTCTAATGGGGTAACATTTGAAGATGGAGGAATAAACAAATAATTTTACCAAAGTCAGTAGTCTATTCTTCAGCGTATCCACCACATTGTAAGTAGCTTCCAGAGACTTCTGCAACTGATTTGACGTGATTCTCTCGTTAGCTAGTGACTTTTCGATTTTATGCAAACGCGACGTTACTTCGTTTGGATCAATCTCATTTTCAAGATCACGGGCTTCGAAGGCATCATCATCGCTGTTATCTAAAAATAAACAAAATCAATCCTAAACTAGCTCAAACGAATCTTCAAGGCCTTACCAATTTTTTTACAACTCTGTTTATCCGATTGAAGCACGAAACCCTCTCTGCACTGACAGTAGAACGAGCCGTCAGTGTTGTAGCAAAGTTGATCGCATGGCTTTTCTACATCACATTCGTTAATGTCCTTCTCGCAGTATTTACCCCCGTAACCTGGAGGGCAACTACAAGCTTCTGGTCCAATGCAAGTCCCACCATTGCGGCACTGCCCACTGCAAATGGCTACAAAAAAAAATCAAAAACAAAGAAAAAAAAGGAAGAACAAGATAAAAACGATCATGCAACATGCGAACATGGCACCATAGTGAAAGTGACATTAACGCTTACGTTTCATGCACGCATTTGAGCTTTTAGTGATCCGAGTCCAACCGGGACAGCAGTCATAGACCATTTGCTTAGTGGTTTTGTGACGAATGATATCTCGATATGCCGGCTCATGAACTAACTGAACGCGTGTGCACATCTGATTCGATTGATTTGTCTGCTCTGGACATGGATGGCTGATGTACTTCCACATTGGCCGATTGTAGATTTCGACAGTTTTAACTGGCACCAAAAGAGCACGCTGCTGCGCGCAGATGTGACGACTGTAATGAAGAATGAAATTTAGTTGACGGTATAAGGAGTATGTCAATTCAAATCGATGTTTCAACTGATCAACATAAACCAGAAGAAAAACTGGATTGTAATGAAATAAATGTCGGAAATTATTAAGTCGAATTTATTGTAGAGAAATCACCTGTGCTCTGTTCACCAGAATCAGATAGATACATTATTTGTGCAACAGATAACCAGCGACGACGACGGAACATTTAATTAAACATGGAAATGAGTGAAATTAAATTGTTCCCAACCAGAGCGGTCTGACGGGGGTAAACATTTAAGACAACATGCAGACATTTGGTTGTCATCGACAGCTCAGTCAGCGACTGTTGTCAAGTTGGTCTCTTCTTGTTGTCGTCGTCACTTTGTCTGAATAAACGTTGTCGACGATGTCGGCGCCTTGGGGCAGACTGGCTTTGGTTTAAATGCAACCTAATTATACCTACATATTTTAATGGAATTAATTTCCAGTTTAAAATTTTATTTTCTTCATTGATGCATCAGTGTCAATGATGGTGTCAGACTTGTAAAAATATCACTTTGGGCGTTTCGTAAACGATGAGATATGATTTTCCTGGACTCGTCTAGTCAAGTAAGAAATGCAGGTTTGCTGGACACAAGGTTATGATGCAAATAATGTTTCAAAATTATGCAACAACTTCATCTAAAAGGCAGCGACATAAAATGTTCAAGAAAGACAGTTTGTTTGGGTATATGAAACTCAAAAGCCAACCGACTTTATGTATAACATATACATAAGGTCGGTTGGCTTTTCTTACACTGTATAAATACATGCAAACACGTGAACATACGCTCACCTTGAAAATGGGTTTGAAATTTATGCTGTTTTCGATTTGTCCTCACGAAGTCTGATATGACAGTTCTATCAGAAACAAGAATAATTTGCTTCTTACTCTGTTAGACGTCAAAATCGAAACCAGAAGCACATCCACCATCAAACAGATAAAAATCAAACCCAATAGAAAATGTGATAATAGCTGCATGTATTGTAGATCAATAATTGATACATGTCCCAACGAAATTTAAATTACCTCATGACGTTTTCGATTTGCAGTTCGGAATCGTGTTCCCATTCGGAGTCAGAAATTAGAACTAGAACTGTCACCATTTCCTAATTAAACACTATCAGAACTGTCAACAGGGTTTCACACAGCCACCAAAACGGAACCCCTGGTTTGACGAAGAATGCAGGCAGACCCATGCAGGAGGCATACAAAGTGGCGCTGCATAGAAGGACAAGAGCTGCTCGTGAGCTCTACGAGCGAAAGAGGAGAGAAGAACGCCGGCTTCTCAGGAGAAAAAAGAGAGAGCATGAGAAACGACAGATCGAGGATGTTGAGAGGAATGAAGTTTGGAGGCTTCATCGAAAGGTTAAACAGCTGGCTCAAGCTCATCGTGCAAGAACAGATGCCTGCAGAAATAAACAAGGGAACGTCATAGTAGAATCGCAGTCAATGCTGGGGATTTGGAAAGACCACGTCTGTAGATTGTATAACGTCGACGACGAACAAAACACCGCCGTCAGACAGGAGCCTTTCATCGGACACGATGATAGCCAACAATTCCGTGAACCTGACCTATAGAAGAAGTGAAAACCGCAATATCACGGCTGAAATCCAACAAAGTCGCTGGAGCAGATCGATACCCACTGTACCTTCTCATCGATTCTAAAACCGCGTATGACAGCATCTACTTAGACGAAATGTATGTCTTGTTTTGGCATCATCCCTGCCAAACTCGTTCGCTTGTGCAAAATGACGATGGAGAACTCACGCTGCTCCATCAAGGTTGGCAACGAGCTTAAGGAATCTTTCGACGTCAAAAAAGGATTCAGACAAGGCGATGCACTGTCGTGCGATTTCTTTAACATCGTTCCTGAGAAGATAGTGCAGAACTCCACCGTCAACACCAGAGGCACCATCTTCCAAAAATCTGTTCAACTTTTGCGTACGCCGATGATATTGATATAATGGGAAGAACACAGCGTGATGTCAATGGCGCCTTTGTGAGAATTGAGACAGAAGCGGCAAAAATGGGTTTAGCGGTAAATGAGGGAAAAACGAAGTATATGCTGTCTTCGAGGAAGGACACCCAACACCGACGGCTCGGACAAAACGTCACAATAGACGCATAAAACTTCGAGGTAGTAGAGGAGTTTGTCTACCTAGGTTCCGCTAGAAACACGGACAGTAACATCAGGTGGCGCACTCAAGTGGAAGAGGACCTCAATCAACTTGGAGTGCAAAACTGGAGACAGCTAGCTAAGGACCGAGCGGGCTGGCGGAGACTGTTGATTTAGGCCCAAGACCACAACGAACTGTAGCGCCACCTTAAGTAAGTAAAGTAAGTAAGTAAGAACTTTCAACGACGATTTCACATTGACAATTTAAAACGGCATTGAATATTAGTTGTCAAAATTCCTTTGAATCAGAGGGAAATAAATGAGTCCGGAAAAAAAGCATCCAGAAAACTTGCCCCTCAGTTTCATTCCGGTCCGCAGGGATGAGCGACTTCAGATCTGAACAGAATAGGTTCGTTCGATGTAATCTCTGGCTTGAACGGAGCTGTCAAAAAACTGAAAACTTTCTCTGAGTTTGGTTTCACATCGAACGCTTTTGTGGTGCTTTGCTTTTTGTTTCTCTTTGTTGTATAGAAACAGCAGATTCGTACATCTCCGAAATTACGGCCCCGAAAAAAAACTTGGGTCGGTTCAGAGTGCCCCCGGGCCCCGGTGCGGGCACTGAATACATATCGAACACGGTGCAAATGCACGGCATCGAACTACTCAGTAAGAAATCCGAGCGCCACAGAGCGACCCAGAGCACACATCGCACAAACCTAATGTGTCGCCCGTCGTCGTACGATGACGCAAATTACAGCTGTACTTTTTTCAACTTTTGTCGTTTTCCATTGGCATTTTTTTGACGTTTCTTCTTCTACCTGTAGTGGAACGGGTTATGATGAATGTGTCATTCTTCGGACGATTCTGTTTTCAGAACGGAAGAATTTCTGATCCTCTCACAAGCATTCCGTCTGTTAAAGTCAGACCAATGGAATGGTTTCAGAAGACTTCTGGACTCTTCTGAATGCTTCTGGACGTTCAATGGAAAACGACGTTTGTCACGTGACGAGCTTGACATTTGTATACCAATTTCAGATGTCATTTTCATCGGAGTATTGCATTTATCGCACCGGGATGGGAGTCATTTTGTACTCTACAAGCCTACGTAATTATGAATATAACTTTTCAATTTAAAAGAAATCGATATGTATTTTCTCATTTATAAAAGAAGACACCAAACTTTGCCCCAAATGAATATTAAAATGTCTTATGCGCTTCAACAAAAAATTAACCTCAACTGGAATGCATCTCATTATTGTTAGTCGAAATTCAACATAAACACTGAACCGATAAGATCTTGAATAATTTTACAAACAATTCTTTCACACGATATCTCTTTCTCAAATCTTTAAACAATAAACAAGGAAGCCCCTCAACCTGAACCATTTAAATAATTGATTCAGCAAAACGAAAAAAAAGTCATCAACTAATTAAACAAAAATAAATGATGCATGAAAAGGATTATCGTCCACTCGGATGGATTTATTCTCAAATTCGATGGATGCTTTTATGAATTTATTTTTAAACAAACAAACAATCGAAGTCAACACCGAATTTCAGAAGGTGCATGACCCGAAATGGGGCGATTGTTTTTTTTTTTTTTTTGTTAGTTCGTGCGTTGAGTGACTTTTGACTTTTACAACTTCAATGCGCTTTTATCTTATTTTTGGTAACTGTCAGTCTGCCACTGGCTGCCACTTGTTGTTGTTCATTGATTCTTGGCCGCTTGTTGTGTGTATTGTCCAAAAGGCAAATGCGATATGCCAATGAATAGCCTTGTGGGAGCACCTTTAACTCTGTGGCTTTTTTTATCTTTGTGTTTTATTAAACTTCATATTATGATAAATCTCAATGCAAATTGAATTTTTATGTTTGAATGGAAAATGAGAATCATCTACCTGACCGCAGTTAACGATGAGTGGCATTTAATTTTTGTTTTTTATGTTTTTTTGTTTTCTGTATTGAGATGTTATTTCGTGAATATGTACGGGTCTTCTCACGAATCCACATTCCATTTCGATTGTTGGTAAACAGCCCGATTTATCATAAATACCGATATCAGTGGCGGATATTCTTTTAACACACCCTTGGGTCACATTCGCCGAATACCTGCAACCTGTTTGACTTTAGCGTTCGGCACAGACGGACGCTGCTGATAGCGCGTATCAGGTATCTACCTAACTTGCCTGAATGTTGTTCATAAATTATTTCACTTGCTTTTTTGGCATATATGTATGCAAAAACGGTCGGCAATCATTTAATTAAAACACCCCACGTGTTTGTGCTCCTGGACCTGGACTTGGACACCGACTTCGGTTCGGCACCAACTAGTGCCGGTATCGCATATGCCGACAACGGTCATCACAAGAAACGGCAACTCGTTTATGCAATGATATCATAGTGCCCACTAGGCGAATGGTGTTGTGCGGTACCCACATTTATGAGAAAAGTATGCTCGAGCTATAAAAAACATGAAGGCCATAAACAAATTATATACGAATCCTTTCGTTGGGCTGCGAGTCGTACTTTACTGGAATGCTGTATGGTCGGTTGATGTAGCTATGCCCTTGTACTGGCTGCTGAAAGTTGCAAAATCGACAGCATTGGGGTAACGATGGTGAGGGCTGGCGGCGGGTGTGGAATGATATGACCATTATCATATCGAGGCTGGTTTTATGTTTTCACCGATGGTGGCAGTTAAACATTATCTCATAAATTTGTGAGGGATAAATGAACAGTGATGGAGCAACGCGTAAATAGAATTTGCATTAAGCATCATATTCGTTAGCGTCAATTAAAATATGGAATTTCTTAAGGCCATTGAAAAAAGGATTGCATTGTCCGCGATCACTCTTCACTTACACAGGGGCAAGGAATAGGTAAAGGATAACTGTCAAAACTTGTTTGTACTTGAAATTACCTTTAAATTACTTTGTTTTATGATTTTCTAGAATATTTTGTCATATTAGTAAATCTGGTGCACTGTGGCGTATACGTATCATTTTGTTTTATTATGCCTAGAACATCCAATTAAGTGGCAATTTTACAACGTTAATTACCTCCAACTCATTTTAAACAATTAATGGAACCTCGTAAAATACTATTTGGCTTAAACAATCTATAAACAATATAGAATGACTGCGTTTAATGATCACATTAGTTTTAAAAAGGCACTCTGTCATTAAATCAAAGACCACAACCTTTATTTTACAACAGACAACAGTCTGTTTTAATTGAGTAGTTTGAATTTCTTGATGTCCCATAAAAACTGACAATGGGTCTATATCTTTTTATAGATAAACCCCAGGGACCCTCTGTTACTGATTCCTCTAATCAGTCCATTTTCAATCAACATCAACTTCGGATAGGAAAATGACTTTCTAAATAAATTCCAAACATTTTTGGATTCTCTGTCAACGTCTAATTTAAATGCCCACTATACACCCACTCTCAAAGTAGGAAGGGGTTTCCCCAAACGACTCCGTACTCCAACATCAGTTCGGCATGTCGTGCATCTTGTAATGGTTCTTGCAACCGTAATGGGCTCACTCAACATCGTCAACAGAGGCTATGTAGGAACACCTTCGGAGGAAATGTTTGCCTGAAATAGTGCACATTTCTCTCAGTCAACAATCGCCATTTCTACCACGCAAACGCGGATGCCGCAAAGAGACTTGTACTTGTACACTGCGCAAACATTCGTTCAATATGGCAGTCATTGCCGCGTCTTAATTTCAATTACATTCGTGTTAATTATCATCCCAGTCGGCTTACTCTCCTCCATGGAGCAGCATCATGCTGTGCCGGACTTGTTACTTTCAATAAAGTCGTAGGACAAAGTTGCCGGCGGCGACTAGCCACTGGTCGACTGATATTGCCTGCTGTTTTTCAAGAATTTTAATCGAACAGACACACTGAAAGGATGTTCGCATTAATCAATCCATGTGATTCATTCAGCAGGCGTAACAGTTTTTTTTTGCCGCCATTGTGAACTGACTTCATACATATTTAATGACAGGCCAAAAAGATGGCCTCATTCCAACTCAAAGAGCATAAGTTGCCTCAAAGTGTATAATCAAACTGACACTTCCATTCTTAAGATGTCACAAGTCACATTGAAGTGGAATCGGTTGTTTATACGTAAATGATGACCAAAATGATCAGATGACAGGTACTAATCTGAAGTAAGACAACTGGACCGTGCGTCGCTCGAGTGGTTATGTTATGGTGGACTAAAAAACATTTTCGGAATGTTCGGCATTTTCTCTTTGTATCGTTTTAATTTATTCAACATGACAGAGCTTATTGGATTTGCTTTTTTGTCTTATGCAAACTAAAAAAATTTGTTTGTGTCCTACCTACCTGTCCGGTTAAAGTCTCAGGTGGGTACTCTCAAATACACAAGAGGAATTGAGAAAGCAATTTAAATTAATAA
Organism: Sphaerophoria rueppellii; assembly: GCA_920937365.1. NCBI lineage: Eukaryota > Metazoa > Arthropoda > Insecta > Diptera > Syrphidae > Sphaerophoria > Sphaerophoria rueppellii. The sequence goes on along the minus strand of CAKKXW010000001.1, from coordinate 108,220,814 downwards.
ATGAGTCTACGAATGTGGGACAAGCCTTTTACACACAGACACAAGCAGGAAAAAAGACGAAATTAAGATGCTAATTGAATGTCAAAATGATAAATTTTTGTGTACAAAAAGGAAAAAAAGTCAGAAGGCTGCGCCTGCGTTTTGAGTGTGTTGTATGCAAGAAGCAAGCCAGAAGAAATATGACTTTTAAAGTTAACTGCTGGCTTATGTTACTTGTTTCCATGTGTTAACTTTTATTTCAATTTATTTGAAAATTCTCGTGACAGGTTGAAATCGTGTTTAATCAGCTGGACTATAATTTATGTTGAGCCAACTGAAAGAAGAGACGATCTTCTCCTTGCATGTTAGATAACATCGATCCAATTTTCATTTTGTCATAGAAAGAAGAAACTGTCAAAATATGTACGAAAAATCGATTAACGGTGAATACGGATTGTTTTTCATTGCTGTTTTATTCTTGAGATCTGTCAAGAAATCAAATAAAAGTCATTCAATCCCTAGTTTCCAAACACAGAAAAACTGACAGTTCTCCCATCCATAGAAATCAACTTGACACTTCAATCAAAAGATCAATAACAGCTGTCAAAATGTTATTTCAGTGACTTAAAGCAACTTTACATTTCATCTTCTAGCAGTATCATAGTCGTTAAAATCAAACCATAAAATAACATGAAAATTCACTTCTTTCCTCTTGGTATGGTTTATTGTTTGTTTTTATGTCGGTCCCTAATAAGCCTAATCTTATTTTCTCACAATATGTTGCTTCAGTTTAAATGCATATTGTCATCCATCTGCATCTTCAATTCAACATCATAAACAAAAGAATTTCAAATTCAAAATTCAAAAAAAAAAAAAAAAAAAATCCAAAGCTGATTGTGTAACCAAAATACTCGTATGTGAATTGACAAGCAGTCCATATAACTTTATCAAACAGCTGGACATACCGTTAGCTATACAATATGTTTTAAGTCTTAAACCAAAACAATCGAAACAACTCGTCAGGCGACCATAAAAAGAAGACTAATCGCTTAATTAACATTTTTTGAAGCCGACCCATTCGAACCCTTTCAAATTTACCAACTTAAATCGTTAATCAAATTTGACACATAAAGAATGCCGTCCACTAATTGCTATCAAGAAAATAAATCCCCAAAATTAATGAAATCAACTGCAATGCACAATCTACATACAATTAACATAAACAAACATCAGGTAAGACCAACCAGGGTTTAAGCCAAGAGCCGACTTAAAGTTGACATTTTAGTGACAATACTGTGCAATCGTTAATGGCATCTGACAGTTCAGAGGGCTATATGCTGTGTAAACGCAACATTAAAATGACAAAAAGGGTGCATTCAGTGCACTTTAATGTTAGCATGCAAGAGTTTAAATGTAATTTAATCGCCGATGATCTCGTGCGTGATCTCTTCCGTTATGTCATCACATTCGTTACCGTAGTCGTCGACTTGTCTTCCACGTTAATTGAATTTGCTTTACTAACCCAATTCTGCCAGTGACATATATTAAGTTTTTTTTTTTCTGTTGTCTGCATACTGATATTGCGTGCAACAAGGAAATCAGATACTTGACTTTCTTCGATGCGAACTTGGTTTAACAAAGAAGAAAAAAAGGAGATTATGTTTTTTTTTTCCATCTGAAATTATTTGCATTACATCAGTTGCTTCGCTTCGAGACAAGACAAAAGAGAGAAGAATAAAAAAAAAAACAACCTTTCCAATTTGGTTGTTTTGTAAAATGCAAACACAAAACATGCCAGAATTGGAAAAATTGAACTCTCTGTCACCCGTGTTTATTATCATCGGTAACGTTTCTTGTGAACAACGAAAATATGTAGAAAACAAACAGAGAAAAGATAATGGTCAGATGAACAGATTATCCATGCCTTGAAGAAAATGTTACAAATTGTCTCTGAGAAAAATAAACGTGATTTTCGAATTAATGAGAATTTGTAGTTTCTCTTTTCATTGATTTTCATTTGGGATTTTTGGATTTTTCAGTAATTGGTTTTCGTTACAATAATTTGATGAAGTCGCTGAATGCAGTATTTCTTTGACAGGCCATGAGGTTTGTTGGGTTGTTATAATGCAATTATAGATCTCGTGAGTGCTAAAAAATACGAGAATGGAAATGGACATGAAGAATGCTTTCAGGATTCGATGGCTGATTCGATGGTATATCTATTACTGGTATTATCAAGATTATCAATTTCCTCTGCTTCATTAATACAAACTTATGCAAAAAATGTCTATCTCTGCTTGTAACTAGGTGGCGCTATTGTCGAATGCCAGGTCGATTATACCTGTCAAATATATATTCAAAGGGCTGAAACACAAACACGCTTAATTTTTGGCTTCGCCTGACGTTCAGCCATAGAATTCAATGCATGTTATCACAAGAAAGCTTCGACCACACGTTTCGTATCACCCGTCGCCTGACGACGAAAATGACAGCTGAAATTTGTATGGATTCTCACGAAAATGTAATGTACGTCATGTTACGTAATGTGACTGCAAACGGAAACTCTAGTTCAAATATGCTGGATATTTGCTTTGCCTGACAGTTCAACAGCTTTAAAAAATGGTCAACAAACAAAATGGGTGAATTGGAGAGATGATAGAGGGAGAAATGTCATTCAAAGCAAGATCGATGCGGGTTCATTGTTAAGTGGATGAATACGAAGTGTTTGTGTTTTAGCCATGAATTACTTTCAAGTTTCGACCAACTGTCAGGGAATATTATTTGCTAGGATGTGCTTTGGAAAGACCACTTCTGTAGACTGTATAACAGCGACGACGAACAAACCACCGCCGTCAGACAGGAGCCTTTCATTGGACACGATGATAGCCAACTCCGTGAACCTGACATAGAAGAAGTGAAAACCGCAATATCACGGCTTAGATCCAACAAAGCCGTTGGAGCAGATGGACTAGCTACTGATTTGTTCAAAGAAGCAGGTGACGAACTAGATAGGAGCATGCACCAAATCATCTGTATGTCTACTTAACATCGCCTACAAGATCCTTTCTGCCGTAATATGTGAACGTCTGAAGCCTTTCGCCAACAATCTGATTGGTCCTTATCAATGTGGCTTCAGGCCAGGAAAGTCAACAATCGACCAAATTTTCATGATGCGGCAGATCCTGGAAAAGACCTATTAACTCCCGATACCCACCACCTTTTCATCTTTTAAGGCCGCGTATAACAGCATCTACAGAGACGAACTGTATAAAGATATGTCTATGTTGTGCAAAATAACGATGGACGAATAACTCACGCAACTCCATCAAGGTTGGCAATGAGCTTACGGAATCTTTCGACGTCAAAAAAGAATTCAGACAAGGCGATGCACTGTCGTGCGATTCCTTTAACATCGTTCTTGAGAAGATAGTGCAGAATTCCACCGTCAACACCAGAGGCACTATCTTCAACAAATCTGTTCAACTTCTCGGGTACGCCGATGATAATGATATAATGGGAAGAACACAGCGTGATATCAATAGCGCCTTTGTGAGAATTGAGACAGAAGCGGCAAAAATGGGTTTAGCGGTATATGAGGGAAAAACGAAGTATATGCTGTCTTCAAGGAAGGTCACCCAACGCCGATGGCTCGGACAGAACGTCACAATAGACGCATAAAACTTCGAGGTAGTAGAGGAGTTTGTCTACCTAGGCTCCGCTATAAACACGGGCAATAACACCAACGCCGAGATCAGACGAAGAATAACTCTTGCTAATCGCTTTTCATTTGGGCTAGAAAAGCAGTTGAGTGGAAAAGCCCTCTCTTTAGCAACTAAGGTAAAATTGCACAACACACTCATCATCCCAGTCCTGCTGTAGGGTGCAGAAGCATGGACCTTGACAAAATCGGATGAAAGTGCCTTAGGCCCCGTGTGCATTGAAGGGGAATGGCGAAGACGATACAACAACGAACTGTACGGGTTGCACAACGACATTGACCTAGCCAGAAGGGTCAAGGTCCAGAGATTCAGATGACTCGGTCATTTAGAGCGGATGGACACCAATGCTCCGGCCCGGACAGCCTTCGACACTATTCCCAAGGGACGTAGGAGGAGAGGAAGACCGCAACTCAGGTGGCGCACTTAAGTGGAAGAGGACCTCAATCAACTTGAAGTGCAAAATTGGAGACAGCTAGATAAGGACCGAGCGGGCTGGCGTAGACTGTTGATTGTGGCCCAAGTCCACAACGAACTGTAGTGCCACCTTAAGTAAGTAAGTAAGTAAGTAAGTAAGTAAGGATGTGCTTACAGTTTGCGAATGAAATTTTGTTATTAAAAACGATTTGCCAAAACTGAAAGACGAAATGCACCTTTTATAAAGACTTATAGTGTAAATGAGCCCACAAATAATACAATAATAAGTAACTTCTAATTCCGTCTGATTAATTTTGATATTTTTCTCTTATTCTCGTCTTAAAAATACGCAGCCATCGACGCCCGTCTGTCGTCACATTCGCACCAAATGCAAACATTTATTTTTATCGTCGGCCATTGCGTATGGTACTGTGTGTTTATTTAAGAAAAGAAACATCTTTTCTGCAACATTTGTGTTTTTAGCACCATGAGCTGCAACAGGCATTTTATCGCTTATAAAACCCATGTTATGGACTTTTAAAAATAGGCAAATAAAATGCGGCAATAATTATGAATATGAATTCAAACAGACAAAAACCGTCCATGGCATTTATGGCAAGAAATAGAATGGCCAAAGAAACTGATCCTAACTGAAAACAAATACATGCCACAAGATTGAATACCGATGATGGGATGTGAATGGCTGGCATTCGCTTAGGCTCTAGAGTATATTAGGAGAGCAGGAATAAGAAACGAGTAAAGTACACCATCTTCTTTAAACACTAACGTTGTTGTTGTTCCACAGCAACGTTAACCAAAAGGGGCCAACGACCGGCCGAATGAATGAATGCATCTTCGTTCTAGTATCTTTTTACGTCTCTAATTCGAATCAGATTATTATTACCATTTTTATTGTGTGGTATTCTAATGGTTTGGCATGACTTCTTGACTACTTTGGGTGCTCTTTAGATGAATGTCAGAGATAGGATATGGAAAGAGTGTGCTTCGCAAACTTCTTATGTGCTCCATTCTAATCAATGAGGAAATGGGGGCTCACACCATTTAATTTCTGAGGTTAATGCTTAAAATGTGTGAATAGATTAGTTACTGATACAGCGACCACATCATCGTGCAAGAGTATAGCGGTAACTGTTTCTACTGGGTTGAGCGAAGCATTAGAAGTAATATGGGCGTGCATATTTAAAAAGAGTGTTAACGGATATTATCTGTCATTTTGATTATGAGTTGTGGCTTTTGACATCGGATTAGTGATCGACTCTTTTTTATTAAGGCTGAACCTACACTCATTAGGTCTTTAACAAAAGCTCACCTACAAGAATTTTAGAAAATGAAGAAAAAAAAAAACAACGAAACATCTTATTAAATTAAGCGTCTACAGCTAATGACCCCCCATTAATTTACAATTTACCATTGTTAAGGGAAAACTTAAAAAGAAATCGATGAGAGACAAAATTTCCATAAAAGGCCATAGTCTCCGGGTCATCGCGCAATTATCACAGATAATAGATAAAATATATTTTAAATGTGAATAATGCCGACACGCTTTATTAAGACCTTAATCTGACTTAAATGCATGCGGTGTCGAAGAGTACCTTATGAAATTTTGTTGAGAGAAGAATTTCAAGAGAAAAAATGTTGGTCGTTTATTTTAATGGAGAGTTGAAATCAACATTTATCGTTTTATGTACAAGAACGCCTCCAGGGGCCACATCATGGCGACTGGCGTGCTATGTTGAGATAGTAAAATAAAAGGGCTTAATATAAATTGGGCCTTAAATTTCCAGAAGATATTGGTAAAATAAACAAATTGACACTAATGAGTCAAGGCTCAAAAACATTGGGAGGATTTTGTGTTTAGCCTGTATTTATAGGAAACATTATATCAGTAAAGAGATATAAATTTGAAGTGGTTTGAAGCAAGGTTTGAGACAAATTGAATAAAATTAGAATATATTTTGTGTTTGAAAAACAAAAAGCCCTCAACAGGATTTTCTTAAGCTTCAATTGAATTTCCCTGGGATATTGGAAACCACAATTTGACATTTATTGCAAGACTCAATAAACGAGCTCATTAAACGTCAATTTTGTTTGACAATTTATGTATAAAGTTGGATGTA
>CAKKXW010000001.1:108175041-108201272 GCA_920937365.1 Sphaerophoria rueppellii | reverse complement strand
AAAGCAACGGTATGTTGTTCTTGGTGAATCATTTGTAAACATTTGACAGGAATTAAGTATCTTCCAACTTCTACTACTTGATGAGATGTGTATTTTTTTATTTCTCTGGAAGATCGTTGAACTTTTCGAATGGAATTTTTGTGGAGCAATCGATTGTATCGGTGCATTGCTGCGATCCGAATGACTTTACATGCCCAACAGGTTAATCTTATCTGATGATTATGTGGAAGTTATTGACATTCTGATAAATGAATTTAAATGTTTGCATAGTTTGGATGTCTCAATGGAGTTTTTATGGAATGAGGTCGGTGTTTTATTTTGTTCTTGTAATTTCTTGAAATCGATATAAATTTCAAAAACCGGAAGCTTTGTCTTCTTCGCGACCTTGTTTCGTTGCTTGTAATGAAAAGTGATAAAAGAAAGAAAACAGTATCTGTGAAATTCTATCACTGAGCCCGAAACAAGATCCTGATAACAGACCAGGAAACTGCGTCAATTTTATTTGCATTCTAAATGTTTTCTATATCGATGTGAGGTGCATTTAAATTAATTTCTAATCGGCAAACGAAGACAACACCATATCCTGCCACAAAGCATTGATGGTCGAAACATATGTATTTACGCTTTAGCTTCGTTTTCGCTTACGTTATGATAGTTGTTGACTTTTATTTTAACAGCTGTTGAGCTGTCAGACAAAGCAAATGTTTTACATATTTGAACTAGAACTTCCGGTTGAAGTCACGTAACGATTGTCAAACGAAACGTGAGGTGGAAGTTACATTGTAATAGCATGCATTGAACGTTAGGCAAACAAGTAATTTAAATGATAGCAGACAAAATAGCACCCATGGAAACAAGGTATCAATCAATATACATGAAGTTAAAATACACTATTGAGGTTCTGCTGATGACATTAGCTGTATTCTGTTTTCACTACTCACTAGCCTACTTACTTACTTATCCGGCGTACAATCCATGAAAGATCTCAGCCTGAGATACTGGACTGCAGCCTTCCACCGGGAACGGTCCCTCGCATGCACTCTCCAGTCGCCGAAACCAAGCGTTCTGGCATCCACAGTAACATCGACCTTGTACCGTAGGTTCGGTCCTACTTGTCGTCGCGAACCTGGGGGCTAGGATGAGAAGACTTTCTTGACTGGAGCGTTGTCATCTATCCGCTCGATGTGGCCGAGCCAATGTAGTCGTCTTTTCTTGGCCTTTTGGACTACATCTACATCTTGGTACAGCTCGTACTGTTCTCGGTTAAACCTTCTGCTCCATTTGCCCCGTCATATACGGGACTGAAAACCCGTCGAAGAATTTTTCTTTCGAAAGTGCCCAGTATCAGTTCCTCTTTTTTACTTATCGTCCAGCACTCGGCGTCGTAGAGTTGGAGTTTTAAATCAAAATTTTGTATAGCAGACACTTTATCTTTCGAGTGAGGAGTTTTAAGCCCAGTTGCTTTGCCAAACCTTCCTCTTCGGATCTCCACTAAGGTGTCGTTTGTGGGATTGATGTTTGATCCAAGGTAGGTGAACTCCTTAACTACTTCGAAATTGCTGCTAACAACAGTGACGTTTTGTCCTAGACGGTGGACAGATGTTGTTTTGTTTGTTGATAGCTTGTACTTTGTTTTGTCCTCAATCCTCATTCACTTCAAGACCAACGAGTTTCGCCTGTTCTTCAATAACATGACAACGCATCTCCTTACCTAAACCTTGCGCAGTTTTTTCGGGATACCAAATGCAGACATCGCCATTATAAGCTCTTGGGTAGATACTATCGTAAGCAGCTTTGAAGTCGATGAAAATATGGTGAGTTTCGACTTGACATTCGTTGGTTTTTTGTAGGATCTGAATCAGTGTGAATATTTGGTCTATCGTTGTTCTGCCTGACCTAAAGCCCCACTGGAACGTTCCGATTATTGTGTTGCTGAACAATCTAAGACGCTCACACAGTACGTTGGATAGGATTTTGTATGCAACATTAAGTAGGGATATGCCACGGTAGTTTTTACATGACACAGGATCGACTTTTTTTGTGAATGAGGCATATGGAGCTTATTGACTAGTCAGTGGACATTCATTCTTCCTCCCTTTGTTGATGATCTAGTGCATGTGGTTCATCAAAACACCTCCTCCATATATAAAAAAGTTCTGCAGGTATGCCATCCGCCCCGACGGACTTGTTACTTTTTAGCTTTTGGATGGCTCTTTCTACCTCTTCTGTGCTGGGGCCTGGGACTGGGTCTTCATTGACTCGTCTTGCTTCTCTTTCGTCATTGGCTCGTTTGACATTAAGCGCATTCAGCAGCTTTTGGAAGTGCTGCTTGAAAACATCTGTAATTCCCTGTGCTTCGGTGACTATGTTTCTTTCACTATTTCGAAGAGCTGTGTCCCGGTTCTGAAACCAGAAGCTAGTTGCTTCGACCTTTTAAAGAAACGCCGGGTGTTGTTCTTGGCTGGAGACTCTTCTAAATCTTTGAGGTGAGAAACTGCGGATTCTCACTTGCCAGCTTAGCAAAATTTCCCTTGGCAAACAACAACAATTTGGATTACAGTTGATAAATATTCCAGTAAAAAAGTGAGGGCTATGTCGGCGATACAATTTTCAATTATTGAAATGAAGACAGGAAGCGCTGCGCTAATGGCTGATGCTTATGGAAGAAGTCACAATTTAAGAACTAATTTGTTACGCCAATCTTGGTAATAGGTGCATTTTTTATCCCCAGCAACACACTGTGATAAGAAAAAACGATAAATTTACCCATCTGGGGCTCAAAAACCAGCATGGCCTAGCGTCTTTGAGGCAACGTTCGAGAGAGGCTGAAGAACTTGCTGTATAAGGCCGATACCGAAAATTGAGTCAATTATTGTAACCCTTTTTTCATCTAATTTAAATTGGGGTCAAGGACTTTTCCTTGTGGCTGCCGTAGAATTGAGATGCTTTGAATCACAGCAAAACAAATTAAATTAAATTAAATTTGCCAGACCTGCAATGACATTTGAATGCCTTATCGTTGTTTTTGTTTGTTCTCCCTCAATTCTAGACATGAATGCATATTACTATCTTTCAAATGAACCTTTTAAAAACAAAATCTCTTTCTAAGAATATATTTCAAGGGCAATTGCAATCACTCACACCATACTTAACGCATATCATACACAGATTTATACTTTCAACCTCTCGCCATTCAAGTGCATTCTAAATAATTACTTTCGACCCGCAAGAGCATATCCTATCCAACTGTCTATCTTGTCTATGTTTATCTCCACACCACCTACCACAAAAATTCTCTGCTCTGTACCCATAGAGACAATGACAAACTTCTTCCACTTTTTCCGTCTATATAGATCTTGCTCTCGGCACGCTAGTACATCATACATTTTATCATAGCGAGTTTAGCCCACGTTAAGAGTGAACTTGTCGACCGAACAACTTGAACCGAACCTTTCCTGAATCCCAACAACTGTCTTGCTTCTAAAGTATAAAAACTTGCATACGCATAATACCTTTGTCAACTTACAACAATCGACGACGACGACGATGACGGACGGAGGTAAGTTGCACCTGAAGTAGGTGCCATATAAAGGATAAACCACTTCAACAGGATGATAGAAGCAAATAAAACCACGACCTGACTTGACCGCGTCCGCCATACAACAAGTGGACAGATATGAACGAGTTAAGTCCAACTACGTGGCTCTGGATGGAAAACTCACCAAATCCGCGCAAAGACAAAGATCTATCAGCAAAACGAGATGAGGAGGAAAGTGCCGTGTGTACCACCAGGTAACGTCTACGGTCCTCTTTTGGTTAGCCACTGTGCTTCTGCTGCGATTGCGCTAGAGCCTGTTGATGGCATATACACGGTGATGATGAAACTAGAGGAATGGCACGGTGATCTTGAACCGGCCAAGGAGCACCACTTCTAGAATATGATCATCGAACAAAGTCAACATTATTTGTTGTGTGCATTTGTTTTGTAGATAAATAGAGAGATACCCCCGTCTCGCGGGGCTTTGAAGTTTGTGTGTTGCTGGAAAATTCATCTTCCGCGAAATGCTGTGTCCCTTTTTTACTTAGAAGTCGGGAGCTGGATTCTTTTTCCATTAAACGGAAACCAGTTTCGTTTTGTTGAACGAGACGAGGATAACGTAAGACACCTTTTGGTATCGTTGGCGTTGGTGGTTTGGTTTGTAACCTTTTTCTATGGTTCGCTGTTAAATTGTAGATTTAAGTTGGCATTGCTGTTAAAGATTCTATGCCTTATGGAGAGGAAAATTGTGTGCAGGTAGGGTACTCAAAGGAGGATGGCTTCAAGGGTCATTGAAATGGTGTGAGGTGGTTCTCTAAGCGGACAATAGAAATGCCTATTTGTAAATGGTTGATGGTGGCCATTATTGAGACGAGAGTGTGCTCTTGGCAATGGATTACTCAATTTGTATGGTAATGCCTTTTGGCTTTGGATTTAAGTTGTCTTCGGGATGGGAAAAACATTTGTAGTTCTTAACCTCACAAGACATTTGATTTAGGTGTCCGTCTATTCCAACAACATATGATAAAGCAGTTCAATTGATGTATTCACTTTTGAATATGCAATCAGGGATTGTTTTTTATTTAAGTCTTTTATCCCTAATAAGATCCGAAGCGTAGTCGTATTTTTAAAGTTTGTCAGCGAAATCAAGGGTTTTCTCTTTCTGTCGTTTTTAACGGGCCAAAATAATTTGTTCACCTTTGTTTCCTTTGTCATTTCATGACAACAAAGACACATTAGTCAAAAGTTAATAGACCGAATCAGTGACCAATAAATCACTAAAGCAAAGAAAAAACACTCAAAACTCTGAGTGAAAATTCAAATTTGCAGTATTTGTTTTTAAACATCTTCTCAGGAACAGTACTGTTTCAAATAATTCAGTCTCAACCCACTTCAAGGTTCAAGTCACATTTTACATTTTTGTTAATTGGGACTTATTTGATTGGGCTTTGTCTGTTATCGCAGACTTTAATTTGACAACAGCTTCTGTCATCGCAACTGTCATTAATCACTGAAGTCTGCTGTTTTAGAACAATTTGAAACGTTACTAGCGACGTCTGTTATCACAGACTATAAATAATCAGCCTTGTCTGCTGATTCAGACTATAATTTGACATTTGCATTGTTCAATACTTGCTGAAATTATGTACAAATATTGATAGTTGTGTCTGCTATCTCAGGCTGTATAATTTGATAAGGGTGTTGTTACTTCAGACAGTGATGTCTGCCCACTAAGTCTGTTGTTTGGATTAGACATAAGACACGTCCCAAATTTGGTATAAGAGTGTCTGTTAATTAATCAGTGGCGTCTGCTAATTTAGGCTGCAATTTGATGGCAAAGTCAGCTTTCTGATTCTTTAACCAGCATGTAGCGTCTGCTCTCACAGACTCTCTGATTAGTTTGACATTGACATTTCAGTCTGCTAACTCAGATTAACTGGACATGTAACTGCGATCTCAGATTGTACTTCCTATGTTTCGTCTGTTCACGTAGCCTGTCATAAAATTGTGTCTGCTATTTGAGACTATTAGTAAGTTAAGAAGCAGTTTTTTCCTGAAAGATTGATATTCTTACTTCAGCACACGTGATGGCTGAAATAAAAACTTTACCTATGGGCACGGGTACGTTTCGAAACTACATGTCAGCGAATGCACACTACCACTACGCCATCCACAAACACTACTCCTAATTCAAAATTTTAAAAGATCAGTCAATTTTTCGCACATCACTGCTGTTCGACGACTCATCATTATCCACTCAAAAAGAGTGAGTGGTTTAATGCGACTCGAACAGAGACTACAAGTTTCTGAAGTTTTTATTAAAAGAACTCAAAACGATCAACATTCAAGATCATTTCTCTTATTTATTCTCTTGTTTGGACATAAAAACAGTGTCTAAGAGCTCGAAATGAATGCAATCCAACCTGTTCCACAGGCAAAATACCAAAAACCGGTCAAAACAATCCAACAAGGTCTCAAAGAGACGCAAGCATGTTGATCACTTTGTCTCTGATAGTCTGATCTTCATCTAAGGCTGTTGTTGCACTACCAAAAGGCACTAATGTATCTCCCATAGATGCGTGCACTAAGTTGCTCTCGGTGTTGTTGCTGCTAGATGTTGTCGTTGTTGTCTGTCTTTCTGAATTCTGATCACCGTCTCCCCGCATCTTGGCCGATCCTCAATCCAAATCATTCACAAAGCCAACGAACGAACTGTTCGGTTGGTCTTTTTGGATTGCAGTGCAGTTCAGTTTCTGTTAACTAATTGACTTTCAGTTTCAGTCAATCGGATTCAGTCGATTCGGGACAAAGCGTGCAAGCGGTTGTCGTCGGTGCGCGTGCATTTTAATAAAAAAAAATTCAAATCTCAAGACCTAGAACGATCTTTTTTCGTGTGTTTCGAAGGAAAATAAATTGCATCCAATATTTCATCGATCGTATTTTGAAATATTCAAATTGAAAAATAAAAAACCAAGTGTTGATCCCTTCCTTGTTGAAAACGATCAGGAAATACGTGCTGTGTTTAGTTTTTTTGTTTCACAAAAATACTGGGTCAAAAAAATTAATCAAACAAATTGTCTTTAAGAAATTATTTTGTGGATTAATCAGGCAGGCGCAATCAATTATCCGGGAATTGCAGTTTAATCGAATTGATGTGAGTTATGTTTCTGCATTTAAATTTGTCTATTCGTCTTCCGATACAAAACATTGTAAACAAAGTGAAGGCACGATCACACGCATCGTGAGGACCTTACAAAAAAAGAACAACAAAAAGTGATCACCACTTTTCGGTGATTGTTTGTTTATTTTGATAAAATTGATTGCGGTGCGAGTTATTCATATCCATCCATACGTCCATCCATCCATATCCTCCCACAGAACGTTTATGGTTTCATTGTGGCAACAGCCAGTGCGGTTGATGGGAGAAGTACCTCTAGTCTGGGTCTTGAGCAAGATCACCTTGTTGCAGGCGAATTATATTCGTAGACTCGTTCGGGCAGTCAGTCGGTCGGTCGGCTAGACAGACAGATAGACACGCACAATGATGCCATGATGGTGCACAGGGACAGTGTCTTGAGGTTATGAATGGATTATTGCGATCTCTTGAATAGCTCGTAGGGAATAAAGACTTGCCTTGAGATAACTCGAGAACGAAAGGGGTTTTTGGCTGGGCTTTCGATAGGCGAGATTTTATTTATGATGTGATTTTAGTTGAATGTGCAATGTACATTTAATTTTTGTGTTTTGTTGGCATCTCTTCTGAGTAGAACGAGAGTGAAAAAGGATTTATTCTTTGAGCAAAATGGTTATCTTTTCCGGAGGCGTTTATGTTCGTTTATTGAAAAAGTTTTGAGTGGGAATGATCCATGTAAGGATTGAAGAGAAATAATGTAAATTTTATGTTAAGATGTTGAAAGTCTGTGATCAGATTAAGAAAAGTCCGAAAAACAAAGCCATTGGGAGCATCCAGATGACTATTAGCTTTTTCCACTGCTTTCAAGAATCTTCAAAGTTTAAGTATATTTTTTTTTTTTATGCAAACTAAGTCTGAATTCCATGAATGTTATTCCACATCGACAGGATGTCCACTTAATTGAATTGATTCCAGACTTTATCTTACTCATCAATACTACCCCAATATGTGTGTTCGTCTGGGCTTTCTAAGAGTATGATTCATTTCTTAACTTTGTTGTGTATGCAAATCCTTTCTACCCATGTTCATTGAAAAGGGGAAAAAAAAACTTTGAAACCATTTTAATTGATTAACAGCAGCAAGAATAAAAAAAAAAGTTACAGACATTCTAATCTTTTTGACTCCAGTCACCGAAAAGTAAAAATTGATGTTGGCCAAAGAAGACAACTCATAAAAAATCATTTTAATCTGATCAAACGAAGACATGGAAAATATTTTTTTCGCACGCAAATTTAGAACTATCACAATCATTAATTTGGGTCTCTGCTGTGAATAGTTATTCATAAGGAACATTTAAATATTGACAAGTAACTTAATATAATGATTCCACTGACGCTAATCACGAGATTTAGCGAAGGAGCGATTAAGAGCAAATCACGTCTTTTCTGGGATTAAGGGGAGTAAAAACGTAGTATTATAATTATACTAAACGTAGGTACTATTATTCTGCGTATTGATCTACGAATATCTACCCATAATCCCATAAAAGTCGAGATTTTTTCTTAATCTACTTTGCTAAATCTAACGATTAGCATCAGTGGAATCAGTGAAATAACGGTCGTATATTCATTCTAGAATTTTTAGAATTCAAATTCCTAAGTCAATGTTTACTAATGGGTAATTTTTTTTATTGCGGGTGCAACATGAAGACGTGTACCTATCTTTGCGTTTGGTTTAATTAAATAAAATTACATTTCGAAAGGTATAATAATTTATTATGTTCGTTTAATACTCCTTAACTATTTCAAAATGTTTCAAAAGGAAGCAGATCCAAATTGTCATTGCGGGTGCAACAGATTTGGTTCAACGATTCCAGACCACAGACAAAAACATATAGTTCTAGTAATTGTGATCACATCAAAAACATAAAAAAAGAGCCAAGAAATCAGCCACGAAAAGTATTGTAATCTAAAAGAAAGCCAACATTTGCAATGTACCTACGAGTACTTGCTGAATCTTAGAACTTGGCGTTCTTTAGATCTCATCACTTTTCGTGGCTGATTTGTTAGGCAGAATTTTTGTGCGGGAGTATTTGGGCCTTTTTTTACATTCATGTTTTTGGTGTGATATCATTACTTTTTTCAAAGATTGTTTGTTTTTTGATATATTATATTAATTCATAAACATGAGCGGGTACCATGCCTCCTTAGCAGAAAAATCTAAAAACTAATTTTATTTCTTTATATTGACTGGCAGAATTGCTAGTTTGCCAAATTACATTATTCTACGACTAGCAGTTGCCTGCGACTTCGTCCGCCTCTACCTCATCCACAGGCCAGAGGTGCGTCTTCGACTTGTGAATCATGCCCGCATAGGAATATTGTTGCAAAGTTATTTTAAAACAGTGGACTCTCTCTAAATCCAAATTGTTCTTAACTCGAAGCTTTCAAATATGTTTAATTTTCCCCGTTTTAGATACGCTTTTCACTGATACTTTGCTCTTATTATTCGAAACTTATTAGCGTGACGTTGTATAGCTTAAATCCTTCCTCGATAAATGGACTATTCAATACAAAAAGAATTTTTCAATTTTATTTAGCGGTTGCTAGGAAAAGCGCGTTCAAACAATCAGAAAAATGAATAGTTTGTTGCCGTTTCTTAAACATTTTCCACTGATTCTTATTGTTATATAGACTAAGTCCTTCCATAATTAATGAACTATTCAACACAAAAAGAATTGACAACAGAAGCCTTGAAAAATAAATTATTTTTTGCCATTTTTTACACATTTTTCACTGACGTTTCACTCCTATTGGTCGCAGCGTAATACTATATAGCTTCAAACCTTCGACGATAAATGGACCATTCTACATTTAAAAAATTGTTCAATTTGATTCAGCAGATAAGCGCGGTAAAACGCAGTAAAATTAACATTTTTTGCATTTTTTTTTCACATTTGCTGCCATTGGTCACAGCTTAATGTTAAGTAGCCTAAAGCCTTTCTCGATTAATGGTCTATCCAACACAAAAAGAATTATAGTATTATACCATTCAAACCAGTAGTTCAAAAGATTACCACGTTCAAACGAACAAACTCTTCAGCTTTATATATTAGTATGGAAGTATAGATACAGATGATCAGAGGTGTCCCATGTATTTAATAATTTTTTTTTAACTCGATGGGTACCCGCCACACCCCCTCAGTTGAAATCATAATTTTCATATTTTATTGGTTTTATTGCACGTTGTACTTGTATGCCAAATTTCATGATTCTACTTTACTCCAAAGTGCTCCATATAATTTAAATTAATAATGTAAAAGTAGGCGGCTACCACGCCCCCTGACTTTTGTACTATCACTGTGCCAAATTTGAAGTTTCTAGGGCAACGGAAAGTGCTTCATAATTTTGATGATCTGTCAGTAAATGAGTGAATCAGTAAGTCAGTCAGTTACGGTTTACGTGATTTTTGGAACATTCTATCTCAGAAACTACTTATGTTAAATATCTGAAATTTACTGAGGTGCTTCTTTTTGACTAGCTTAACGAATAACTTTTGGCTTCTTTGGTATAGAAGTTAGTGTGGAAAATGGCCTGAGTTGTTTCCTGTAAATAAGGGTGTAGTGAAAAAGTTGGTAGAGAGCTTGGCTGGGCACTACCGTGCCCCTTGATATATTCAATATGGTGTGCCAATATATTTCGTAAGATGTTAAAGTTAACATTATGGAATTGCGAGTGCAACCAGTTTATTTGAAGTGAACATTAACTTCAAGAAGTACACTTTATTCGTATATTATTTTTGTTCTTTACCTACGTTTTATTTTCTCTAATACTTCAATATTTTTACCTCCAGTGCTTCTAAGCAGCTTCCAAAGAGGTAAGTCATAATCTAGTCTGAATCAATGTAAACAGCATCAGGAACACACAATCTCTTTTTGAAAGGAACTGATGATTCAGCCTTTTTTCCTTACAATTTGCACGCACTCAAAGGATTTTTTATTCCCGTATTTTGCCAGAGCCACAGTGAGTGTATTATGAAGAAAGTAGGGGGTTTGATTAGAAAGGAGGTGTCGGTGTTCATTGAGTTTGAATTCTTGAACATTGTAATAATTGGGGAAGACAGAGTGTGGAAGACAGTTCCTCATTCGTGTATATATACTTGAGAGTAAATCCTATGTTGGCCTCTAGGGTAAACTGATGAGCATTCCTTCATTGTAGGCGAATTGTTTGAGGGGAGGAAACAACTGGCTATTTCTATATAGAGCACTTACCGTAGAAGTAACGATAGAATAGAGAGAGAGAGACATGAAACGTTATAACGACGGGGAATTATCACCGATCATTCTTAAGGCTCTCTTTTTGAATATCATCCAAGAGGCTTAAATAGGCTGCAGCACTAGCCCAGAGATGAGAGTTGAACTCAAGCTTTGGATGGATATAGGTCTTATAGATAGTAGCCAGACCAGACGGTGAGAAGCATTTCTTGCACCGTTTTAAGAAACTCAAACATCTTCCGGCATTTTTGGCGACATCAAATATGTACTCATTCAAAAAAAGGTGGTCAGTGATGCACATACCGAGAATCTCGAGATGTTCGGTCTCATTGATGCAAGTGAGTGCACTCATGGACAGTGACAAAGGGGGTATGTTTCGCCTTAACAATACAAGGCCATTGTATATGGAACAACAAGTATTACCAAGATACGGAATTTCATTTCGTATTTTATAATTCGTGAGTGATTCAAAATTCTCATCATTACAATTATTTACTGTATCAGTGGCGATATTTGATTACTTCAAAACTAAGTTCTCTTCCCATTGATCATTCAACACGAGTATCGATTCTTTTACTATTTCATTTGCTATAAACTTAAGGACAATTACAGAAGCTCAATGCTCTATTGCATTCCATCTGATATTTCTGTAAGACATGCTGAATAAAGTATAAGATTAAGTTATGATAGCGGTTGCAACAAATTGAAGCGAATGTTTATTTTAAACTCTTAAAAGCTATTGAGTTCTATGTGTGAATTAATGTTTCGTATGGCGAATGTAACAAGTAAACAATGTTTTTGGAACTCTTTACGAAAAGGTTCAAAATTCCTCAAATAAGCCCCACCCACGATTAAGGGAATACCACTAAGCTTTTCCAACCGCTCTCAAATCTCTCGTGTCTGTCTCCACAAACTCTGTAGATCCATTCCGGTGACAGAACAGTTTAACATTCTCCTCATTTGTTTGCTGGGCCACAGAGAAATTCCGGGAAATTGCAAAGCTGATGAGCTCGCCAAAACCGAAACATTTCTTCCCACTGTTAAACATAGACACAACATAGGAACACCACTTTCTGCATGCAAATATCTTCTCAAACAATATGCTCTCTAATCTAATGTGCACATCGTTGACATTGAATGAAATTTTTGTATGGCATTCAGTTAAAAATCTTGTAAGTAGCGCCCAAAACATATTCCATAAAATTTGTAGGTACACTAAAACCCCACTCACGGTAAAAGTTCCTATCTTATCAACTTCGACCTTTCTATTAACAATATTTTTGGTATTTTATTAAGTAGCTCTATTAATTTGTTTCCTAACAATGCATTTAAATGTAAAACACATTATAAGTATCTTCTGCCTCACATTGTACGTGGGCTTTTTGTCTGATCACGACATTTCAACCACGCGCATCGGCTTCCGACACAAGATCATTTCTGATGACGGACCCTTTATTGACATGTAATCTTTCAAAACGTGGGAGTGAAAGTATCTTCAAAATACACATTCATTGTTATTAAGATGGTCAAAACTTTTTGGCGTCTCTTAAGCCCGAATAATGTGTTAATTTTGTATTGAATTAAAAACCCATTTCATATCGTGTCGCGATAATGAATTGTGTGTGGAAGGAAACTTGAAACACATAGATCAACATTTTATGGACCAATCTCATGACAATCTACGAAACTCAGGCAATAAATTCAATCGAGAAGAATTTTAAATAGTGGAAAATACAATCGTTTTAATTGTTAATAGTCACATTGTTTAATTTATTGATCGTGACATTTGAGTAATTATTTTCCATTTTGTCACATTAATCATACAAATAAAATTGTTACTTACATAAGTTAATAAAAACATTACTTTCTATTGATTCAGGCAATTGAACAAGAAGTGCTGCCATTTTGATCTTCAATATTTTTGTTGAACTCGAACTTGGAACGAACAGACTTTGTTGAAGATGAGGAACAATAATGTTTGTCAAGCAATTGAGGGAATGATGTCACAGAAGTGTCATTAATTTGTGTTGCAGACAAAATAGATGAAGGCAATTATATACATTTTTTTTTTTTTGGTTGTGTAGTGGTTTAATTTTTCCAAGAAAATTGGAGAGTGGAAATTGGCTGTCAGAGTGTGATTCATGGTACTATCGATTATTGCAATCATCATGATCATGATCAAGACCGCAACAATGTAGAAACACAATTATTCCTTGATCATGCGGGGAGGCGAAACCATGGAAAAAAGAAATTCTATGAATGACGGGCTCCAAAAACATTTCATGAGTTTTCAATGAATAATAGATTCATTTTTCATAAACGAACATACATGTCAGGCAGATATTTACAGTTATTTATGGCTCGATGACTTGGATCTTTTATACTTACAGAATTAATAGTTTTTTCTCACTTCTATGGGAAATTGTTTAATGTTCAAGAAGCTAAACGTTTGTCAAAATCAAAAGACATACAGAGACGAGGGAAAAAATAACAGAAATTCTAGACGGATATATTCTGGTATTTATTGATATAAGCTTTTGGAAACCAAACACATCTGGTTGGTCGGTCGGTGCAATGTTATGGGGGCCTTATGAATTATTCATGTTGTTCTGTTTATTTTGTTTTTTTCGTTGATCTGAACGCGCGCAGGGTGTGAGTTTAATAAATGTTCGATGTACACATTTCACACCATTTGTGGACAGAAAAGAAGAACAATATTTCATGGGATTAACACCTTTTTTGGGTAGGAAAGTAGATCAATACAACTGCATTAAACAGGGAACGCTAGCTAACTTGGGTATTCTTAAATGACAAGTTGCAATGATTGATAGAAAAGAAAGTTGATAGTCTTTTTATTGTCGTTGTTTAACTAGAGCTAATGTGTAATTTGATAAAAATAAAAACAAAAGTTGATCGTGAGAGAGGATTAAGTTTAAAGGCTCATAGAAAAGGTTGTGAGACTGAGTTGGGGAACGGGAACCAGTGTTTGAATGCATCAACGGTAGCAAAAGCTGATGTTGCATAAAACTAGGGAGAAAGTTTGACCATTTTTAAG
Source organism: Sphaerophoria rueppellii (assembly GCA_920937365.1). NCBI lineage: Eukaryota > Metazoa > Arthropoda > Insecta > Diptera > Syrphidae > Sphaerophoria > Sphaerophoria rueppellii. The sequence goes on along the minus strand of CAKKXW010000001.1, from coordinate 108,187,273 downwards.
TTGGAATGTTCAATAATGATTTCGAATGACATTCTTTGGTCACCTCAACTTTCTAAAGAAAGAAGCGGGTACCCTGCATCTAGATTCACACCAGTACCAATTGAATTAGTGCCAGCCCTTATTCATCTTGGTTTGATTCTAGTATGCAATACACGGAACTGCACTCAACCTTAAGTCACCGAAAGAAGAGCCGTTGTCCGGTCACAGAAACTGCACTCAACTTTCAGTCACCGAAAGAAGAGCCGTAACCGTGATTTGCGAATAGCAGCTGAGGCCAAACTCAGATAACCACATCCCCGCGAAGGTCCATCCCACTAGTGAGGTGGCAAATCCTCACTACCCGCGGTACCCAATTGCCCCTGGGTTGAAGTGTTGGTGTCACATTTTAGTTTTGTATAACCATTCGTTATACAAAATTGTTTTTTGTGATCTTTTGTTGTTTTGCAGCTTTTATCCAACTGGCGGATGAGGGACACTGCTCACCCTCTGTCAAGTATATCCACATTGATTGAAGGGATGAACCAGCCAATCAAGGGATACACCCAACAGGGCGTCTTATTTCATTAACGTTTATCCACATTCGATACTCGTTGATCGCATTTCCTCGTTTAATATATACTAAGATATATTATCTTTTAAGGATCGCATTAATCTTCATCATACGTCCTGCTTCAATCCGTTAATTCCATTAGACTAAAGCTGCCTACGTCCGCAGGTTCATGCCAATAAATTGACAAGATCCTCTCAGAGGCGTCACAAGAAGGTGTAGGTCAGCACGTTCACTTACTGAAGAATATGTACTCGGAAACATGTTTCCTTTCTAAATTTCCAGGTCCATGGTTTTACCTCCAATAGTGGACGAGCAAAAGTACCTAGTCGTCTTCTCTTGGCTGAACTACATCAACACTTTGGTACAGCTCGTGTAGTTAAAGACGGAACCTTCTCCATTCGCCACCGTCGCGTACAGGACCGCAAATCCGTCAAAGAATTTTACTTATTTTCCAGCACTCGGCGCCGCTTAGTAGGACTGGTAAATCAGTTGTATAGTATAGGCACTTTGTCTTTCGAGAAAGGAGTTTTGAACCCCGTTTTCTTGGCCAAACCGAAGTAGCAGCGGCGGTTCCCTAGGGTAGTTCTTTGTGGGATCTTCACCAAGGTGTCATTTGTGGGATTGATGTTTGTACCAGGGTAAGTGAACAACTTAACTACCTCGAAAACGGAAATGCTGCTTTTCTTTTGTTTCGTACTTTCTTGACCTCCAAGTAAACGTGTTTCGCTTGTTCTTCAATCACTGTGAATGCCACAAGCACTGCTATCTGGTTTCGACCGATAATGCCCATGTCGTCTGTATAGCCTAGAAGCTGGGTATAGATTTGGTGGAGATAGTGTTTTCCGTGCTCACATGTGCCTTGCGCAGTATCTGTTCCAGGTCCATGTTAAAGAAGTCAAATGACAGCGTATTTCCTTGTCTGCTTGAAACAACAGCTCATGTTTGAATTAACTTAGATGAGCTATAACGCACTTGCACACTACACTGCGTATTATTTAGCGTCATACGGCAAAGCTGGATCAGTTTGTTTGAAATCCCAAATTCAGACATCGCCACCATAAGCTTTTGGCGATTCTGGTTGCTATCATATGGAGCTTTCACTCAATGAAAAGACGGTGGTTTTCGGCTTGAAATTCATTGGCCTTTTCTAGGATTTGCCTTAATTTGAATGTTTAGTTTAACGTTATTCTGCCTGGCCTAAAGCCACTAGTGTGACCGATTATAGAGTTACAGAAAGGTTTAAGACGCTAATACAGTACGTTGAATAGAATTTTGTATGCAACATTTTATGTTTCTTGCCCCGATTCCGGATCCAAAAGCTTCTTGCTTCGGCCTTTTGAAGAATTGTCAGATGTTGTTGACAAATACTTTGGCAGTACAAAAAGAAGTAATCTTGTAACAAAGAGATTAATTTATAGGACCCACTTTTTTCGACTGCCATCGTAGTGAGTTGATGAAAATCTAATGTTCCAGATAGTTTTGAACATTTGCTTCACTTTATCTATGACATATATTGCTTAAAAAGTTTCTGAATTAAATTTGTCACCAAAGCATTCAATTCGATGTCAATACTTTAATTTATTTGCTAGAAAGTCTCTATCCCTTATCTTAAATCATTTAAGTCGAATCCCCTTCTGAATGAACTCGCGCCCGCCTTATTTCTACACTAGGATTAGCGATTGTAAATTGATAGACTGCTTTTCAATTAACTGCATGGAACGGCGATCGGGCATTTAAGCCGCTACGCACGTCTACACTTTCAGGCGTCAGTTTTATTAAATTGATCACTGATCGTTTCTGCATACACTCCGGCGATCAATAGACATAAAAGTTGTTAATTAAACTGAACTATTGCGCAAGCCAAAATGTCCCCGCTCACGACCAACTCGACTATTGCACTTTTTTGATTATATCACAAGAAATCAACAGAAAAAACCGAATGTGTCCGTGTCCAAGTAATTATCACATCATTTTAATCGAAAGTAATCATTGATGATGTCGAAATCAATTTAATACTCAATTGAATTGTTTGTACAGTTTTTGCAGGGTCTATGACTCTATGAATTGGATTTCGAAAAATTAAAACAGAGAATTGCAATCACAACCAATTGATCTTGTGATAAATTTTCAACAATAAACAAACAAAGCCAATGCAAGTAGGAGAATTCTTAAAATAGAAAGTCAAGCATAAGGTTAAAGCGCATTAAAGTGCATTTAGTTGTGCATTTAAAAATCATTCTGTCAATAGTTCACGTTCATGCTAAGCAGAAAAAAATCGTGCCGGAATTGATCACAGATTTACACAGTTTAATCTTAGTTCAAGTGACAAGTGTGGACACTGGACATGTACGGACACTCAAAGTCACTTTAAACTTAAGAGAAAAAAAGAATTAAAACAAAAAAGCGACATAAAAGCTTTATAGACACAAAACGTCAAGAACGACAGCTATCCGACATGGCGCTGCAACATTACACTGCGTTGTTATAAAGACTAGTTCACAATGATCAATTAGAAATGTCGAAATCAGAACAACAACGGCCGGTGTTTGGTGTTTAAACTAATTAAAGTAGTCTTTGTTTGTTTTTGGTAAAAAAATCTGTTTAGGTAGTTTACAAGCAAAAACTCATTAAGAAACTGAGAAACTGAAACTGCATTATGTTTTCCTGGGTAATTTATGGGCTATAAATGTTTACGGATAGAGTAAAATTTTTGAACTGTTGTGCAATTATCAATTAAATTGCAGTTGAGCGGCCCCCTGTCGATTGAATTTTGAACTTACGTCGATTATGAATGACTAATGGCCGTTGATGAGATTTTTTGTTTTTGCTCCCAGCTGGCATTATTTTGTTTATTAAAAATGATGATTTTCGAACATCTAAGCTCGTATTGCTGGTTTTTCAATTTGGCTGTTTAGCAATCGATTAAAAGGATAATTGTTTTCCGGGAGAAAGAGTCATTCGTTATTGGTTGTGATATGGAGATGATGTTAATAGGTTGAGAAAGGAAATTTTAATGTCTGTTGGTTTAATGTTTTTATGGGGTTAAGAAATTTATGGTAGGTACTTGGAGATTTTTTTACTGCTGTGATGGACACTAAAGACATCAATGAGGATGATTAACATAAAATTATTATTGGTTAATGGATACATTTGTTTTGGTGAAGGGGATTGTCATGAGGCTGTAAAGTTGGGAAAGCAGTTATTAAATATCATTGAAAATTTCAGTTACTGGTACTAAAACTGCCAAACAGATTTATGAATTTTAGAAGGGCAACATTACTTAACCTAATTATGTTAAAGTTTTTGATGACAAGACGGTTTCTTGTAACTGGTACAGATATAATTTCCATTCCAGAAAAAATGTCATACGCGTTGGACGTATAAATCAATTGGTACTGCTGACGAAACGTTTTTATTTTAAGAAATATTTTATGAATGAGTTCTTAAGAGTTTTATTTCGAACTGGAATGGGAGCTCTTTGTTTTGTGAAATTCCACACTTATTTCCAAACTGACATGTAACGCTTCTGATACATATTCTGACCATAAAGCCTTCAGTTATCATATTATTAGAGCTTGAGGTACTCGTGTATGAAATTTAATCCTGGGAAAACATACTAAGGTATATTCTCTATGTGAATATTTTTTTATTAAGCTGTAATATGCATTCAAATTTAATTACAAAAAAAAATGTCAGCCCATATTTCACACTGAATGTAATAACTTGATGGAAGAATACCATGTCATTGTTATTTCGTCTACTTGACAATGTTTCCATTTGGAGAGTTAGCAAACGGTTTTCATAAGAGGGGACATTCAATGAATCACCCCATAGAAAACCTTTCAAGGCAAAACGAGTTAAATTTCGTTGAACAGATTCTAGCCTCTCAATATGAATATTGTAATGAGGTGACCAAACTTGGGAAGCGTATTCTAAGTGAGGGCAAACATAGCAATAATATAGGGCGCGGAACTCCTTTGACCAACGCTTTATAAATCCAAGCATTGAGTTTTCTTTATTCACGATGTTGTTAATGTGCACAGAAAAATCTAATTTAGGGGTAAAAACGGAAGATACACGGGTAATAATGTGTTGTGAGATAGCGTAGTCATATGAAGACGGTGCACGCTTCCTTGAAAAGGTCATTGTTTGACATTTTATTGGATTTAGGTTTAAACTATTTTTCTCACCACACCACAATGCAAAACTATTAATGTCATCTTGTAGAAGAATGTGGCCATTACTAGAACAGATGTTTTTGTAAATCTTCATTATCATCTGCGAAGATGAGAATTTTGCTATTACGTACACATAACGGGGCATCATTTATAGCTTAATTAAAAAGTAGAGGTCCTAGATGGCTACCCTACGGAACTCCCGAATTAGCAAAAAATGACTTAGAGATAGAATGCCTGAATTTTACTTGGTAAGACCTATTCTCGAGATAAGAGGATATCTAAGTGATGAAAAATGCCATATGCATTTAGTTTGAATTTTATGATATTGTGAGAGAGTTGGTCGAAGGCTTTCGAAAAATCTGTATAGACGCAATCGATTTCCTGACCATTCCAAAGTGCTAACACATTGATTTTTCTTACTTGGCAGGTTTTCTATTAGTAACCTAATATTAGTAACCTAAGTTTCTTTCAAAACTAATAGTTGATTCGATGTAAGTCCACTTAAAACATTTGCAATGCACCTACGAGTACTTGCTGAATCTTAGAACTTGGCGTTCTTTAAGATCTCATTACTTTTTGTGGCTGATTTGTTAAGCAGAATTTTTGTACGGGAGAACTTGGCTCTTTTTTTACATTTATGTTTTTAGTGTGATCGTATTTTACCCAAGCTATTGACCGTTTGCGTTCGGGTGTTTCCATTACGGGACATAGGCTGTCGTGCCGACTGCAATTCGACTGTTCACCGCCAAGCCAATTGTCTGCCTGCCCACTTATCTGATTTCTTGTATGAGGGAGTTTCACTGCATACCAGTCGCATTTTCGAAGCGTGGCAAATCCACTGCTATTTCATCTTCGTGTATGCAGTCTATAGGTTCCTGACCTATTAACGCATGAAGTTTAGCATTTGAAATACGATGGGGCCAGACAATTCTGAAGATGTTTCTGAGACAATAGATGTCTCCAACGTTTGAAACTTTCTTATTGTGACAGTATATGTAACTTCTTTAGTGCTGTAACCATAAAGCACCACAGTTTCAGCATTGGAACGGAACAGTCTAGGCTAAGCCTTGCAGCTAAAAGTGATGTCCACATATATTTACTTGGATTGATGATTAAGTTCAAAGGCTGATCCTTAAAGTTTTCCAAGTTTATTTTAAGCCCTACGACTTCTAACTCATTCTCCATGAAACAAAAGAAAAAACCTACCTTTGATGACACTTCATTGTAAGGCACAGTAAGTTTTTCCCTTACACCTTACTTGGGGTAAATTCTCCTCCAAATGAGGAAAAACCTCCCTGGAAAATATTATTGGCGATACGAATTTTTCGAAATTAAGCTTTTTTCCCATTCTCGAAAATTATTCATGATAGCAAAGTTCCCAAACTGGTTAAAAACTCCACAGAAAAATTATTCGTGATAGGGCTGATTATATAAATTCATAAAACATGGGCGGTTGCGGGTACCATTCCTCCTTAGCATAAAAATCTTAAAATTAATTTTATTTCTTTATATTGACTGGCAGAATTGCTAGTTTGCCAAATTACAGTATTCTATGATGATCAGAGGTGCCCCATATATTTTATCAAATTTATTTTTAAATGGGTGGGTACCGCACCACGCCCCTCAGGTGAAAATCATAAATTTCATATTTAATTTGTTCTACTGAACGTTGTAATTGTATGCCAAATTTCATGATTCTACTGTACTCCAAAGTGCTCCATATAATTTAAATTAATTATGTAAAAGTAGGCGGCTACCACGCCCCCTGACTGAAAAATTTCACATTTTCTACGTTTTGCCTTTGTATTTACTTCATGACCTATCACTGTGCCAAATTTGAAGTTTCTAGGGCAACGGGAAGTGCTTGATAAGTTTGATGATCTGTCAGTGAGTGAGTGAATCAGTAAAGGCCCCGACCCATAGAATCCGTTTCATCCGTTCCGGCAACGCATCCGTGTACGTTGCCGGATGCGATGAATTTGAGGTGACCCAATTAATGCGTTGACGTTTTTGACTGTTTATTGTATTTTGTTTTTGTTTATTGTATTTTGTTTTCAATCTGTCACTTTCATCGCATCTGCCGGAGGGGAAAAGTTAAAAGTTCGGCTACTTTGTCCGTTGCGTTCACCGCATGCGTTGCTTATGGGCAGCATGCCATAACAACGTGTGTGTTTAATCCAGCTGTCAGTGCAATACGTCGACGCAACGGGTGAAACGGATTCTATGGGTCGGGGCCTTTAGTCAGTCAGTTAGGGCTTTCGTCATTTTTGGAACATGTGCCTTAGAAACTACTTATGCTAAATATCTGAAATTTACTGAGGTGCTTTTTCTTGACTAGCTTAACACATAATGTGAGTTTGAAACTTTTGGCTTCTTTGGTATAGAAGTTAGAGGGGTGTGGATAATACCCTGAGTTGTTTCCTGTAAATAAGTGTGTAGTGCCAAAGTTGCTAGAGAACTTGGCTGGGCACAACCACAAATTAATCGTGAAAGATTTAACCTTGTTTGTGGTTCGAATTCTGAATAAACGTTAACTTGAATCTGTTGAACCCGCAATCGCGATTGCGATCGATTTTCACAGAACCCCCTAATCATTAAGTTGAATATGTTTTACAGAAATATCGGATGGAATGGCAACAAAGCTTACAGCTTCTTTTATTAGCTCGAATTCTCTCTAAGAACATATTCTTTAAATTTGTGGCAAAAGGAATGGTCAAGAAAACAATAGCTTTGTTGAAAGATCAATCTGTTGCAAAATCAAATTGGTTTTGAAGTCATCAAAGCTCAACACTGATACAGAAAATGATTGCACTGGTAATGATTTAGAGCCACTTGCGAATCATAAAATACGAAAATTCCGTGTAGGGCATGTAGTGATATTTCTTACGCTTCAGTATTCTTATTACAACAAACTCAATCATGCGTCTAAATGTTGCACCCGCAATCATGGATTCACCCATTACGTCAACGTTTCCAAAAAAAGTCCCAAAGTCTTAAATATTGAATAATCATTCTCGTCATCTTTTTGATTGATTTTTTCCATTAGCCTTAATTTTGCGTCCTTATACCTACATTAAATATTTAAACAATCTGAAGTATTAGGGGTTTAGCTCAAATATTATGTCAAGAACTCATAAATTTGGTTAACTTTGAAATTTGCACTCATTTTTCATCAACTCAACTCTCCTCTTTTATTTGACAAGCAAAAAACACCAAATTCCAGTCTGTCCAACCTTAAATTTCATAAAAACGACCTCAATAATGAACTGAATTAAAATAAAAAAGAGTCTTTAGCCGTTGTTCGTTCAGCCGTAAGTAACCCTACCCCGGAATAAATTTATAACCAAGGTCAAGTCAACAAAATTTGCAGTCATCTAAAACCGATTCATATAAATCATTAAGTTAACGCTTTCCGCAACCGCCTTGAAAAAAATTACAAAAAGAAACACAAAATCTGATACAATTCCTGGAAGACCCAAGAGAATTAAAAGTCTAAAAAATAAGAAACAGAAACAAAGCCCCAACCCAATGAACCTTCCTCTTTGGCGAACTTTCGCAGTATTTTTTTGCAAAGAAAGAAGATCATTTCCAGAAGTTGCCATTGCCATGCCATTGCAGTTAGTTAATCTTTTTTTTTTGTTCAAAAACAAAATATATGGACGTATGCTTAAAGCTACATCAACCTTTCGTGTCAAAATATATATTTTTTGATTTGTATCAGACTCTGCCCTCTTTGAGATCGAAGGTCGATCCCGAAGCACGGAACGTCCTACAGAAATTAAAAAGAAAATAAATATTAATTTGTATTTCTGTTTTTATTGTTTCAGATTGTACAGAAGAAGTGACGGTACCTTCATGGTCAATAATCTCATTAAAGTACTCAAGTGGCAATACTGACCATCCCAGCTCTCTTCAGCCTTTATGATGCTGAACCGTGCGTGATCGTCGCAGGGTACAACAAACCATAATTCTTTTTAATAAAAACAAAAAAATATTAACCTTACGACAATATCCAGAATAAAAACAACAACAAAATCTACCTTTTAGAATATGAATAAATTATTAGCAATAGTCACACTATCGATATGCATCGTGATTGCTTCGACAAGTCACCTTGACGCACGATCAGATGCTCCACCAGTTTTAACACGATCTCGCAGCAACAACAACAATTATCAATTGCCATCACAGCAGCAACCGGAAAGTATTCATAATCGCAAATCACAATCAGCGTTGCACAGTAGGAACAACACGACTTCATCGACGACGTCGTCATCTAAGCTAACGGCAACAACCAAACTAGATACCGGTGATAGTTCACGGACAATAGATGGCGGTGGTGTTGGCGGCAGCTCAACCGGTGGCCGTCCATTGAAGTTGAGACGATTGAGTTATGACGATAGCAGACAGCAGCAGCAACATCATTACCGCAGGAATGGCCATCGGACGGGAAGGAACTTCGAAGGCCGACGAAGTAGAAGCGGTCGAGATCGAGATGGTGGTGGCGCTTCACTATCGCCATCTAATCCAAGCTGGCAATCGCGTTACAACACCAACAATGTTAGAACCTACAGCAGTAATGGCCATCCCAGAACGTCGTTGGTTGGGAAAGATGATATAATGCGTGACGTGGAAAACATTAATGAAAATGACTTGAACAACAACGACTGGCTGCCAAGGGCGGAACCAGAATTCGTTACCTTGCCACCGCCAACAACAACAACGACGACGACGATGGCAACGACAACGACTAGTACGACTACAGAGGGGCCATACGGGCCGGGATCGTTCAATCGCAAGAATGGCTATGATGGGCGAGTTGATCCAAAGGCTTTGGAAAGGTGAGTGCGTTTTTGTTTTTATTTTCTTTAAGACAAAATGACATTTCAATTACAAACCACTTTCAAACCAGTTTGGAAACAAACCTTTGTCCATGGTTTTCAACAACATAAATGTCAAATTCTAATGAAAGCGTGCCATCCAAATGTATCACTCGAAATTTTGTACTACGATGATCTTATCTCAATCTTGTTCAGCGTACTTTATTGTTCTCATTTTTTCCGACCTCAGAGGCACATTCTCAATCAGCTGTAAAACGCCTCCTTGAAACCAAATACCACCCACTCAAATTTTCCTTTTAGCTAAATTCTATTATAATTCCCAAGCCATTACCATTCCTTGACATGCAATTTCTTCCTTCACATTCATTGAATGCCATTCCAACTCAATCAGCGATCAGCCTATAGAAACAAAGTAAACCACATCAACTTGAATCTAAACTAAGGAGGCCTTTCAATATTGTAACCTCATCACTTTTAGTATTGTTCTCTCGTTTCCATCTCGATAGAGATCCTAACCATAAATTCATCCCGGAAACAATCAAATAAGTATCACGACGACGATGACGGGCGAGCATCAGTCATACTTGAACTCTTGTCCTAGGTTACTAACAAACCACAAGTCCCCGTTCATATTATAGCGGTTTAGCCTTGTGCCTCGATACGCACAAGACTCAAGACAATTATTCCTGATACCGATGCTGCTGACGTTTACATAACCAAAAACGTCTGGCTGTCTGTCCGCCTCATCCATTTAAACAACGACGTTCGTGCCAAAGTCTCGGATTACTCATTCCTCCATCATGGGAACCACAACGATAGTTTACAAGAGCAAACAGAACTCTTGTCAATGCAGCAAGATTCTTTTCTTTTCGATTGGAAAACCTCCTCCTCGTGGCTTTTCTCGTGGCTCACAGATTCTAATGGGATGCCACAAGGTGATCACTTAAGTACGATAAGAGAAATAGTGTGGATCGTTTACAGACGCGAGAGGTTTAATGCTCGAGTAATTACCCTTGAATCGATGACAGGCAATTTGTTGAAGAAAAACCGATCGTGTGACTTTACACGAAGACATGATCTTGATTAACATGAACTTGAGCGCCAAGAAAAATGTGGTTCTCTTTCCGTTTACGCCTTAAACCGATCGAATTAACATTAACCAACGCTCTGGAGAAACCACTTTAGATCAATTTTTGTTGACCCAGTTTACTTGCTTCAGAAATTACCCGCCTCCAATCTATATGAGGATCACTTGGTAGATCATAAAAATCAAAACGGAAACACTTTTGTTTTTAACCTAGTAAACAAAAAATAATAAACATTCAAATGACGAACGCCTCTATAATAACCGAAAACGCAAGATCCACATGATCTTGTCTGGCGATCATTGCGAAATTGCAAACATTTAAAGTTGTACCTGCCTTAAGAGCACTGGCAATCTGCACAACGTCGATATGATGCTTGTGAATTGCGCAATGATCACTATGCTCAATTGCGCACCTCAACGCCGACACGACGATCTGCTGTCGATCGCAATCGCGATCGAGTGGTTGCTTCGAAGTTGATGGAGCTGCCTCTCCAGCTGTGCGCACTGGCACTGTACTGGAATAATTTTTGCTTATTCAAATGATGAATGATCAAAAAACCGATCAATCGATCAGCGGTACGATCAGTTTATAGTACGGTAGGCAGAATTTTAGGCACGCTGGCATATATAGGTGTAACCTGTGAAACAGCGCCGAGCAATGATAAAAATATAAGCCTCTTAGCTCTCTCACCGTCTTTCATTGATCATTAGAGATCGTGTTGGATTCTGGCTGAGTGTACAAGCAAAGTATAATGTAGACGCCGGCAGTGAATTCAATTATTAATGGATATATCATCACGATCCGCCTTGATTTAACCATTCGGAAACTAGGAGTTGGAGCCAAATCCAAAGCTAGCCATAAATGGCATTGATCGTTGTAAGTTTCCTTGTGTGTTGATGGGCGATTGATTTGCGTGCGCCGATGACATTAATTTGACGTAGAATAATTCAAATAGATTATCATATTTCTTCAATCTGTTAAGATCCGAGTAGGCTGTGTTCGATTTTTCAACAAGTTATTAGGTGGTGATTGGAATTATTAGATTTATCGTTTGATTACCATTCCCTCTCTGTCAGTCACACATCGTGCTACTGAGTATCGATGAATGCAATGTTTAATTAAAATGTATTCATTCACTTACATGGAGCGCAGCAATTACTTTCAACAAATTTTATGGTGGAATGGTTGGCTTTGAACATTGAGCTTGACTTAAGTAAAGTGTCAAGACCACGAGCAGTCATGCCTTGAAGAATTTGTTTTTAAAATGAAACTAGATCAGAGACAGATATTAGTTTAGTTTAGTTTAGTTTATTCATCAAACAAAGTTACAATACGTACTTTAGTGATTACTTGATAATTACATATAAATATATATACATCTTTTAATTTTAAACATTTCCACCAGCATAGTGTTCCGTACTGACGAGCACCAGAACTGTGAAATGAATTCAGTTCGAGTTACAAGTTTCGGTTGGTAAGGTGGTATTTTAAACAACTTTCATTAACGACGCGAGGTACATTCACTTACTTATGTAAAATTAATTTGTAACGTAAGTAGCTATGAGTCATCGTGCT
>CAKKXW010000001.1:108159236-108171071 GCA_920937365.1 Sphaerophoria rueppellii | reverse complement strand
GGTAGTACTCAAGGTACATACGCTAACTCTTCAACCTACTTCCTTTAATACTAAGGACCATATAAGTTTACGCGTCGCCCGACCACTTACGTCTTCACACCTTCCACTAACACCCTGTCGCTGGTTAACTTCTTAGCCGGTCGACCCTACGTGAGCTTCTCTTCCGTAACCGTTAATATTGCGCGCACTCAAGTGGAAGAGGACCTCAATCAACTTGGAGTGTAAAACTGGAGACGACTAGCTAAGGACCGAGCTAGCTGGCGGAGACTGTTGATTGAGGCCCAAGTCCACAACGGACTGTAGCGCTACGTCAAGTAAGTAAGTAAGTAAGATGGCTTCACGCTCAGCGTTATAATTGCCAATGCCTTCTCTTCGAGTGCATCCCAGCTGGCCGATTCTTCAATTGGTCGCTGTCCCACAATCACCTTCCACACTTCTGCATTCACCAGCCCGCTGCGCATTTGAATATACCAGGAATCATAATTTCCTTCATCCAACTTCTCAATCGCATACATGGAACTCATGATGGTCTTGTGGACTCTTGCATAACCATTTAACTCTTGGGTCTGGGCCCATAACCTGATGTAAGACAAACAGAATTGGAAGTTAAATAGTTACACATATTTTGAGAAAAAATATTTTCAGTTCTTTATTATAAAAACGTGTTTTCCGAATTAATATTTTCAATAGATAAAATTTGACATTTATGCAAATTACTAATAGAAAAAATATAAAGAATAGTGTTTAGATTCACAGTAAATTGTTTCTTATGAACATGTTTTCAACGTTATTAACGTGAAATTTTATCAACATTTATTTCATCTTGCTGTAATACAAAAACGATGAAAAAGGTAAATTAAATAGGATATAAACTTTTTTAAACTTACAATCTAAACGCCTTCATCTGAGGTATAACGCATAACTGGCTGAATACAATGATGTAGCTGTAGTCGTAGCTTGTAGCGCTGTCAAAGTTGAAAGATACCAAATAAATGTTGTGCGATACAATGTGAATGTGCAGCTGAGCCTGTAGCTTGTCGCTTGATGTGTAATACAAGTTGAGCGAACTTCAACTTTTTGGGCTACAAATTTGACAGATCATCAGATCTTCTGAACGCAATCCATTCCCGCCAAAAAAATAAAGACAAATCTAGAAGAAACTCAGTAGACGATGGAAAATTCAACAGAGAAGTTTATTGAAATTATTCAATCCCAATATATTATGGGATTTAACAAACCCTAATTACAAAAACATAAAAAAAAAACAGCAATATGGAAACAAATTTCTGAAAAATGCGGAATGACATGTAAATATTTGCATAAAATAATTTATATTTGTTCTAGAGGCAAAAACAATCAAATATATCATTGCAGTCGAAGCCTAAAAAAAAAAAAAATGGAAAGACTAAGAGACAGTTTTGCCAGGGATTTGGAGAGAAAACCAACATCTGGGCAGAATGCTGAGGAGCCAGAATCTAAATGGAAGTACCACGACCAGGGAACACCAGAAACCAAGACCGTAAGTAAACATTTAAACTAGGAGAATTTTATTTCTTTTAATGAACATAATTCTTGACTTTTCAGAACTAAAAGTAATATTGCACCGAGTGCAAGTGAAGAAATAATATTTGAAGAAAGTTCAACAGGGAGCGATGCTCGAGGGCTCCTTCCATTAACGGAGGACAGTTTTGATTTTTCTGCAAATTTGGAGAACACAAGTAATTTAACGTCCCCAGAGGGAGTTCGTCCAGTCTCTTCACCCAAGGGCCGTGGAAAAGACATCGGGCAATGGAAGCAACTTTTGTTTCAACTATGCAAAGCGTGCAGGAATTTTTAAACAAACCTCGCCCGGCTCCGGTCGATGCATCAGTTCCTGACGAGCAGAAGCGTAGCAAGGCGTCGGCGAGTGGGGCGACCGCCCACGGCCTCGCGCCTGGAGGGGCCTCGCGCGAAGCCGCTGTCGGTCGTATTGAAACAAAATGAATGGAAAAGTTGAAAAAGCTAAGTACTATGCTATAACGCTAGATTGCACGAGGGACGTTGACGTCTATACCGGCACCTCTGAAGAGCACTTTCTTGGTTTCTTGGCTGTATCCGAGACAACAGGAGAGTTCTTAACAGACACGATACTCAAAGAATTGGAAAAAAACAACTTAAATATTCAGATCTGCAGAGACCAAGAGTACGATAACGGCGCGAATATGGTTGGTATAAACAAGGGTGTCAAATCCAGAATATTGGCCATCAATCCTAAGGCTTTCTTCACTGCTTTTGGTTGCCATAGCTGGAACCTCATTTTGGTAGATGCAGCAAATACTTCTTTCACCGCAAAGGTATTTTTCGGTTTCAACCAAAAAATGTATATGCTATTTTCAAAATCAAGCAAAAGATGGGAAATATTACAAAAAAAATTGAAAATATCACTAAAACCCTTATCAGATACGAGATGGGAGAGCCAGAGCCGAATCACGTCAGTTAGATCAATTCTATCAAAATTTGATGACGTGATTGACTGTTTGATTTGTCTGAAAAATCAATCAGATGATGCTGATACGTTATGTGACTGACAAGATATTCTTACTAAAATGTTCAGTAAAGAATACATGTGTGGTACGAAATTTTAATTCGTGTTAACAATATCAACAAAATCTGGCAAAAGGTCAATATAAACTTAAAAATAGCAATAGTGAATTTGAACAATTTTGGAGCATGGATGCAGAGTTTTCGCGAATCAGGTTTTGAGGAATTCATTGAAAAATCAAACTCAAATCAAAAAAAGCAAGTTTGAGATCTCAACTACCTATAAAGAAAAAAGAATTTGCCTTAAAAAGAAAATGAAATTCAAAATAGAATTTTTTATTACTATGGTAGACGCCACTATTGAGGATAATGACATACGATTTTCTTCCCTTACACAATTTTACCATAACTTCGGTTGCTTATACGAAGTTAAGAATTTAAAATCTTTGAACAGTAGCGAGATTTTGAACCACTGTAATGCCTTAAGCGCCGGACTTCAGCATGGGGATAACAAAGACATTGAAGGTTTCGAGCTGCATGAAGAATTGCTTGTTTTAACACTTAATATCCCATATTCAATTGAAGAACCGAATCAGCTGATCCAATATATTATAACCAATGATTTACAAGATATATACCCCAACGTATACATATCACTAAGTATAATGTTAACTATTTCTGTAAGTACTGCTTCGGCAGAAAGTAGTTATTCTAAATTGAAAATTATAAAAAATTATTTGAGAAATGCCATGAAACAAGAACGTTTATCAGCCTTAGGAGTTTTGTCCATAGAAGCTGAATTAGCTTCTAAAATAAATTATACTTCTCCTTTAGAAGACTTCAGCAAAGCAAAGAGTCGAAAAGCTTTGCTTTTGTGAAATTGCAAATAAACATACATAGTTTTCTTCTTTCATATCTGTGTGCTCATTTACTTTCAACCCTAGATCCCGCTTTCATTTTTTAATTAATATTATATGTATTAATATAGCTCAAGGTAAGTAATATTTATGTGCATGGAAATGGCCTCGCGGATGAGACTTTGCCCACGCCTATATTCGGGCTTGCTACGCCACTGCTGACGAGGAAGATTTTTTTTCTCAATACTTTGCTGCAAAAATTAAAAAGTTTCCAATGAATTTAAAGAACAAAGTGAAACTAGAAATGCTACTGTATTTGAACGATGTTAAATCTTTTGTGTCAGGTGATTAATTTTAAAATAAGATGCATATCCTTTTTTTACGAATGTGATTTCAAAAGCAATAAGCAATTAAAACATTAGATTTAAAAGTGTATCTATATCGTCGGTTGAACCAACGATATGTAAGTGTCTAATTCATAAATTGAGCTGTGAAATAGAATCGTTTCATAAGTAATAATAATAAGTATTTACAAAACTGTTTTAAGAAAACTTTTGTTTTATTTAATTTTAAACATCGAGTATACATGGGTTATCTCGGTTGGAATGAAATTTGGCCTTCGTTCAAAAAATAGTTTGTGAGCGTTTGGCGAACTGCAAAGGCACCTTGCGCTCTATTGTTGCTTCCACATCGTCGAACAGATAACAAGCTGGTGGTATTTTGCCGCCACATTCCATCAGCCTGTTCGCCATTGTTGTCATAGGAATCGCAGTATCCATCGGGGGTGTATAAGTTGGATTGAAAAGTTGTGTCTGTCGTTTTTATGAAGTTGTGAAGAATAGCGCATGCCAATACTATTTTGTCAGCATTTTGTGGGTGAAATTCGATTGCTTTGTTCAGTAAGGCACTGCTCTTTCGGAATCGGGAAGTTTTTCAGCTGGTGGCAATTGGACTTCGTTAAGAAAAACTTGTTTTCCAAACGAAGAATTACGAAAGACTCCGCTGTCGCTTTGGCTTCCGTAGGCCCCAACATCCACTATTGTGAATTTATAGTTAGCATCATACACAGCTAGAAGGACAATGCTAAAGTATTCTTTATAGTTGATATATTTCGATGCGGAGTTCGGTGGGCGCTTTATCTCCACATGCTTTCCGTCAATGCTTCCAACGCAATGCGGCATATCCCAACGATTATTAAAATCTTCGCCTATGTTTTTCCAGTCCCCGGTGTTGCACTCGGGCATGTACATCGGTGACAGTACATCCCAAAACACTTGCCATACTTCCAGTATCGTTTTTCTTACGGTTCATGCACCCATTCAAAAGATCCATGCCAAGAAATTTTGGGAAACACCTTTCGATATATACCTGCAAGGGGTGTTAAGTAAGAATTCAAATTTATATCATAATGAATGCAACTTACATAAGAGTAACAACGACTCGGCACTCGGGACTAATAGGCTTTCTTATGGATTTTTTTTTTTCTATATTGTAACCTGGTCATACGAGTTGCTTTGAAGAACTGATCAGGATCTCCATCCTTCTTATATTTAAAAGTGGTTTCGAAGAAGCTTTTGCTCTTCCTTTCCTGATATAAAGGTTGAACCCACCATCTCCGTTTTGGTTGGCCTTGGCCCATAAATTTCATTGCATTGTAAGAAAGCTGCATCACCATTACAATAAAAGCAATTTCTTCTTCTTCGTTCATCAATTTATAAGTTTTTTGAAGCAAACACAAGATAAATAGTTTCACAACACAGTTATATTTTTAGCTTTGAATTTAATTTTTTTTTTAATTTTGACAGATACCTATTTTAGAATTTATTGAATACCTAATACAAGCATATCTTAAATTTAAGGTTTAAAAAAAATTTAACATGATTAACATTATATTATTGTATAGGTACATAGTCATAAAATTATAAATAAGTTAATCTGGTAAGTTAAGAGGAGAATTTTTAAATGAGGATTTGGAAAGGCACGGGTCAAACATGTCTAAATTATTTGCTTTACGTAGCATTCTGGTCATAGGCTCATTTTGGCCATATACAGGGTGATTCACGAGCGTTGTGCCAAAATGCTAGAGCGTGTAGGTTGAGTTGAGACAAGAAAAAAAATCGTATGGGAGGGGGGTCTAGTCCCCCCCCCCCGTTTAGCCGCGAGGGGCAATTTTCTGAAAAATTGACTTATTTTATAAAAAAAAATCAAAGGCTTCGTTTAAAACACCGTGTTGTACCTTTTTGGAAAACCAGAAACATCTTCTTTCATTTTGTTTTCAAACTAAATTGTTTTAATGAATAGTTTAAAAAATATTTATTTTCAAACTCAAAATTTTCAAAAAAAAAAAAAACAAAAAACTCATTTTTGAACTAAGTTTTTTCCTGAACTGGTGTGAAGTAGTAAGGGTGTAAGTGTTCCGTTGCAAGCATTCTCCATGCTCTAGATTGGGACACTCCTAGCATTGTAGCTATCCTCCTTGTACTAATGGAGGGATTACGTCGGACCGTATCTAAAATACTTTATTGAGGCCTCATAAAATTCCAATTACAGAACAAATTTTAAAAGAAAGGTTAATGTTTCATAAATTAATAAAATTAAAAGTCGAGATAGATAAAAATAAAAACAAAGATTTTCTTAGAAAAAAGTGGTTCTGGTTTTGTTTTTATTTCTCAAAAACGGAAAGACATTTTGGCATCCGGTTTTCTGATTTCGACTAAAAATTAACAATGGCATTGAATTTTTAAAACAAAATAAGTACTTAATTACATAAAATTTTGAAAAAAACTTAGTTCAAAAATGAGTTTTTTGTTTTTTTTTTTTGAAAATTTTGAGTTTGAAAATAAATATTTTTTAAACTATTCGTTAAAACAATTTAATTTAAAAACAAAATGAAAGAAGATGTTTCTGGCATTCCAAAAACGTACAAGGTGTTGTTAACGAAGCCGTTGATTTTTAATATTTTTTTTATAAAATAAGACAATTTTTCAGAAAATTGCCCCTCCCGGCTAAACGGGGGGAATAGACGCCCCCTCCTATACGATTTTTTTCTTGTCTCAACTCAACCTACACGCTCTAGCTTTTTGGCACAACGTTCGTGAATCACCCTGTATAGTCCAGTCCGGTGAAAAGGGAGATGAAAAAAATTAACCGACCTCAAGCGACGACGTGGGTTGGTATTAATTGAAATCTTTCTAAGCAAAGATGAGCAGACAATGATTCCGGTCAACAGCTGATGTATAAAAACGATGTCAGCATTGTTACGGCGAATAAATAAGGGATACATGCTCAACAGAATAAGGCGAGATTCATAGGGTGGTAAATTAAAGGGATCTTCCCAGCCAGAACCAAGGTAACGAAGGGCAAAACAAATAAATCTACGCTAGACAGCTTCTATCCTTTGAATATGAACTTTAGACCAGCGTTTAAGAAATCCTAAAGTGGAATTAGCCTTATTAATAACATTGTCGATATGCGATTTAAAATTCAATTGGGAGTCAAATAATATGCCTAAATCAGAGATCGATGTTACTCTTGGAATAGATTCACCATTGATAGTATAAATTTTACAAGAAACTGTAGAACACTTACGAGAAAACGTTATAGATTGACATGTATTAATGTTTAGTTCAGATCATTCATTTGGCACCAAGTACTTAAGTTATTAATATCAGTTTGGAGTAGGTCAATGTTCACGGAACAACATATTTCTTTGTAAATTTTCATATCGGGTGCATATGTAAGTAGTTCAGCATTGGAAATAATTTTTTCAACGTCATTGGTGGTCAATATAAAAAGTAGAGGTCGGAGGTGGCTACCTTGGGGAACACCAGGTGTTGCATTAATTTCCGTTAAAATGCTATTTCTAAACAAAAACCTGTACTGGCGATTATATAAGTAAGATTGTATCCATGAGACAATAAGAGGTGGAAAGCCAAGTTTATAAAGTTTAAACAGAATAAGCTTGTGGGAGATTTTGTCAAAAGCCTTACTAAAATCTGTGGCTATGGAATCGACCTCCTTTACACTTTCTAGAGCGCTCAAGCTAAAAGAAACAAATTCAATAAGATTTGTGGTGGTTGATCTTCCTTTAAGAAATCCATGTTGATTGGGCGAACAGATAGGTTTGCAGTGGAAAAACATATTGTCACAGAATATACTTTCAAAAAGTTTGGGAATGCAAGAAAGTTTTGCTATGGGTCGATAATTAGTTTAGTTGTTTCATTCTTGGGCCCCTTTTTGTGAACAGGAATAATAAAAGCTTCTTTCCAAACCTTTGGAAATATACCGGTTGAAATTGACAGTTGATATAAGATTGTTAAAGGTACTGCTAAACTGTAGAGCTACGCATTGTAGTCCACTGTTGCTACACAATAAGCGATTTTAATGACGTTTTTGGAATTGTATTCAGCCAGTAACGCTTAAGGCCTGCCTACAAAACTTTTGATTCGTAAATAAAGTTAGCTTTGACTCGATACACAAACCAAAAGCTTTAAATTATAACAACTTCTAGGACAACTTTTCGCACTTCCGCTTTGGGATGAATGTCATTTAAAGTTTCTCTCACTCAAACAATGTACTCTAAGGTTAAGGACAGTGTTTATCTTCAGTTTGTGAGAAATTCATATAAATACACGTTGTGTTCGAAAGTTGCATCTCATTACGTTTTGAATAACATAACCGAACGGTTGTTTGCGGAGCTGAGCCTTTTTTACTGTTACAAGCGTTTTTCTTAAGCTTATTACTCCATGAAAATATCCGTTGAGAAATAAAATCAAACAGCTATAATCATTTCAAAAAATTATTATAGACTGGAAGTGCATATATAAAGGAGTATAATTAGTTTAATGTGCAGTGTAATTTTCGTTTGTGCAAAAATAATACAATTCAGAGGAGTTTAATAATAAAAAATCACATACATATCTAGGATTTCTATCGACTAAATAGAAGTAAGTTTATTAAAAAAATTATTGAAAGACAAAATAAAACGTTTATTTTTAGAATCACATGGCAATATCCATGCGGTTAGTTTAAATCTTAGATCAATATTGTCCATGTATTTATTTCTATATGAATAAGCAAAGTATTTAAAGCATAAGCAAGCTTTATATAAGGCTAATTTTAGACGTCTGTATGATGTTAGTCTAAACCAATCTGAAGCCTATATTTTGATTTAAAGAAGGACCTACAAAATGTTTCTGTAGCAGAAAAAAATGTTGAAGTCTTACAGATACGAATAAGCGCCGAACAATGTTAGTTGTTTACTTATAGATCGGATATATTCATTTTGGAAGTTTTTTTTTTTTTTTGTTATATCCAATACCAAGTTTATCTTTTAATACTTAAAAATTGCAATCAATAAAAAATAATTAAACGTGACAGATAATTAACTTCTTCTTGTTAATGAATTGTGTTGGACGTTGAATGCATATGCATGTAATTATGAAATTTAATTTGCAGTAGTATCGCGGTTCACCTTTGCCAAGGCAATAAACATGAAGTATATGCATATGGCATATCTAATTTCATTAATAAATAATAATGTTAAGAAAAAATAATTCACTTTATATGATGCAGGATATGTGTAATGAAAAAGTTGTGGGTAATTCAAAATTCAACGCCCTACTATGTCCTACCTACCCAGGGTCGGTACTTTTGTTGGATTACAAACCTTAGATTATTGACTGTTGACGTTAATTTTTAAGGAATATGCTTTTGTACTCATATAGTTTCTCTTTTCTCTAAATTTGTGAATGAAAAAACAAAAATCATAAAGTGGTAGTTAAAAGTGTGTGTGCAATACGTGTGTCGGTTTGCTTAAATCTTCACTTCCACCTGGCCCATAGTATAGTCAGATAATTTGTTTGTTTTTTTTTTTCAAAAATATGCGGGATATACACAGTTTAAATGCTTTTCAAGCAGGTTAAATTGTATTTGTGAAAAAAATCACACTCGATTTATACGTATGGATTGAACGTGCTTGACGAGCATTTGAACTCTGTACATCCCGCTTTAAACGTTCTTAAAACTTCGATTGCGTAAGATACATGCTTTTAGACTTCCCAGCTTTTAGACAAGCCAGCGGGAATGTAGTGAATTCAATTTTGTTTAAAAATATACTTTTGGAGGTTGCATTGCCAATCTTCTAAAAAAAATTCCGATTTCAACGAGTTCAGATGCCAACAAAAGGACATTGAAAACATTTTTTTTACAAAGTTTGAGTAAATTAAATCTCAATGTATCTGAACACAAAAACACTACGCATTCATTATCTTATTCTTCAAGGTTGTGATTACATCTTAAAAATCGCTTAAAATCATTGAAACATCCTTACTCAAATCTCAATATTCAACTCGCATATAAAATATACAAACACGAATGCTTGATTTATTTTCATTCAATCTTCAAAGTTTGAAAAATGTTGTTTATGCAGAAGGAAATTAGCATTTTCATAAGTTTCCAATTGCTTAAAAACTGGTATTGAATCGAATAAACTATGGAACACACTCTCACAAAAAAATCAATTTGGTGCTGTTGGTGCACATTTTTTCCAACAATTCTACTTATATAGTTTTTATTGTCATGTTTTTGTTGAAGTTTAAGTGTTCAAAATGAAACACTTCTCTATTGTCTCTGTTGCAAAACAAGACAATGTTGTGTCTTGTCCGCCCAGTTCTTTAAGATAAGACCAATCTTACACGACTTAACTTAGGAGTGTAATAAAGGGTTTTCCAATAACAGGTGTTATTTTGATATTCAAAGAAAAATTGCATTTTTTGAGATAAATGATCGGAGGTATGCCGTTAATAATGGAACACAACATCAGCCGAATGGCCACCAAGACCACGCTTACAGGACCATATCCTTTTCATGAAATTTTCAGTAACCAAATCGCAAAGTGGCTACCCTATGTCCTCGATAGCCTCACGAATTCCATCTTTGCGGTCTTGAATCGACGCTGGGCTGTTGGCATAGACCTTATCTTTCACGTGGCCCCAAAGGAAGAAGTCGCAAGGTGTTTAATCACAAGATCTCGGTGGCCAATAATTGTGATCACCGCTTTCGAGAGATAACACGGTCCGGAAACTTTTCCCGTAAAAGATCGATGGTTTCATTGCTTGTGTGGCACGTAGCGCCGTCTTGTTGAAAGTAAACGTTAACCAGATCAATGCCATCCAATTCCGGCCACAAAAAATAATTAATCATCTCTCGATAGCGCAATCCATTGACCGTAACTGTTGCTCCAGCTTCTTTTTGAAAAAAATTAAGGTCCAATGACTCCGCCGGACCATAAACTACACCAAACAGTCACGCGTTGAGGATGGAGAGGCTTTTCAACAATAACTCTTGGGTTTTTACTTGTTGGCGTAGCCTCCGAGGTGGAAATGGGCCTCATCAGTCAAGATGATTTTTCGATGAAATTCCGGATCATTTTCATGCATTTCAAGGACCCAATCAGCAAAGACACAACGTTGTTGATGATCAGCGGGCTTGAGTTCTTGTATTAACTGAACTTTATAAGCCTTAAGACCCAAGTATTTATGCAAAATACGGTGTAATGACGTTTGTGGAATGCCTGATTCCAAAGAACGATGAGGAATGGACAAACCTGGGTTTTCTTCAACACTTTGGGCTACAACAGCAATGTTCAGAGTTTTTCGTGAGCGACGTGCACGGGTATTATTCTTCACATCACTAACTTGTCCGACAAGTTGCTTCACGACGACCCAAAAATATTTTAGTTTTACGAACCGTCTCTGCCAAATTTTCACCATTTTTATTGTGAATTTTAATAATTTCAATGCGTTGTTGAAGCGTGTATCGTTCCATTTTTATAAATGGCGTAGTTTCTACTTGTAAAATGTCAGAAATGATAGCTTCAAAAGTGACAGCTAACGAAATTACGGGCTATTCAAAATAACACCTCTTATTGGAAAACCCTTAAGGTGTCCTCACGGGACACTGTCTTATAGGCAATACCACTTGTTGTAGCCTCAAATGACTCCTGCAGGAGCTGTATGGACGAAAAAGAAGAGGAAATATTCTCTCACCTTCTCTGCACATGCCCTGTTCGATTTTTTTTATTTTCACAACTCAAATTGTTTCTCTGTTTGCCAAAAAAAATTCGGCTCGTAGTACGTGATTTTTTATTACTTTCAAAGTCTGGAAAACCAGTTTTCCGAACGAAGCATTGACGAAAATTATTTGGTGGAATACAATTTTTAAATTTCAGTGAGATATTTTGAAATTAACACATGATTACGTTCAAATGGCTAACCAAGAAAACGGATCCACCTATATTTTTATTTCAAAAATTTTAAAAGAAAATTTCAGCGCTCACTGAGTGTGAGATCTCCTCATCCATCTTGGAAATACCTGAGGTCTCTGAGGTATAGGTGAGATTTTTTTATAGGTAATTACTTGCAGCTAACTTTGCTTCAAAGCTCAAAGCATTTTATGG